>CAWUFW010015367.1:0-364831 GCA_963921515.1 Calotriton arnoldi | reverse complement strand
TTTTGTGTTAATAGCGTTCAGTTACATGTGCTGTAGCCCTGGTGGTGTGTCTCCCTCATGTGTGTCACGTTTCCTGTACTCACATGCCTGTGTTGTCCTTGCTGTTGCAGTTCGCATACACAGTGTAATTTTGCAGTTCATCATCCCCATAACAGCACCCACGTTGGAATCACGACAGAGGCAAGTATGGTGTATTAGTGTGTTTATTGTGATACATTTGTGTTAATAGTGCATAGGATGGGTTGTGCTGTACATGAATCTTGCAATCCCAAGTTCCTAGTTGAATTGAAAGTCCGGGTAGACAGGATCCCCAGTATCGGGCCACAGTTGTCTGACACATTGGTCCAACTTGTACTCCCCATGCAATGTGTGGGAGTAGTGTTGCCGTCAACAGGGTGAACAGTCTGTGCACAAAGGCGAACATCCAGAACAGGTTCAGGCTTCCTGGGAGTTGCGCTTGGCCATCGGCCTCTCACTTTTCCCTCCTCGGACGACCCCTCTTCTTGGGGGGGCCCTCAAGTGCAGGCTGCTGCGGTGCAGGGGACTCTCCGCCAGAGTCCTCCTCCCTCCCTGTGGCAGTTGCAGTTTGTTCGGCACGAGATGTTGTTGGCACACAGGGAGGTGTGGACTGGTTGCTGTTCATCTGGCGGAGGCATTGTAAAATGTCCCTGTGCACCGCCGTCATCTCATGCAGTGCATCCCACTTGGACTCCACGCGGGACATGTGTGAGTCCACACGGGACATGTGTGACTCCACGTGGGACATGTGGGAGTCCAAGCGGGCATGATGGGCAGCCTGCTGCTGTTTAATGTCTCTGAGGAGCCCCACTACCTGGCTGAGCTCTCCGGTGCTGGACTGGTACGCATCAGCTATGCGTACCAGTTGTGGGTCATCATGCACACCAGCAACGTCTGCAAGCAGCGACCTCTGTCTCCCACCCCTCCCACCACCCCTGCTGACATGTGCAGTGTGTGCAGTGGCACGCATAGATAACCCTGGTCCACCTTGGGGGTTGGTGGTGGTGGTGTCCATGGTCCCAGGTTGGTCCAGGGTCACTGTGCTGGTGTTGCTCCTTATTCTGTCCATGTCGGCAGGGATGGTATTCGTGGTGACAGTCGTTGTAGGGGTGGGTGCAGGGGGTGCAGCTGGTGGTCCTGCTGGTGCTGCAGCTGGTGGTCCTGCTGGTGCTGCATGTTGACTTGCACCGGATGTGCCAGGTTGTTCTTCATCGTCCGAGGAGGACAGAGGCTGTACGACGCCAGTGAGCTCGGCATCCTCTTGAGCCTGGGACTGGGACTCCTCAGCGTCTGCTGCTGTGTCCCCATCATCACCTGTTTTTGGGAGACACAAACAATGTATGTCATGTTTCTGCAGGCATCAATGGTTGACACACATGACAGTTGTGACTGTGCCTCTGGGTGCGGGCCTGTACATTGCATTGTCCTGAGTCGTCACAGTCAGGGGTTGATATTGGTGTGGCACATTGTCCTGCATTATTTGGGCATTTCTATGTATTTTCTGGGGTGTGAACATGGTCTGCATTGGTTGTGTTTGGTTGACAGCCGGCCCTCCTTCCCACCCACACAGCCAGTCAGTTATCCCACCATGGAACGTGCTTGCGTTGCAGGGAGTGTAAGTTGTCTCTCAGGATGTCAGTCAGTGGTGTCCTGCTGTTTGTTGGTGCACAGTTGCCAGCAGGGCCTTGTGCTCCCCACAGCAGTAGCCAGTGTCAGCCATCTTGTGAGTCCTTCTCCACTCCCTGTGATGTGAGCATGGTTCAGGGTGGTGTTGATGGGACAGTTGTGGGGGTGACCAATATCAGTGACTACGACTCCCATCATGCTATTGCCTCCACCCCCTTCCCAGCATGCCCATGCTTCCTTCCTTTGACTCTGCTTCCCTGTGGGGTGGGCTGGCTGTGCTGACAGGATGGCTGGGAGTGTTGTCCTGGCAGTTGTTTGGCTAAGAGTCCCAAGAGTGTCCCTGTGCTTCACACAACATAACCCAGGGTGGTGGTTCTTTGTGGGATCTGGTGTTAGGATGGAGGGCATTGCATTCTACCAGGTGGGTACTGTGGAGTTTGTGTTGGGGGGTGTGAGGGGAGGTGCTTGTGACTATGGTCAGTGCTGCAAGTCCCCCTTCCCACCCAGCTAGCCAGATATCCCACCATGGAACGTGCTTGCATTGCAGGGAGTGTAAGTTGTCTCTCAGGATGTCAGTCAGTGGTGTCCTGCTGTTTGTTGGTGCACAGTTGCCAGCAGGGCCTTGTGCTCCCCACAGCAGTAGCCAGTGTCAGCCATCTTGTGAGTCCTTCTCCACTTCCTGTGATGTGAGCATGGTTCAGGGTGGTGTTGATGGGACAGTTGTGGGGGTGACCAATATCAGTGACTACGACTCCCATCATGCTATTGCCTCCACCCCCCTTCCCAGCATGCCCATGCTTCCTTCCTTTTGACTCTGCTTCCCTGTGGGGTGGGCTGGCTGTGCTGACAGGATGGCTGGGAGTGTTGTCCTGGCAGTTGTTTGGCTGGAAGTCCCAAGAGTGTCCCTGTGCTTCACACAACATAACCCAGGATGGTGGTTCTTTGTGGGATCTTGTGTTAGGATGGAGGGCATTGCATTCTACCAGGTGGGTACTGTGGAGTTTGTGTTGGGGGTGTGTGAGGGGAGGTGCTTGTGACTATGGTCAGTGCTGCAAGTCCTCCTTCCCAGCCAGCCAGCCAGCCAGTTATCCCACCATGGAACGTGCTTGCATTGCAGGGAGTGTAAGTTGTCTCTCAGGATGTCAGTCAGTGGTGTCCTGCTGTTTGTTGGTGCACATTTGCCAGCAGGGCCTTGTGCTCCCCACAGCAGTAGCCAGTGACAGCCATCTTGTGAGTCCTTCTCCACTCCCTGTGATGTGAGCATGGTTCAGGGTGGTGTTGATGGGACAGTTGTGGGGGTGAGCTATGTCTGTGACTACGACTCCCATCATGCCATTGCCTCCTCCCCCTTCCCAGCATGCCCATGCTTCCTTCCTTTTGACTCTGCTTCCCTGTGGGGTGGGCTGGCTGTGCTGACAGGATGGCTGGGAGTGTTGTCCTGGCAGTTGTTTGGCTAAGAGTCCCAAGAGTGTCCCTGTGCTTCACACAACATAACCCAGGGTGGTGGTTCTTTGTGGGATCTTGTGTTAGGATGGAGGGCATTGCATTCTACCAGGTGGGTACTGTGGAGTTTGTGTTGGGGGGTGTGTGAGGGGAGGTGCTTGTGACTATAGTCAGTGCTGCAAGTCCCCCTTCCCACCCAGCCAGCCAGATATCCCACCATGGAACGTGCTTGCATTGCAGGGAGTGTAAGTTGTCTCTCAGGATGTCAGTCAGTGGTGTCCTGCTGTTTGTTGGTGCACAGTTGCCAGCAGGGCCTTGTGCTCCCCACAGCAGTAGCCAGTGTCAGCCATCTTGTGAGTCCTTCTCCACTTCCTGTGATGTGAGCATGGTTCAGGGTGGTGTTGATGGGACAGTTGTGGGGGTGACCAATATCAGTGACTACGACTCCCATCATGCTATTGCCTCCACCCCCCTTCCCAGCATGCCCATGCTTCCTTCCTTTTGACTCTGCTTCCCTGTGGAGTGGGCTGGCTGTGCTGACAGGATGGCTGGGAGTGTTGTCCTGGCAGTTGTTTGGCTGGAAGTCCCAAGAGTGTCCCTGTGCTTCACACAACATAACCCAGGGTGGTGGTTCTTTGTGGGATCTTGTGTTAGGATGGAGGGCATTGCATTCTACCAGGTGGGTACTGTGGAGTTTGTGTTGGGGGGTGTGAGGGGAGGTGCTTGTGACTATAGTCAGTGCTGCAAGTCCCCCTTCCCACCCAGCCAGCCAGATATCCCACCATGGAACGTGCTTGCATTGCAGGGAGTGTAAGTTGTCTCTCAGGATGTCAGTCAGTGGTGTCCTGCTGTTTGTTGGTGCACAGTTGCCAGCAGGGCCTTGTGCTCACCACAGCAGTAGCCAGTGTCAGCCATCTTGTGAGTCCTTCTCCACTTCCTGTGATGTGAGCATGGTTCAGGGTGGTGTTGATGGGACAGTTGTGGGGGTGACCAATATCAGTGACTACGACTCCCATCATGCTATTGCCTCCACCCCCTTCCCAGCATGCCCATGCTTCCTTCCTTTTGATTCTGCTTCCCTGTGGGGTGGGGTGGCTGTGCTGACAGGATGGCTGGGAGTGTTGTCCTGGCAGTTGTTTGGCTAAGAGTCCCAAGAGTGTCCCTGTGCTTCACACAACATAACCCAGGGTGGTGGTTCTTTGTGGGATCTTGTGTTAGGATGGGGGCATTGCATTCTACCAGGTGGGTTCTGTGGAGTTTGTGTTGGGGGTGTGTGAGGGGAGGTGCTTGTGACTATGGTCAGTGCTGCAAGTCCCCCTTCCCACCCAGCCAGCCAGCCAGATATCCCACCATGGAACGTGCTTGCATTGCAGGGAGTGTAAGTTGTCTCTCAGGATGTCAGTCAGTGGTGTCCTGCTGTTTGTTGGTGCACAGTTGCCAGCAGGGCCTTGTGCTCCCCACAGCAGTAGCCAGTGTCAGCCATCTTGTGAGTCCTTCTCCACTCCCTGTGATGTGCGCATGGTTCAGGGTGGTGTTGATGGGACAGTTGTGGGGGGCAATATGTGTGACTGCGACTCCCATGATGCTATTGGCTACACTGACTTGGCCAGCATACACAGAATTCCTTCCTTTGAGTGGTCTTCACTGTGTGTTGGTGTTGTTGTGGTGGCTACATGTCTGGATGTGTTTGTTAGTTCTATTTGTGCCACTGCCTAGCTGTAGTTGTGGTTGTGTTTGTACATGTGTTGGCACAGTTGGATGTGACTTTTTTGATGGCATGTGTTGTGTTTATCTGACTGACATACACATTTTGGGATGATTCTGTTCTGGTTGCTGTGTAATTGCTATGAGTGCATGGTTTGACTCTCCCCTTGACAGTGATGTGTGTGTTTTGTGGCAGTATATTGTGTACATTTGTTGTGTACTCACCAGGCTCTGGGATGTCCTCTAGTCCATATACGCTCACTGGCGGAAAGATGGCCCGCACCTTCTCCTCCCAGGGCCTGAGGTATATTGGCTTGGCAGGAGGGCCACTGCCGGTGTATTGGCTGTTGATGTAGTCTTTCTTCAGCATGTCCCGTACCCTCCTGCGCACGTCATACCACCTGTTCTGGATGTCGGTCTTTGTGCGCCGACATGGTGATTGTGCGTTCACCCTGTTGATGATCCTCTCCCACATCTTGGTTTTCTGCGACATGGGGGTCTGTTGGACCAGTGTGCCAAACAGCTGTGGCTCCACCCTGAGGATCTCGTCTACCATGACTTCCAATTCACTATCTAGGAACTTGGGATTCTTCTTGGGGGGCATGGTGATGGGTGGTGATGGTGGGTGATGTGTGTGTTGGTGTGCAGGTGAGGGTGTGTGAGTGTGTGTTTTGCTGGGTGTATGTGAGGTAGGTATTTGTTGGTGTGCTGATGGTGTGTGGCTTGTGTGAGGGATGAGCTGTGGGTGTGTGGTTGCTTTCTCTTGGGTGCTGGCAGTGGAATGGCATTTGCAAAGGCTCATGGTAGTGATTTGTGTCCTTTATATAGGTGGAGTTGTGGGTGTGTCTTTGTTCTCTGTCCCCACCCCCCAGTATTTATTGGCTTGGTAATTGCTTGTTTGGCCTTTTTTTGGGTGATTTTTCCTTTGTGCTGTTTGTGTATGTTGGAAACGTTCTTGTGACCGAGTCGGACCCTGCATTGGTCTCGTACGGTGTTCTCCGTTTCGTTCACGCTGTGTTTGTGCAGTTTTCTATGCTGCGTACGCGTCGGTCGCGGTGTATTGTGTTGCTTCGGCTCGGTTTTGTGTGCGTGTCGGTCGTACGGCTTGTCCTCCGTCCGACTCGGTCGTGGTTTTCGCGCCTTGCATCGTACTTTGCGGTTTGGAGTTCGCGTGTACGTTTCGGTCGGATTTGTTCCGGGTGCGTGTCGGTCGGTTGGATTCGCGTGTTTTTCCGGCCGGATTGCTGCTTTCCGTGCGGCTCGGTCGGTCGACTTGGTTTCGGTACGTGTCGGTCGGATTTTCGCGCCTTGCATCGTACTTGGCGTGTCGTGGCGCCACGGGTACGTGTCGGTCGGTATTTTTCCGGATCCGAGTCGGTCGGTGCTTTTTCCGGCCCGAATCGGAATCGACCCCATAGATGGAAGGATTATTTCTTTTTGGAATACATTTTCTACAGCTACATAAACCGTAAGTGTATTTTATTTAAATTAATTGGGTGGGAAATGTTTTTTAAATTAATTGTGTTTTATAGTATATTTTGATAATTATTATTTATTTGTAAATATATATTTTTAATTTAAGAAAATATATATGACAAATAAGTAATATTTGTGAAAATATAATATTAATATATGTGTGTAAAGTTTCTGTTTTATGAACGAAAAAATGTATAATACCTGTGGAACTTTTGTTTATAAAATGCTTTTGGCTATTAGGGATAGGTAATCTAGGCCTCTTGTAGATGGGTATAGGGTAACCTGACTTTGCAGTAGCTCAAACATTTTTTTAGTTTGTTTAGTTAATTTGGGACATATTTGAGTTACAGATTGTTCCATCCGTAATTCTTGATAGCTTTGTTCTTTTTGTATAGATTCTAGAAGTTTTTGTAGGGTAGGTTTACCTCTGCTTGTTGTTGATTGGAAGGCATTATGCCATCCTTCAACACTATTATTTGTTTTTGATTCTTTGTTTAAGGTACTTAGGTACACGTTCCACCAAGGAATGTGGAATTTAGGTTGCCTTCTATGCCCTGATCTATGCAATCTTCCCACCCAGGTGTCCTCAAAGTAGTCTAGTAGTGGGCTTATTTTGTCTTCGTTCCTTTTGTAATAGGGGCTTTCTATTAGAATATTGTAGTGTTCTGCTACATCTGTTACAGGTACATATGCTAGTGCTATTAGCTTTTTTATTTGGTAGGCAAAAGTACTGTCTGTAGCATATTGTACACTTAGGGGTCGATTCCGATTCGGGCCGGAAAAGCACCGACCGACTCGGATCCGGAAAAATACCGACCGACACGTACCCGTGGCGCACGACACGCCGAGTACGATGCAAGACGCAAAAAATCCGACCGACACGTATCGAAACCAAGTCGACCGACCGAGCCGCACGGAAAGCAGCAATCCGGCCGGAAAAACACGCGAATCCAACCGACCGACACGCACCCGGAACAAATCCGACCGAAACGTACACGCGAACTCCAAACCGCAAAGTACGATGCAAGGCGCGAAAACCACGAGCCGAGTCGGACGGAGGACAAGCCGTACGACCGACACGCATACAAAACCGAGCCGAAGCAACACAATACACCGCGACCGACGCGTACGCAGCATAGAAAACTGCACAAACACAGCGTGAACGAAACGGAGAACACCGTACGAGACCAATGCAGGGTCCGACTCGGTCACAAGAACGTTTCCAACATACACAAACAGCACAAAGGAAAAATCACCCAAAAAAAGGCCAAACAAGCAATTACCAAGCCAATAAATACTGGGGGGTGGGGACAGAGAACAAAGACACACCCACAACTCCACCTATATAAAGGACACAAATCACTACCATGAGCCTTTGCAAATGCCATTCCACTGCCAGCACCCAAGAGAAAGCAACCACACACCCACAGCTCATCCCTCACACAAGCCACACACCATCAGCACACCAACAAATACCTACCTCACATACACCCAGCAAAACACACACTCACACACCCTCACCTGCACACCAACACACACATCACCCACCATCACCACCCATCACCATGCCCCCCAAGAAGAATCCCAAGTTCCTAGATAGTGAATTGGAAGTCATGGTAGACGAGATCCTCAGGGTGGAGCCACAGCTGTTTGGCACACTGGTCCAACAGACCCCCATGTCGCAGAAAACCAAGATGTGGGAGAGGATCATCAACAGGGTGAACGCCCAATCACCATGTCGGCGCACAAAGACCGACATCCAGAACAGGTGGTATGACGTGCGCAGGAGGGTACGGAAATGCTGAAGCAAGACTACATCAACAGCCAACACACCGGCAGTGGCCCTGCTGCCAAGCCAATATACCTCAGGCCCTGGGAGGAGAAGGTGCGGGCCATCCTTCCGCCAGTGAGCGTATATGGACTAGAGGACATCCCAGAGCCTGGTGAGTACACAACAAATGTACACAATATACTGCCACAAAACACACACATCACTGTCAAGGGGAGAGTCAAACCATGCACTCATAGCAATTACACAGCAACCAGAACAGAATCATCCCAAAATGTGTATGTCAGTCAGATAAACACAACACATGCCATCAAAAAAGTCACATCCAACTGTGCCAACACATGTACAAACACAACTACAACTACAGCTAGGCAGTGGCACAAATAGAACTAACAAACACATCCACACATGTAGCCACCACAACAACACCAACACACAGTGAAGACCACTCAAAGGAAGGAATTCTGTGTATGCTGGCCAAGTCAGTGTAGCCAATAGCATCATGGGAGTCGCAGTCACACATATTGCCCCCCCACAACTGTCCCATCAACACCACCATGAACCATGCTCACATCACAGGGAGTGGAGAAGGACTCACAAGATGGCTGACACTGGCTACTGCTGTGGGGAGCACAAGGCCCTGCTGGCAACTGTGCACCAACAAACAGCAGGACACCACTGACTGACATCCTGAGAGACAACTTACACTCCCTGCAATGCAAGCACGTTCCATGGTGGGATAACTGGCTGGCTGGCTGGGTGGGAAGGAGGACTTGCAGCACTGACCATAGTCACAAGCACCTCCCCTCACACCCCCCAACACAAACTCCACAGAACCCACCTGGTAGAATGCAATGCCCCCATCCTAACACAAGATCCCACAAAGAACCACCACCCTGGGTCATGTTGTGTGAAGCACAGGGACACTCTTGGGACTTTTAGCCAAACAACTGCCAGGACAACACTCCCAGCCATCCTGTCAGCACAGCCAGCCCACCCCACAGGGAAGCAGAGTCAAAAGGAAGGAAGCATGGGCATGCTGGGAAGGGGGTGGAGGCAATAGCATGATGGGAGTCGTAGTCACTGATATTGGTCACCCCCACAACTGTCCCATCAACACCACCCTGAACCATGCTCACATCACAGGAAGTGGAGAAGGACTCACAAGATGGCTGACACTGGCTACTGCTGTGGGGAGCACAAGGCCCTGCTGGCAACTGTGCACCAACAAACAGCAGGACACCACTGACTGACATCCTGAGAGACAACTTACACTCCCTGCAATGCAAGCACGTTCCATGGTGGGATATCTGGCTGGCTGGGTGGGAAGGGGGACTTGCAGCACTGACCATAGTCACAAGCACCTCCCCTCACACACCCCCCAACACAAACTCCACAGAACCCACCTGGTAGAATGCAATGCCCCCATCCTAACACAAGATCCCACAAAGAACCACCACCCTGGGTTATGTTGTGTGAAGCACAGGGACACTCTTGGGACTTCTAGCCAAACAACTGCCAGGACAACACTCCCAGCCATCCTGTCAGCACAGCCAGCCCACCCCACAGGGAAGCAGAGTCAAAAGGAAGGAAGCATGGGCATGCTGGGAAGGGGGTGGAGGCAATAGCATGATGGGAGTCGTAGTCACTGATATTGGTCACCCCCACAACTGTCCCATCAACACCACCCTGAACCATGCTCACATCACAGGAAGTGGAGAAGGACTCACAAGATGGCTGACACTGGCTACTGCTGTGGGGAGCACAAGGCCCTGCTGGCAACTGTGCACCAACAAACAGCAGGACACCACTGACTGACATCCTGAGAGACAACTTACACTCCCTGCAATGCAAGCACGTTCCATGGTGGGATAACTGGCTGGCTGGCTGGGTGGGAAGGAGGACTTGCAGCACTGACCATAGTCACAAGCACCTCCCCTCACACACCCCCCAACACAAACTCCACAGAACCCACCTGGTAGAATGCAATGCCCCCCATCCTAACACAAGATCCCACAAAGAACCACCACCCTGGGTTATGTTGTGTGAAGCACAGGGACACTCTTGGGACTCTACAGCCAAACAACTGCCAGGACAACACTCCCAGCCATCCTGTCAGCACAGCCAGCCCACCCCACAGGGAAGCAGAGTCAAAAGGAAGGAAGCATGGGCATGCTGGGAAGGGGGTGGAGGCAATAGCATGATGGGAGTCGTAGTCACTGATATTGGTCACCCCCACAACTGTCCCATCAACACCACCCTGAACCATGCTCACATCACAGGAAGTGGAGAAGGACTCACAAGATGGCTGACACTGGCTACTGCTGTGGGGAGCACAAGGCCCTGCTGGCAACTGTGCACCAACAAACAGCAGGACACCACTGACTGACATCCTGAGAGACAACTTACACTCCCTGCAATGCAAGCACGTTCCATGGTGGGATATCTGGCTAGCTGGGTGGGAAGGGGGACTTGCAGCACTGACCATAGTCACAAGCACCTCCCCTCACACCCCCCCAACACAAACTCCACAGAACCCACCTGGTAGAATGCAATGCCCCCATCCTAACACAAGATCCCACAAAGAACCACCACCCTGGGTTATGTTGTGTGAAGCACAGGGACACTCTTGGGACTTCCAGCCAAACAACTGCCAGGACAACACTCCCAGCCATCCTGTCAGCACAGCCAGCCCCACCCCACAGGGAAGCAGAGTCAAAAGGAAGGAAGCATGGGCATGCTGGGAAGGGGGTGGAGGCAATAGCATGATGGGAGTCGTAGACACAGCTCTACATCCCCCACCACATGGCCCAGCAAGCTCACACTCACGCATGCACATCCCACAGAGAGTGGAAAGGCCCATCAAAGATGTCTGACACTGTTGCTGTGTCGTGGGGAGCACAAGGGCATGCTGGGTACTGCACACCAACCAACAGCAGGACACCACTGTCAGCCATCTTGCCATTGCTCTCACACCACACACACACTGAACTCCACACAAAAGCAAGTAAGTATGGGAATGCTGGGAAGTGGGGTGGAGGCAATGGCATGATGGGAGTCGTAGTCACTGATATTGGTCACCCCCACAACTGTCCCATCAACACCACCCTGAACCATGCTCACATCACAGGAAGTGGAGAAGGACTCACAAGATGGCTGACACTGGCTACTGCTGTGGGGAGCACAAGGCCCTGCTGGCAACTGTGCACCAACAAACAGCAGGACACCACTGACTGACATCCTGAGAGACAACTTACACTCCCTGCAATGCAAGCACGTTCCATGGTGGGATAACTGGCTGGCTGGCTGGGTGGGAAGGAGGACTTGCAGCACTGACCATAGTCACAATCACCTCCCCTCACACACACCCCAACACAAACTCCACAGAACCCACCTGGTAGAATGCAATGCCCTCCATCCTAACACAAGATCCCACAAAGAACCACCACCCTGGGTTATGTTGTGTGAAGCACAGGGACACTCTTGGGACTCTCCAGCCAAACAACTGCCAGGACAACACTCCCAGCCATCCTGTCAGCACAGCCAGCCCACCCCACAGGGAAGCAGAGTCAAAAGGAAGGAAGCATGGGCATGCTGGGAAGGGGGAGGAGGCAATGGCATGATGGGAGTCGTAGTCACAGACATAGCTCACCCCCACAACTGTCCCATCAACACCACCCTGAACCATGCTCACATCACAGGGAGTGGAGAAGGACTCACAAGATGGCTGACACTGGCTACTGCTGTGGGGAGCACAAGGCCCTGCTGGCAAATGTGCACCAACAAACAGCAGGACACCACTGACTGACATCCTGAGAGACAACTTACACTCCCTGCAACGCAAGCACGTTCCATGGTGGGATAACTGACTGGCTGGGTGGGTGGGAAGGAGGGCCGGCTGTCAACCAAACACAACCAATGCAGACCATGTTCACACCCCAGAAAATACATAGAAATGCCCAAATAATGCAGGACAATGTGCCACACCAATATCAACCCCTGACTGTGACGACTCAGGACAATGCAATGTACAGGCCCGCACCCAGAGGCACAGTCACAACTGTAATGTGTGTCAACCATTGATGCCTGCAGAAACATGACATACATTGTTTGTGTCTCCCAAAAACAGGTGATGATGGGGACACAGCAGCAGACGCTGAGGAGTCCCAGTCCCAGGCTCAAGAGGATGCCGAGCTCACTGGCGTCGTACAGCCTCTGTCCTCCTCGGACGATGAAGAACAACCTGGCACATCCGGTGCAAGTCAACATGCAGCACCAGCAGGACCACCAGCTGCAGCACCAGCAGGACCACCAGCTGCACCCCTGCACCCACCCCTACAACGACTGTCACCACGAATACCATCCCTGCCGACATGGACAGAATAAGGAGCAACACCAGCACAGTGACCCTGGACCAACCTGGGGCCATGGACACCACCACCACCACCAACCCCCAAGGTGGACCAGGGTTATCTGTGCGTGCCACTGCACACACTGCACATGTCAGCAGGGGTGGTGGGAGGGGTGGGAGACAGAGGTCGCTGCTTGCAGACGTTGCTGGTGTGCATGATGACCCACAACTGGTACGCATAGCTGATGCGTACCAGTCCAGCACCGGAGAGCTCAGCCAGGTAGTGGGGCTCCTCAGAGACATTAAACAGCAGCAGGCTGCCCATCATGCCCGCTTGGACTCCCACATGTCCCACGTGGAGTCACACATGTCCCGTGTGGACTCACACATGTCCCGCGTGGAGTCCAAGTGGGATGCACTGCATGAGATGACGGCGGTGCACAGGGACATTTTACAATGCCTCCGCCAGATGAACAGCAACCAGTCCACACCTCCCTGTGTGCCAACAACATCTGGTGCCGAACAAACTGCAACTGCCACAGGGAGGGAGGAGGACTCTGGCGGAGAGTCCCCTGCACCGCAGCAGCCTGCACTTGAGGGCCCCCCCCAAGAAGAGGGGTCGTCCGAGGAGGGAAAAGTGAGAGGCCGATGGCCAAGCGCAACTCCCAGGAAGCCTGAACCTGTTCTGGATGTTCGCCTTTGTGCACAGACTGTTCACCCTGTTGACGGCAACACTACTCCCACACATTGCATGGGGAGTACAAGTTGGACCAATGTGTCAGACAACTGTGGCCCCGATACTGGGGATCCTGTCTACCCGGACTTTCAATTCACCTAGGAACTTGGGATTGCAAGATTCATGTACAGCACAACCCATCCTATGCACTATTAACACAAATGTATCACAATAAACACACTAATACACCATACTTGCCTCTGTCGTGATTCCAACGTGGGTGCTGTTATGGGGATGATGAACTGCAAAATTACACTGTGTATGCGAACTGCAACAGCAAGGACAACACAGGCATGTGAGTACAGGAAACGTGACACACATGAGGGAGACACACCACCAGGGCTACACGACACATACACACCTAGGCCATCTGACTCATTGCCTACACTGATGTTGCCAGGGAAGACGGTGCAATGCACAGACACCACACCCATTCCCAGTTGTAGTCAAGTAGCCCACAGGTGCAGTAAGCAAATGGCAGTCAAATGTGTGACCACAGACAACGCACATCACAAAGTGAAGCACAGGTTTATTACACAGTTGCAACATGCAGTAACCACTACAGATGCAAGGTAACCCCACCTGGCAGCGGGCACACAGTCAACAACTGTAGACGGAAGGAAGTCCATGGGTGTGGCGCACATCACCTGTAGGGACACAACAGCTACCAGCCTGGATGTGCAATCACGTCGTCGGTGGACACAGTTGACCAAACGAATCTGAAAGTACCCTGTGAAGGACAGAAATGACACACAGTCAAAAGCAATGGAGTACAGGACAGAACAGCAAAACACATGCACAATACATGTTACAAGATACCCACCCAGAACCAAGTTAGCATGTCAACACTGTTGGGGAGTACAGCCCACCTGTCACCACACATCGCAACACACATCCAGTCAAGTGGCCCATGGACACACTCCAACAGCACCAGAGCACCACCCACACATCATGCCAACTCACATCATTGACATGACACCTCAGGATACTCACATTCAGCTAAAGAAGTTGGTGATGAGCTGTGTGCGGACATCACCATCACCATCATCATCATCATCGTCACTGGCATCGTGGTCCAGGCCAGGATCCTCCACAGGTGGCGGATGTTGGTCATTGTCATCCTGGATGAGAGGCAACTCCTTCCGCACTGCCAGGTTGTGGAGCATGCAGCAGACGATGATAATCTTGCACACTTTCGCAGGGGCATATGGGAGGGACCCTCCGGTCTTGTCCAGGCAGCGGAAGCGGCTCTTCAGGAGACCAAAGGTCCGCTCAATCACTCTCCTGGTCCGACCATGTGCCTCATTGTAGCGCATCTGGGCAGGTGTCACAGGGTTCCTGAGGGGTGTCAGCAACCACGGCATGTTGGGGTATCCCGAGTCACCTACGGACAGACAAGTGCACATTAGCTGACTTGGAAAAGTGGGCGGAATACTACAGATCAGATCACACACAATGGCACAAAGTCAGTACACACCGACAAGCCAGGCACGCTGGTTCTGCATCTGTGCCATCATCCTGGGGATGCGACTACTCCTCATCACAAAGGCATCGTGTGCTGAACCAGGGAAACGGGCACACACGTGTGTGATGGTCATGTCTGCAAGACACACCACCAGTGCATTGACCGAGTGGTAGTGCTTGCGGTTCCTGTAGGCCTGCTCCTGGGCCTGTGGTGGTACCAAAGCCACATGTGTCCCATCAATGGAGCCAATGACATGCGGCATCCTCCCCAGGGCATAAAAGTCACTCTTCACGTCAGTGAGTCGTCGCAGTCTAGGGAAATAGATGTACCGGTTCAGGAAGAGCAACATTGCCGCCAAAACATCGCGGAGCACACGGCTGAACATGGTCTGTGACATCCCACCAGCAGTCGCCACAGTATGTTGGAAGGTACCAGTGGCAAAGAAGTGTAGGGCTGCCATCACCTTCACCTTGGGGGTCAGCGCTGTAGGATACGGCCGGCCAGGCTGCAAATGTGGGGACAACTGCACTGCCAAATCCTCAATCAGCTGCCTGGTGAAGCGGTACCGTCGGATGCTGTCCCGTTCCACCATCGTTGCCAGGTCTGGGAATGGCCGATGGACAGCAGGAGCCCTGCAGTGCAGAGGAGAAGTAAGCAAGATTGTCAGTCAGCCCACATATGCGGCATTGAACACACTCAAGATCCCAACATACATCATTATGAGGCACAACTACATGAAGTGTGCAGTACCGGAAGGACATGTATGGTACATACATGGCCAACATCTGTCAACACGGTCCAACAGGTGGCATCAATTAGTCCCAGGTTGGCCCATTGGATATCATGAGGCCGTGTCACAGTTCCCATCTCCTGCTGCCGTGTCACAATAACCCCCACAGGGACATGTGAGGACAGATGTGCCCCAGGCACCACAGCTCAACGACAGGTACATTCCCAGGGACCCTGTAATGCCACATGGACACTGGCATTACATGGAGTATCATGTATACACCACAGCAAAACAACCATGACCCCCACAGGTAGTGGCCCCACTTGCCACGGCAGGACAGACATGGACGTCTGTGACACACACGCACAACATCAGAGTCCATGCACACACAACGTGGATGTGGAGACTGTCTCCCATTGTGCACATGAAATCAGAGACATTGTAAACACCACATGCACAAAGACTGTGGAGGACCATCACTATTGTGCCACTGGGACACCCTGGCTCAAACATACCGTCCCACATGGGACTCACGGGGTATGTGACATGACATACACATACACCACTGTGAAATGTGACCATGGCACATGCACAGATATGAACAGTTGCACATCACAGTGGTCACGTACACGTAACACCCAGGATCCTGTCCCCATGAACACGTGCACAGCCTGGGGGTGGCTGCCCACAGGTGACACCCACAGGACAACATGTACACCAACATACACACAATAGGAAATGCAGCCTTACATGCCTTATGATAAAGTTTGGACAGGCTGTCGTGATGTAGGTGTGCCCCTCACTCCCTGGGAGCTATCTGTGGCTGGCATATGTCCATCTGAGACAGGCATGCTGACATATGCCAGTCACATGTACAGTGATGCGTTGAACTGCAATGGACCGATCGGTGCCTCCGGCCGGCCCATTGCTTTCAATGTGTGCGGGTACGCGTTGTACCCCTGTGCGCGTTGTACCGCAATGGACCGATCGGTGCCTCCGGCCGGCCCATTGCTTTCAATGTGTGCGGGTACGCGTTGTACCCTGTGCGCGTTGAACTGCAATGGACCGATCGGTGCCTCCGGCCGGCCCATTGCTTTCAATGTGTGCGGGTACGCGTTGTACCCCTGTGCGCGTTGAACTGCAATGGACCGATCGGTGCCTCCGGCCGGCCCATTGCTTTCAATGTGTGCGGGTACGCGTTGTACCCCTGTGCGCGTTGTACCGCAATGGACCGATCGGTGCGCACCCATTGACAATGGGCTTGCCTGGCAACGGACGCGTTTTCGAATTTCGAACGAGTCGGTTGCTGGAAAATCAGTTGGTCACCCACAACAATGTTGCAAAATCATGTATGTCATGAAGTTGAAGATTTGAAGGATGCTGTGGGCGTGTTTTGGTGCTGCTATTCCATGGATTGGCCAGATTCAGAAGATGCAAACGACTTGGACCTATCACTTTGGACACAAGGGACAGTATCTGCCTCTCCAGCACATATATATTGCTGGCTGTTCCCCTGAGAGCCCACTTGCCTGCACTACATGCTCCAGGACGACATCTGCCACTGCACTGCTGCTGTCTCTGCCCCTCTGGACCCTGCAATGGCACGTACTGTGGAGAGAGCCCCAGCCTTCAGCCTTGAAGAGAACCAGGCCCTGCTGGACAGCCTACTTCCACAGTACAGCAAGCTGTATGGGACACCAGGGGAGCAGGTGAGTGTTCTGTGCACTGCCTTTCTGAATGTGCATTTTGTCTGACTAGCAAGGCTGAGAGTCTGCACGCCACTGGCTAGCAGGCTCACTGAGTAGTTGTCACCCCCCATAGTGTGTAGTGACTTGCACTGGACAGGTATGGTGCAGTGACAGTGCATTTGAACATGGTTTTACTTCCCATGCAATGATACCATGTAGTGACGTCTGGCAAACTGTCCATGGGCAGCTTTGCACTGCCTGTGTACATCATGTGCCCCTGTGATTGAGACATGTATATACAACTGTGTCATGCACGGATATGTTGCATGTGTGGTAATGGCCTTTTCACTTTGTCATCCTGACAGGTTAATGCCCATCGGAAGCAGGAAATCTGGAAGGACATCGTCCGGGCTGTCCGGTCCGTGGGGGTCTACAAGCGCCGGATCCGCAACTGCCAGAAGAGGTGGCAGGACCTTCGGGGCTGGACCCGGAGGATTGCACGGGTCCAGCTGAAGCTGTCGCCTCCTCGCAGGAGGGGCGGAACACGGACCCTGACCCCCCACATGCTCCAGATCCTGGCGGTGGTCTTTCCAGACCTGGATGGGCAGCTGAAGGCCAGACAGCAGCAAGGAGGGGTGAGTCAAAGACTGCACTGTGAACTCTGTATTACATGCTTTGTGCCCTCCTCTGGCCTGGTTCAACTGCCACAGTGCAGCAGTCATGTTGTCCAGGAGCCATGTCCCTCTATTGTGCACTGCCCACTGCTCATCTGATACCCAGGTGTGGCCCTCACAGTCAGGGAATTGTGTCACTTGGGACTGTGTCCTTGCAGTTTGCTTCACTAAAGGTGGGGGACAGCATCTGTTTCCCTAACTCTGTTGTGGGCATCATGGGTGGGTCCATTGTTCACACAACGCCTGGGTTTGGACATGTGATCTGCGTGTTGCTTTGATATGCGGTCCACTTGCTGAGCTGAGCCACCACATGTGCCTGGGGTATGTGGCACACGCCCATGCAGCGGGTGGGAACAATGTTTGGGCCCCAGGAGTGTGCAGATTACGTGTGTCACACATACATAGCCAGCTATCCACTGTCCAGGGCACATCCCTCATTCATGTGGAGCAGGACAGTCATGCCTACTCCAGGCCATGCAATGCACTCTGTACTCCCACTCCGTGTATCAGCTGACACATTGTGCACAGTGATTTGACCCCTCCGGTGTCTGCCTCTGTGTCAGTGTGCTGTGGATTAGTTGCCAGGACTGCTGGGGTGTTTCTTGGTAGGGGCTCAGCATGCCCCTGGAGATGTGACCATAGGAGACGATACTTGTGTGTCACATAGGTGTTTGATCAGCTGCCCGTGCAGACTGGGGTATGCGAATGTGATGTTCAGGCAGCTGTTCCCCATTCACAGCAAATTGTGAGGGGCTCAGGTTCAGAGGGTAGTGTCACAGGTCTCCCATATGTCCAATAGGTGTGACCTGGACAGATGAGGGTTGAGATGATGTGTTGTGTGGGGGATGTACATGTGCACTTGTGCAGCTCCAGGACTTGCATTCCCCATGACCTACTATTGTGACACAGTGCATAGTGTTGTTGTCTGGCTGCCAAGTCATACATCACTGAGACAGTGATGTATGACTTAGCAGTCATGCCTCTGCCATGGCATGTGTCAACTTATTTGTGGTCCTGCAGGGGAGTGACATGTGCTACATGCACACCATAGTGGCGCTGGCTATCAGGACATGGGTGCATCATGGTGTCTGTCGCTGGTATGCATCACATGCATTTCCTATTTGACTCTGGGCATCCCTTTCATCCGGAAACCTGTACTCACTCAGTGGCAAGAGCTGTGATGTGTCCACACCGTGTCCTCTGCACTGTCCAACTACTGTGTACTTGGTGCATGTGTCCACACTGGGGTGTTGCAATCCAACAGACACCAGACAGATGGGTGCAAGGCCATGTGGGATGTGAGTGCCATGCTTGGCATCAGACTGACAATTGGCTTCTCCTGTTCAGTTAGGGCACTTTTAGCAATGTACAACTAATGATGCCAGGGCTTGCTCTGTGATGTGCTGTGCTCACAGTGGTGTGTGCGTTTGGTGCAGGTGACTGATGTCTGTCTGTTTCCCCATTGTTTGCAGATACATCCACGGCCACGGAAGGGGACAGCTCCACGGACCAGGAGGAGCCAGAGAGCCAGACTGGGTCAGCAGCCGAGGAGTGGTCGGAGGGACCCAGTGGCACGGAGGGCGAGGGGAGCCACACCGAGGAATCCTCAGCACCATCCACCTCAGCTGAGGACCAGAGCAACTCGGAGGATGACTCCCTTGTGGAGGCGGGTGTCAGCAGCCACCACACCCCAGCTAGTGTTGCTGTCCCCGCCACCACCAGCACCACCACCGCCCTCCCATCGGCTCCCATTCCCAAGGTCCGTGGAGGCTCCCATGTTCGGGAGCGTGTCTCCTTTGGCCCAGGCACCGCACCCCCTGCCCCTGTGTCCCCTACTGCCCTGAGTGAGGAGTCTGTGTACCTCCTTCGCCAGCTCCATGTAGGGCAGACAGCCATGCTGAGTGTCCTCCATGCGCACACCGCACTGTTGACTCAGCTGGTGTCGTTCATGGAGGGCATCTCATCGGGCATGTCTGACCTACAGAGGGGCAACAGGTCCATGGACTCCTCCCTGACGGCAGCAGTGTCCCTCCTCAGACAGTCCCTCACCCCTCCTGCCTCTGCTCCATCCACACTCCCCAGCACCTTGCCCGTCCCAAGCACACACACACCGGCACAGGCACACACCAGCACACACACATCCAGCACACAGACACACACGCCACAAACTAAACGCACACGCACGCACAGTCAGGGGACTGAAACCAGACTCACAGGGGATGGGGCCCTGGTACACACACATGCATCCACGGGCACTGCACAGTCCTCAGTTGCCTCTCCCTCCAAAGCACCCTCCCTTGCCTCACCTGCAACCCCAAAGACCCAGCGCCTCTTCCTCAGTGACCTCGACCTCTTCCCCTCCGATCCAGCTGCCCCAGCATCCAGGGGGAAGAGGAAGCCCCCCCACACGGAGCAGAGTGCCCCTCGCCCCCGGACGCCCTCCCCCAGGCGCAGACAGACTGAGGCCCCCACCCGCAAGTCCCCCCGGAGTGGTAAGAGCAAGACCCCGCCGCCGCCCTGCAGCTCAAGCACCAGGTCACCTTCCTCCTTCCCTCAGGCCCCCACTCCACAGGTGCCCCCGCCACACCCTGCCCCAGGTTCCCCCACCCACAGATATACCATCCCCAAGAGGCTCCGGCCTTCTCCCCTGCCACTTGCTCTCCCAGCACCACACCCCCGCTGCGCTTGTCTGTGCCACTGATGTGGTGAGGGTGTCCTCCCCCTCTGTCCAGCCCACCTTGCCTGTTCCCCATTGTCCTCCCCTGGTGGTAGGCACTGCAGTGGAGTCCACTACCACCCTGTCTGACTTGGGCACTGCAGTGGCGGACCTGTCCACTCCATCTGCAGGGTCCACTGCAGTCGTGCCGGCACCCACAACATCTGAGCCATGCCCCCCAGTTGTGCCGGCACACACCATGTCAGACACCTCCACTGCAGTTGTCAGTGGCTCTCCAGCACCCACCACCCCTTCCCTGCTTCCTCCTGGTGAGCCCTGATCCTGTCCCTGCGGTGCCTGGCCTACCCCCCGGTTGCCCCTCCTAGTGGATTGTCCCTGGTTTTGTGCAGGCATGTGTAGGGTGGCATCTGCCACTGTCACCCACTTGTGACTTTGTTGATGGACTGGCCATTGGCCTTTGTTTATGTTCTACCGGACTTCTACTTTTAATGCCACATATGCTGAATAAAGCAACTTTCTGTTCTCTAGTGCTTTTGCTTCTGATGTACATGATGTTGATGATGCTAACAATGCCCTTGCTGCAGTGATGGTGATATTTGGTCTCATGATTATGAAGTGTTACTGTGCAGGAACCCATGTGGTCCAGGGGTTATGTGTCCTATCCTGTGGTGTATCCATGTCATCCATAGCAGCATATGAGGGTGTCATGTGTTCAGTATTTGGCAATGAGATTTCCTGCTTAGATTGGCAACTTCACATCTGTGGCTTCCACCCCTGCACATCTGTTGTGCCTGCCATTGTTCTATTCGTCTACTTCCCTGACCGTGTGGCCATCTCCAGTGAACATGCAGGTTTGGGCATCAATGGGGAAGGACTAATCTGTGTTGTCAGTGCAACATTGCTATACAAGTGTGTTGGATCTGTGCTGATGATTCCGTTGGCACTTCCATGACCAGGCTGATGGGACGGGAGCCCTCATTTATTGCTAATTGTTGATTGTGTGTCCCATTGCTGCCATGGTATGGTATCTGTTCGCCTCACATCTGCAGTCTCCACAGGGTATCTGCATGTGTGTGCCCATTGGTGCAAATATGTGGGTCTGCATTCGGATGGTCACTTCTGTCATTGTGTCATTGATGATTGTTGACGGTGTCAGCCCCCATGGGTGTTGTTTGTCTGCACATGGCCAAAGTTATGTCTTATTTGCACTGCAGGATTTGGCTCCCCCAATTTATGTTGCAATGGGACACATACACTACTTTGCCACTGATGTGTTTGTTGTTCTGTGACCAGGAATCATCCATGCAGTTTGGCAGTTGCACCTTTTACTTTGTCAACACTTGCCTTTTGGTCACTGTGATGATGGGGGTTTGGACCCCATTGCCACAATGTTCAAGATGTGCTGCAGCTATGGACCCCACACTTGCCTTTTGGTCACTGTGATGATGGGGGTTTGGACCCCATTGCCACAATGTTCAAAATGTGCTGCAGCTATGGACCCCACACTTGCCTTTTGGTCACTGTGATGATGGGGGTTTGGACCCCATTGCCACAATGGTCATGGCCTGCTTGCATTGTGTGTGCCACACACATATTTGTGTGGCACATGTGCTAGGGGGTCACATTGTATGTTAGAAGTAATGTTCGGTGTTGTAGGCATTTGACACAGTCTACACACGCTTGTCATGGTGTTGGGGGATGTCTTCTTCTTGCATTCCCTAGGTTGTGGTGTGCTGGTTGTGTCATGCATTGTCCATCCTATGGGTGGGGGTGGTAGTGGTGGTAGGCATCCTGCCCCCCTGGGTGAGGGTGATAGTAGTGGTGGGCATTCTGCCCCCCTGGCTGAGGGTGGTAGTAGTGGTGGGCATCCTGCCCCCTGGGTGAGGGTGGTAGTAGTGGTAGGCATCCTGCCCCCCTGGGTGAGGGTGGTACTAGTGGTAGGCATCCTGCCCCCCTGGGTGAGGGTGGTACTAGTGGTAGGCATCCAGCCCCCTGGCTAAGGGTGGTAGTAGTGGTAAGCATCCTGCCCCCTGGCTAAGGGTGGTAGTAGTGGTAGGCATCCTGCCCCCCTGGGTGAGGGTGGTAGTAGTGGTGGGCATCCTGCCCGCCTGGGTGAGGGTGGTAGTAGTGGTGGGCATCCTGCCCCCCTGGGTGAGGGTGGTAGTAGTGGTGGGCATCCTGCCCCCCCTGGCTGAGGGTAGTAGTAGTGGTAGGCATCCTGCCCCCTGGCTAAGGGTGGTAGTAGTGGTAGGCATCCTGCCCCCCTGGGTGAGGGTGGTAGTAGTGGTAGGCATCCTGCCCCCCTGGGTGAGGGTGGTACTAGTGGTAGGCATCCAGCCCACCCTGGGTGAGGGTGGTAGTAGTGGTAGGCATCCTGCCCCCCTGGGTGAGGGTGGTACTAGTGGTAGGCATCCAGCCCCCCTGGCTAAGGGTGGTTGTAGTGGTAAGCATCCTGCCCCCTGGCTAAGGGTGGTAGTAGTGGTAGGCATCCTGCCCCCCCCTGGGTGAGGGTGGTAGTAGTGGTGGGCATCCTGCCCCCCTGGGTGAGGGTGGTAGTAGTGGTAGGCATCCTGCCCCTCCTGGCTAAGGGTGGTAGTAGTGGTAGGCATCCTGCCCCCCCTGGCTAAGGGTGGTAGTAGTGGTAGGCATCCTGCCCCCCCTGGGTGAGGGTGGTACTAGTGGTAGGCATCCAGCCCACCCTGGGTGAGGGTGGTAGTAGTGGTAGGCATCCTGCCCCCCCTGGGTGAGGGTGGTACTAGTGGTAGGCATCCTGCCCCCCCTGGGTGAGGGTGGTACTAGTGGTAGGCATCCAGCCCCCCCTGGCTAAGGGTGGTAGTAGTGGTAAGCATCCTGCCCCCCTGGCTAAGGGTGGTAGTAGTGGTAAGCATCCTGCCCCCCCTGGGTGAGGGTGGTAGTAGTGGTGGGCATCCTGCCCCCCTGGGTGAGGGTGGTAGTAGTGGTGGGCATCCTGCCCCCCTGGCTCAGGGTGGTAGTAGTGGTAGGCATCCTGCCCCCCTGGCTAAGGGTGGTACTAGTGGTAGGCATCCTGCCCCCCCTGGGTGAGGGTGGTACTAGTGGTAGGCATCCTGCCCCCCCTGGGTGAGGGTGGTAGTAGTGGTAGGCATCCTGCCCCCCCTGGGTGAGGGTGGTACTAGTGGTAGGCATCCTGCCCCCCTGGGTGAGGGTGGTACTAGTGGTAGGCATCCAGCCCCCCCTGGCTAAGGGTGGTAGTAGTGGTAAGCATCCTGCCCCCCTGGCTAAGGGTGGTAGTAGTGGTAGGCATCCTGCCCCCCCTGGGTGAGGGTGGTAGTAGTGGTGGGCATCCTGCCCCCTGGGTGAGGGTGGTAGTAGTGGTGGGCATCCTGCCCCCTGGGTGAGGGTGGTAGTAGTGGTGGGCATCCTGCCCCCCTGGCTGAGGGTGGTAGTAGTGGTAGGCATCCTGCCCCCCTGGGTGAGGGTGGTACTAGTGGTAGGCATCCAGCCCACCCTGGGTGAGGGTGGTAGTAGTGGTAGGCATCCTGCCCCCCTGGGTGAGGGTGGTACTAGTGGTAGGCATCCTGCCCCCTGGGTGAGGGTGGTAGTAGTGGTAGGCATCCTGCCCCCCTGGCTAAGGGTGGTAGTAGTGGTAGGCATCCTGCCCCCCTGGGTGAGGGTGGTAGTAGTGGTGGGCATCCTGCCCCCTGGGTGAGGGTGGTAGTAGTGGTAGGCATCCTGCCCCTCCTGGCTAAGGGTGGTAGTAGTGGTAGGCATCCTGCCCCCCTGGCTAAGGGTGGTAGTAGTGGTAGGCATCCTGCCCCCCTGGGTGAGGGTGGTACTAGTGGTAGGCATCCAGCCCACCCTGGGTGAGGGTGGTAGTAGTGGTAGGCATCCTGCCCCCCTGGGTGAGGGTGGTAGTAGTGGTAGGCATCCTGCCCCCCTGGGTGAGGGTGGTACTAGTGGTAGGCATCCAGCCCCCTGGGTAAGGGTGGTAGTGGTGGTAGGCATCCTGCCCCCCTGGGTAGGGGTGGTGGTGCGCATTCAGGCCCCTGTGTGCATATGTGGCATTGGTGATGGGCATCCCGCCCCTATGGTGCTGCTGTTGCTGGTGTAAGTATATTCTGCATCCCTCTGTGTGTGTGTGATGTGTCGTGTACGTGTTGTATGTGTTTTGTGGTTGGTGTCTGGCTTACCTTCTGCGCCGTACGCGTCTGTGCCTGTTCCGGTAGTAAATGTAGAATATTGGTATGATCGGGACGAAGGGATTCATGGTTGGTTCGTGTCGTTCGTCCTTCTCGTTGCTTCGCGTCGTCCTCGTCGCTTCGCCTCGTCCTCGTCGCTTCGCCCTCGTCGCTTCGCGTCGTCCTCGTCGCTGCCGTGTTCGTCTCGGAGCCGTGGATAGTGTTGTGGCGCGAATCGGAGCTTATGTGCGCCTCTCCCGGATGCTTTGACGTGCCGTGCGTAGCGACGGGTTCGGCGCGTACGGAAAGCGCATCGTACTTGTCCGGCCGGACGGGCTGCATTTTTCCTTCCGTGCGACTAGATTCGGCGTTTCCGGATTCGCCTCGGTCGGAGAACAGGACCTGGTTTGGGTGAGTACGGCTCGGCCGGATTCTTTGCTGTTGTGCGCATCGTACTTGCTCGTTCGGTGTGCTGTACGGATCGGTCGGGAAACAGGCTTTCGCATGGCTTTTTTCCCGACCGAATGGTATTGGGTGCGCCTCCGACCGAGATCGGAATCGGCCCCTTAGGGTTGATTTTTGTAGATGTCTCCAGAGACTCTGATTAAAATGATAATAGCAACCCTGAATTGCTGTGTGTGGATAATTTTTTAGTACAGCATTTATCATGGCTATTTTCAAAGTCAATAATTATTTTTGAAGGAAAATAATTATTGCTTTCTTCTTTTATTTGAGTGAGTATATCAATGTAGGTAGTTTGCTGTTTATTTGGTAATAGTGCGTAGATGAATGGAATATTTGAGTGTTGGTATAATCCATGTATTGTGTACAGCTGGTAAAATGGTTTTGGGCAGACTTTGAAAGTTCCATCCATCATCCAGGTGTCACATTTCTGTAATTTAAGTAAATTGTTTGCAGTAGCAAACATAATTATTCTTTTTCTGGGCATTTGTTATCAAAAAAAATAAATGGTTCTTTACTGTGAGTAATGCTTAATTCTGGTGGAATAACTACTTCTGCAAATGTTTTAGGGGCAGGTATAGTAGTTGTGGTAGCTTTTTTTGTCTGGCAATTGTTCTTTTTAAAGAAGCTATGGACGGTAATTGTCCTGATGCATGTTGAGGTAATTTTAATAGTTGCTCTTTTAGTATTTGGGTAGTTGCTTTGTCAGTACTAGTGCTTGCTTCTTTTATACTTTCAAGAGCATCTCTAACCTCAATCTCTGTTATGTTTGGGGGTGATTATGTTCTTTTACAGAAATAACAGTAGTTTCCTGAGTAGTAGCTCTTCCATAGCATTTGTTAGAGTAGTATTTGCTACATTTCCAAAATACTTTAAGGCCTATTTGTTTCTCCTGTGTATACACATAACCCATATAACATAATAGCATTTTATTTTTTTGTGACATTACAAATTCTGCACCTTCAGTCATGTTGTTTTGTTTTATGCTAGGGAAAATTCAAAAAGAAAATATTTTAATATAATAAATACAACATGTTTATTAAATACTGTTACATCTCAGTGAATATACTTACAATGTTTAGTTTGATGTAAATGAAATTGGTTAGGAAATAATTTCAAGCTTTCTTTTCTATTTAGTTGATGTAATTTCTGTTGAGAAGAGGAAAAACATATTAATAATTTAATTCTATTGTTTGTAGATGATAGGCATTTTAGGGGTAAAGGGTTATTTGGGTGGGTATTTAACGTTGTTTAATAATGGAAAATGATATACTTACTTTTTAGTTGTTTTTATTTTGTTAGTAGTTGTAGAATTATTTTGGAAGATTTTGCTGTTGGCTGTAGAGGAGATAGATAAAAAGAAAATATATATTAGTGAATAACGTTTTGAAAATATTTTTAGGTCGGTTTGGTAAAAATAGAATATACTCACATTTATTGTTTTTTTATTGGTGAGTATTTTTGAAATAATTTTCTGGCTTTGTAGGATATCTGTAGAGGTGATATAAAAGTAAGGAATGAAAGAATAGTTAATTAGGTTTTAGAAATATTTTTTGATGCAGGTTAGTAGTATTGTAATATTTTAAAAACAGTTTTACTTACTTAGTGCAGTTTTAAATTTCTTTTTAGTAATGAAAGTTTTCTTTCAGGAAACAGTTGGGCACAGTTTCACCTTCTTCTTTGTTGTAGTTTTTAAGTGTAAAAGAGATGTATGTTTTTGATGTTTATATAGTGTTTATTTAATTGGTTGCTTTATGTTATTGGTGTATTTTGAAATGTAAGCGTTTTATTCGTTGAAGTTAATTGTTTTTATTGTTTTGGCACTTTCTTTCCATATAAGGGAAACGCTAATTAAGAAACTGTTAGTAGAAAGTAAATATTTTATCTTTTTACTTTTTGTAAATAATTTAAATGTTGTTTTTAATGTGAAATAATGCAAGTATTATATATTTAAAGTTTATATTTAATTATTGTAATACGTTTCTTTAGCCAAAATATATTGTTTTATATATTGTGGTGTTTGCAAATTATTTTATTATGTTGTTTAAGTATTTTATATTCTTTTATAATGTGAATTTATATTTGGTGCTAAAGATATATTTAATTGAGCAGTTTTTATATAGTCGATATTTGTAAAAAGTCGATATTATTGGTGTCTATATTTTGGTATTCGATATTTTTGTAATGTTGTATGTTATAAAAATTTAAACGATATTTAATGTAACGATATTTAGCATTTCTATATTGTGGTGAACGATATTTTTTATTTACGATATTGTGTACTCGATATTTTTGTAATTTTATAAATAAGTATAGGTAGTCGATATTATTGTAGTCGATATTTAGACGCCGATATTTTGTATATTCGATATTTTTGTAGTCGATATTATGTCAGTGATCCGTAAATGACTACCTGGTGCCAGTTGGCTCCGTGTTCACCATGTGATTGCATCCTACTGTATTTGGTATAATACACAAGTTATTTTTCATGCAACCTGGTGTGGTCTCCTTTTGTAGGGTGCCTGGTGTGTCGCCTGTGAGTGTGCTGCGCAGATGCTTTACACATTTCCTCCGGAGTTTGGCCCGCCCGCTCTGCACCACGCTACCCGTTTCTAACATTGGTGTTCAGCGGTGAGATAGGACTTGTGTTTGCGCAGTACCATAGCGATGACTGGTTGCACTACAAAGGGTGCACTTGAGAGTAACCACAGATTTGGGGACTGTTTTGCTGACTGTATTTCCTCCTGGAAGTGTTGTTTTGGGGATTGTGTCTCCCTGTTGCACTGTGGGTGGTGTATCCCGAGGGTATCACCAGGATGGGGTTAACCTACGACGAGGATTGCCTGTGGGAGTACACTGAGCAGGAGGTGTTATACCTCTGCCGTGAGAGAGGGATACCCACAGTAGGCAACACCCGCAGGAAGTTGTTCCTCTATGAGGCCCTGAGAAGGGGGAACCCTTAGAGCCCTGCGGGGACCTTTCTGATTACCCCTCCGCATATTTAGGGTGTGGATCTGGTAGAGACCGTGAGGGGACTCTGAGAGTGAGGGGTCCCAGTCCATAACCCTGGAGGGTGGCGACTCTGAGGAGGAAGGAGATGTTAGGGCAGAGACACCGGTAGCGAATGAGGACACCATAGAGAGGGAGTCCCGTGCTGGGTCCAGCCCCAGGGGTAATGCCCCATCCCTTTCCCTGTCCCCAGAAGAGTGGGTAGATAGGAGGGAAGAAAGGGAGCACCAGCTGGCTTTGGAGAGGCTCAGGTTAGGGCACGCCAAGGAGATAGCGCAGCTGAGGGTTGAAGAAAAAAGGCTAGAGACCGAGAGGGTCCTAGCGCAGGAGAGAATGGCTGAGGCGGAGAGGGCCTTCGCCAGGGAGAGACTAGCTCAGGAGGGTAGGTTGTCCCCTGAGAGTGGTTTCTGTGGTCTGCATTCACCAGTGAGGGTGGGATCCAGTGGTGGCAGCGAGAGTGAAGCCAGTGCAGGAAGTCCCACTCCCGGAGCCCGGAAGATGATGCCTGATCCCCAGGAGGAGGGGGGCAGGTTGGAATTTAGGGGCGGCAAGAAACCGTCTCATCAGTCCTGGGGGGAGTATGTGGACGTGTGTTGGACCGCACTGGAGTGGATGGTGTGTGGCGCGGTGACAGATGGGGAAGGGCTGTTCCGCCTGATCATCAGGGACCATGTGCTCAAGAGTTGTTTTCCCAGGTTGCGCCACCACCTGTTGCAGTGTGGGCTCTCCGACCCCAGGGAGCTTGCACGGGAGGCAGACCTTTGGGTGAGTGCCAGAGAGTCTGAGAGGGCATTGGGGAGTGATCCTGAAGGGAGTGGTGCAGGGATCTTCCAACCCAGCGAGGTGGGAGAGGTGGAGAATAGCCCAGCTAGGTCCCAGGATAGTGAGAGGGTTGTAGGGCCTCACATCCTATCTATAGGAAGGAGTGAGACGGGGAGGTGTCCCGAGGTGCCCCAACCGCAGTCTCAGGACCTGGAGAGTTCCATAAGGGAACCCCAGGTTGGGAGCCTAGGCTGTCCTGATGGGCCATCCATGGAAGGGGATCCCCCAGTGTCAGGAGAACCCGGGGCATCTATAATCCGAGCTCCAGGGGTTCTGGGGTCTGCTCAGCCACAGGGTTTAGATCCTGGGCTGGGGTGCCAGGTTCAGGGGCTGCCTGACCTGGAGGGAGGGGCACTTGTAATCAAGGTCCCTACCGGTTTCACTTCCAGGGGTACTTCTCCAGGTGGGAGGGTGCGGAACTCTGGAAGGGGGTGCAGAGGGAGGAAGGACTCGCCTCTGGCACCGGCTCAGCCACAGGGTTTAGATCCTGGGCTGGGGTGCCAGGTTCAGGGGCTGCCTGACCTGGCGGGAGGGACGTCTGTAAGCAGTGTCCCTCCGGAGCTGTCTTCCAGGGGTACCACTCCAGTTGGGAGGGTGCGGAACTCTGGGAGGGGGTGCAGAGGGAGGGAGGACTCGCCTCTGGCACCGGTGCAACCTAAGGGTTTAGACCCTGGGTTGGGGGATCGGTTGCAGGGCCACGGCCCTGGACGAGAGAGAGTGGTGTTCTGAGGGTGCCCCGCATAGGAGGAGAGGACGGAACCCCAGAAGGAGAGGTAGGGGGAGGAGAGCCTCGCCCCTGCCTTGTGGACAGTGTGAGAGTGTGGTCCCTAGGTGGGAAGACCAGTGGCAGTTTGGGACTGCACGGAGGAGAGGGAGAGTGGTCAAAGGGTACTACGGGCCTGGGGCTACTGCCCCCCACTCTGTGAGACAGCCAGGGCCAGAGACATCTGGATGGCCTTGGGGCCGGTCCTGGCTGCAGCCAACTAGGGAGCACCAGGGGGGTGGCCTAGTTGGTCCAGGAGGAGTTGAGAGAGGGAACCATCGGGTTCCAGAGTGGCGAAGAACCTGCGGGAGCCCCTGCAGTTGTGGGCCCGCGTCCACGTGTTCTCGCCCCAAGCAGGGAAGCCCATCAAGGCATTGATCGGTCTACCCTGGCTTTTGGCTGGGAGGGGGTTGTGTTGGACTTGGCCCTTTTTCCCAGAAATTTTTCGCTTTTTCCCCCCTAGCCTATTTATTGTACCATGGGTTTAAAATGTAAAAGAGTACTACTATGTAATGGTGTCACTGTCACTTTTAAAATGGACGCCATTCCTGCCTGCCCTTGTGCCGCCTGACTGAATTGAGTGGCGGCCTAGTTGTTGTTTCCCAGCACTCCCAGCTTTTGGAGGGAAACCTGGCAGCCAGGGTGCTCTACACCTCCCCTAAACCAGTTAAGACCGGTTCCCCAGGGAACCTTCCAGAAGTTGCCAGCCTTTCTGGTAGGTGGGGTGAGGGGCATATATAAAGGGGGGCTGTGCTGCCATGTGCTCAGTCAGTCAAGAGCAGTCCAGACAGTGAAGGGGAAGTGACTGAGGGGGAACTCTGCCAGGAGGTACCGCCACATTGGGCCTGTGTGCTGGCCCCTGTGCCCATCTGCCCCCCCCCCCTGTTGTCCCCAGGGCCAATAAAGAGACATCGCCGGAGTGGAGGCTGCTGTGCTGGCAGGATTGCCACCTTACTGGAGGATGACTGTTCCGAGGAGCTGCTGCTTCAGGACTGGTGAGCCGCCCTGCTAGCCACTGATCTCGCCCTGCACTACTTGTCTCCTGGCCTCTAGCGCCTCGTGAGCGCCATATTTGGACTGCCTGTACTCAAGGAGGTGAGGACCGTGGACAAAACCCCCCCCCCTCTGTGGGCCCTGGACCTGTGAGGTCCCTAGCGCCTTGGGAGCGCTTTACTGTACTTGTCTGTGCCTGCCTGCACCCTAGCGCCTGGGGAGCGCTATATCTAATGTGCCAACAGAGGGGCTGGCACCTGCAGCGTTTTGCGGCTCAAGCGCTATAACTGTGCCACCGGGGAAGAGGAGCGCTGCAACTTTATTTTGTGGGACTTAGCGCTACAACCTTATTCCTGCACCAGGAGAGCGCTGCCTCCATCCCTGCCCAGGAGAAGAAGATGCGTGGGTCCTGCAGCGCTGGGCTGCCGGAGTGCCATATTTGCATTGACTGTGCTCTGCTTGGTGCGAGAGCGCTATAACTGTGCCCAGCAGAAGAGGAGCGCTACATTTGAAGTGACTGACCATCCCTGCCTGCTGGCTAGTAGCTGGAGAAGAAGAGCGCTTTATCTTATTGCCCAGGAGGTGAGGAGCTGACATCTGCAGCGCTGTGCTGCGAGAGCGCTATATTTCCAGTGACTGTGCCTTCCTGCCTGCTCCCTAGCGCCTCGGGAGGGCTATATTTCATTGCCAGTGAAGGGGAGCGCTACCACTTTATGGTGTGGGACCTAGCGCTTTGTGGGCGCTACAACTTAATTTCAGCCCAAGAACTTTCCTGCCGCCTAGCGCCTCGTGAGCGCTATATGTAAATTGCCAAGGAGGAGTCCTGCGGCGGAGGGGGCCCGAGGCACATTGTCGGTGCCTGTCCCTCCGCGCTGCTGACGAGGAGAAGGCTCCGCTGAGGGTGAAGCCAGGAGAGGTCCCAGAAGCGGGACCTGTCGGGGCACATTGCCGGTGCCCGGAGACTGCAGAGACATCCAGAGGGGCCTCAGACTGCCGGTGAGTGGGGCTCAGTCATCCTGTGGTTGGGGGTATGTCGGGGCACATTGTCGGTGCCCGCCCCCGGTGCCAGTATTCTTTGGAGGGCATTGGTTGTGTTTAGAGTCCCATAGGAGGGGGCTCCAACGTGCCCAGTACTTGTTTCCTCCCTCAGCTGCACGACAGAGGCATTTTGGGAAATTCTAGAGTCCCAGAAGAGGGGCTCCACCGTGCCAGTGTTCTTGTGGGCAGATTCCTGTTAAAGCCCGGAGTGGGACTCCCATCGCTGCATTGTTGGCACCAGTGCTTGTTGGGTTTACCCAGCTACCCCGCAGGACAGGGGGCAGCTGCCACGCATTGGGGGCATTGGATTACCCAGAAGGGAAAGAGAGAGGAGTGAGGGACCCTCCTGCCCTAGCGCTTTGCGCACCTTTGTTTTCGCTGCCCTTGCAGCCAGCCCTGACTTTGCGGGATATAGGGCTTCTGAGCCCCTGAGAGAGGCCAGTTGGCCTGGGCCCAGTTTCAGAGTGTTGTGCCCCGATTGGGACGACTGGGGCTTATGCTTGTGAGGCCTAGCGCCTCTTATGATTTATGTACAGGTGATTTATGCTAAGGCTATGCCTGCGCTAAGGGGTCTACGCTAATGCATTTATGCTGGTAATGTTTTCCCCAAATTGCTAATGTGTTGTTCATGCTTTCACCCTAATGGTGTCGCCTCCATGCCCACATGTTCAGGCCTAATGCTGTGTCGCTAATGATGGTGGTGCCTCTATGCTCACCTGGTTTTGCGTAATGCTAATGTTATGTATACACAGTGTGATGGTATGCCTAAGGTTGCATTTTATGCTAATGCCAATCTGAATATGCATGTTGCATTTCCATGCCTAACCTAAGGTTCTCATCCCAGGCCTCCTGTTAAAGTGATTTATACAGATGTGTTCATACCTAGGGTTATGCTAATGTGCCTAATGCTTTTTCCTAGGGTGGACATTGCTGAGGTTTATGCCCCGCCTAAGGTGGCCTACCCCTAATGAGAGTGTCTCCTATGTTTCCATGCCTAATTGTTGCCCACAATGTGTTTTTATGCATATTGAGATGCCTCATGCAAGTTGCCTAATGTTATGCCCACAAGGATCCTGCCTGTAAGTGCGGGTTGTTACACAGTTACTGATGCTTGCACATTTATCCTGTGTACTTGTGATGATTCCGGCAGCGGCCCGATTGGCCCTGCCTTGTAAATAGTCCCCCTCTGTAAATGACTACCTGGTGCCAGTTGGCTCCGTGTTCACCATGTGATTGCATCCTACTGTATTTGGTATAATACACAAGTTATTTTTCATGCAACCTGGTGTGGTCTCCTTTTGTAGGGTGCCTGGTGTGTCGCCTGTGAGTGTGCTGCGCAGATGCTTTACACATTTCCTCCGGAGTTTGGCCCGCCCGCTCTGCACCACGCTACCCGTTTCTAACAGCCTCAGTGTATTGATTTTGTGCAGGAAGGTATCCCTTGCTGCACAAAAACAATCCTGCTGACAACGCAGACACCCTTACACCATACAAGGGTGCTTGTGTTGGCGCTAGATAGCACACTGTGCGCCAGCGCTAGAAAATGACAGGAATGTGCCGTATATTGTTAAGTACAGCGCATTCCTGCCCTTTCCCTGTCACGCAGTGCAGCAAGGTGACTTGCTGCGCTGGGTGACTCTTTGTTAAATATGCCCCTGTGTTTCAATGAAAGAGGGAACTTGGGGCACCAATTAGGTCACTAGTAGAGGTTGGAGAAATGATATAAAGGTGAAGAATAGTGCAATAGAATGCACAGTTTCTTTAGTAATAGGTGTGCGCTGCCTTGGGGCCTGTATGTCCTGCGATCTCAAGACACACAGGTTCCCAGGGCTGAGATTTCAGGGCTCTGGAGCACAAATTAATGTTTTAATAGAAGAACCATCATTTCCAGGCTTCTCTCACGAAGATTAGGTTTACTTCATTGAACAATGTCGAAAAATAGTGCATGTGTGGATAGTACAATGTCCTGGTGTTTGCACAAGTGACTGGAGCAAGGTCTGGCTGCTGCTACAATAGGTGGTGTAAGGTCTGACTGCTGGCACGAGTGCAGCGCCAAGAGGCCCTGCTGGGCGGTGAGCGCTGTATTGATGGGGTTAGACAGTCACGGTGCCAGCTCTTCACTGCTGCCACGACTGGTTGGTACGAGGTCTGACTGCTGGCACGAGTGCAGCGCCAAGAGGCCCTGTTGGGCGGTGAGCGCTGTATTGATGGGGTTAGACAGTCACAGTGCCAGCTCTTCTCTGCTGCCACGACTGGTTGGTACAAGGACTGACTGCTGGCACGAGCAGATGGTGCAAGCTCAGGCTTCTGCCATCTGAGGTTGGTGTAAGGCTTTATTGCTCCCGTGAGTGGATGGCACAACCCTCACTACTGGCACCGATTGATGTAAAGTGCACAGTGTGAGGCCTGAATTCTGGTGCAAGTGGGGTATATAGTCTCACAAAATCATCGTGGACTAAAAATTATTGTCTTGCCAAAATATAAGGTCCTAAATATTGTTTACAACAATATCCCCCATTCGAGGTAATAGTAGAAAATCTACACCCAATAAGATAATTTTCTTTTATAAAAGACAACTAGGGCACAAGATTTATGTCTCATAATATTTTTGTCAATGGTATTCTGGCATACAAGGTGGATGTGCAAGGACTGAGGAATGGCACATGTTGATACAAAGTGTGACTTCCAGCACTAGTGGTTGGCACAATGGCTCAGTGCCGGCACGAGTAAATCATGCAAACATTCACTGGGAGAATGAGTGGATGGTGCAAGGTCTGACAGCTGGCATGAGCGATTGGTGTCTGACTGCCTGCACAAGTAGAAGGTACAGACACTTACGGGAGGCGGGGTAGAGGGTTCATGCACTCACAGGGAGCATGAGTGGATATTGCACACACTCACTGAAGACATTCATGAATGCTACACACACTCACTGGCGGCATGAGTGGATGATTCTACAACTTGCTGAAGGCACTAGTGCATGGTGCACACACTCACTGATGACATGAGTGGATGGTGTTAATACTCGCTGAAGGCACTAGTGCATGGTGCACATGGTCACTGGTGGCATGAGTGGTTGGTGTTAATACTCGCTGAAGGCATTAGTGAATGGTGCATCATTGGAGCCGTGAGTGGATGGTTTGCACTTTGGAGGCCTAAATTAATGGTTAAGACGGTGCCCGCATTCACTGGTGGCATGAGTACACAGTGCACACATTCACTGGGGGCATGAGTAGATGGTGCACACATTCACTGGTGGCATGAGTAGACAGTGCACACATTCACTGGTGGCATGAGTAGACGGTACACACATTCACTGGTGGCATGAGTAGACAGTGCACACATTCACTGGGGGCATGAGTAGACGGTGCACACATTCACTGGTGGCGTGAGTAGACAGTGCACACATTCACTGGTGGCATGAGTAGACAGTACACACATTCACTGGGGGCGTGAGTAGACAGTACACACATTCACTGGGGGCATGAGTAGACAGTGCACACATTCACTGGGGGCGTGAGTAGACAGTACACACATTCACTGGGGGCATGAGTAGACAGTGCACACATTCACTGGGGGCATGAGTAGACTGTGCACACATTCACTGGTGGCATGAGTAGGCGGTGCACACATTCACTGGGGGCATGAGTAGACGGTGCACACATTCACTGGGGGTATAAGTAGATGGTGCACACATTCACTGGTGGCATGAGTAGACAGTACACACATTCACTGGGGGCATGAGTAGACGTGCACACATTCACTGGTGACATGAGTAGACAGTGCACACATTCACTGGGGGCATGAGTAGACGGTGCACACATTCACTGAGGGCATGAGTAGATGGTGCACACATTCACTGGTGGCATGAGTAGACAGTACACACATTCACTGGGGGCATGAGTAGACAGTGCACACATTCACTGGGGGCATGAGTAGACGTGCACACATTCACTGGTGACATGACTAGACAGTGCACACATTCACTGGGGGCATGAGTAGACGGTGCACACTTTCACTGGTGGCATGAGTAGATGGTGCACACATTCACTGGGGGCATGAGTATACAGTGCACACATTCACTGGGGGCATGAGTAGACAGTGCACACATTCACTGGGGGCGTGAGTAGACAGTGCACACATTCACTGGGGGCGTGAGTAGACAGTACACACATTCACTGGGGGCGTGAGTAGGCAGTACACACATTCACTGGGGGCGTGAGTAGACAGTGCACACATTCACTGTTGGCATGAGTAGACAGTGCACACATTCACTGGTGGCGTGAGTAGACAGTACACACATTCACTGGTGGCATGAAGTAGACGGTGCACACATTCACTGGAGGCATGAGTAGACAATGCACACATTCACTGGGGGCATGAGTAGACGGTGCACACATTCACTGGGGGCATGAGTAGACGGTGCACACATTCACTGGTGGCATGAGTAGACGGTGCACACTTTCACTGGGGGCTTGAGTAGACGGTGCACACATTCACTGGGGGCATGAGTAGACAGTGCACACATTCACTGGGGGCATGAGTAGACAGTGCACACATTCACTGGGGGCATGAGTAGACAGTACACACATTCACTGGGGGCATGAGTAGACAGTACACACATTCACTGGGGGCATGAGTAGACAGTACACACATTCACCGGGGGCATGAGTCTCATTGCTGGCACAAGTAAATATTACACTTGCAGGTGGAATAAGTGGATGTTGGAAATAGTCGCTGCTGGCATGACTGGAAGGGGTAAGGCCTGCCTGTAGGCACAAGTAGATGATGTCCACACTGTATCAACCAAATGTGCCAGCAATCAAATACTGCTGCCATGAGTGGCTGGTGCAAGGTCTAATGACAAACACTCCTTGAGTTGATGGCGCAAGCACCATGTGGTGACAAGGGTGAGTAGGGCAGACACTGCCTGGTGGTATGTGTGGATGGTATAGACAAACTCGGTGGCAAGAGTGGATGGTTTTCAAACACTTGCTGGCACCAAGAGCGAATGGTGCAAACTCTCTGTGGTAGCATGAGTGAATGTAGTAAATGCATTCTGGTGACAATTAATGGATTTTTGCAGGCACTCTGTAGTGTCTTGAGTGGTTGGTACAAACACTCCTTGGTAGCATTAGTGGACGTTGTAAATGCTCTTTGGTGGAATGAACAGTTGGTGCAAACACTTCCCAGTGGGATGGTACAAACCAGTGGTGCTGGAACAGTTTTCAGAGTGAGGGTACTGCCATCAATGTTACATCACTGCACTCAAAAGGATTGTGCCCCACCAGTTTGTGGTAAGGGTGTAGTATGTAGGTGGTGGTGCATTCTGGAGCACCCTGTTGCAATTATATTACTAAATCATGGTGTGGTAGCGCACTGTCATTCACAGACAGCACATTCACCATCGAAATGGCCACTAAATTTGCAAAGACGCACAGTTAAAACTATACAGCGCACAAACAATAATGTGTGGAAATCAGGTTTCAGCGAATATTTGTCATTTGCACCTTACCAGTAAAGTGTTTAGATTTGTTCTGAATCTAATAAAATCTTTGTTTCCATTATTCTTCAGAATTATAATAAAAAGTGCTTCATTTAGGCTTTGCTATCTGCAGATATATTTTGAAATATATGTGCAGTTAATTTATAGGTATTTAAATGTTGTGTGTTTTAAAAAAAATTACATCCTGCAGTCTTCTCCTTTCACACCAGCAAGACTGTCACATAATTAATTTGACAAAATCCTCTCACTTTGCAGCCAGAGAAAGAAAGGTAAACAGCAATCTCTAGGTTAAAAGGCTAAGCATCAATTTGTCAGGAGACACAGCCTGACAGTTGACCTCTGTCTTGGAACACGCAGCAAATGTAGCAAGATAAAATTTAAAATTTAAAGCATCTTTATTGCTCATTCACCTTTGGAAGTCCAGCACAGTTATTGTGGGGGTGCTGAAGCACCCCCCTTACAGCCCTACTTACAGTGACTATGGTACAAACACTCTGCAGCCAGGACTGTAGGGCACACAAATTTCTTGTTCTGCACATTCCTCACTGCATGAAATAGAAAGTTTTGCACCTGCTCATTGCGGATTAAAAGAAAAAGGAATTTACCCACCCCCTATGCTTTATTTCCTGGTGTGAGCAGTGAATTAGAAATGTGTCTTATGTTCTTCAAATGTAAATTCTTTTCTGCATAAAACTCGCTTTCAGATCAGGGCCACTGGAATTATGTCCCCAGGCGTCACCGGGAACTCGATTACGCCGCCAATATGGCGGTTGTGCCGGTCCCCGGTGTATTGTTCCGGCGAGGGCGGGGGAGTCGGGTCCCGCGCTGATGACGCGCGGGGGTCCCGCCCTCCCCCATTGGCTACGAGGCGGTTGCCCCGGAAGCAGTTGAAATGCTTCCGGGGTAAACACGCAATGCGAACGGTCCCGGATCTCGCCGGGACCAGTTCCAGCTGGCTCGGACCCCTTTAAGAGCCTCTTCTTTCCCGCCGCGCTGCCTGAGTACAACGCTCGCCGCCCATCACCCATCGGAGGACCCGGCCCCAGAGCCTCCTTTTGGAATGTATTCTTTATTTCTTTCTGTGCAGGTGCTGGTGTTTTGCAGTGCGATCGGCGCAAGGAGGAGGGCGAGTGGTTTCTGAAGTTTTACCGCGAAGCAGAGCCTCTGCCCCACGCGGCAGGGGCACAGGGAAGCTAACCCTCTGTACCCATTGTTCTTCCAGGCGCATACAAGCAGGAGTGGTGCAGTGTGATCGCGGAGAAAAGCGGGCGCATTTTTCGGCGGGCGCAGTTGTTTCGGCAGTTACCGCAAAGCGGAGCCTCTGCCCCACGCGGCAGGGGCGCCAGGAAGCTTAACCCTCTGTACCCATTTTTACTCCAGGCGCATACAAGCAGGAGTGGTGCAGTGTGATCGGGGAGGAAAGCGGGCGTAATGTTCAGCGAATTTCACCGAAAATCCACGCAGGAGGGGCACAAGGAGTTAACCCTGTTCCCCCCCCCTTTTTTTGTTTCCTTCAGCAGGCTCATCAGAACGGGCTTGGACCCGGCATCTGGGGGAATTCGGTAGCGGCAACACGCTTCAGCAGGCTCATAGGAACAGCATTGGAGCCGGCACACCTGGAGGGACATCTGTAGCTGCAACACCCTTCGCCTTCCTTCTGCAGGACCGGGACCAGCAAGCACAGACCAGGAGCCACGCGGGTTGGAGGATATCCTCACTTGCCCCACCTTCTTGAACGTGTGGGAGTGGCTCTGGCTGTAGCTGCGGTTTGGGGTCCTGCCAATTTTGGAAGGTAAGTGGGTGTTGGAGGGGGATTCGTTTTGGCACACTTTGGGGCCCTGGGGCAAGTTTTGCAGGGGGCATTTAAAGGTGTTGTGGGCGCATAGGCAAACAAGCGCTGGTGTCTTGCACAGTGTGGGTGAACACTGAGGGTGTGCTTGCAGGGAGCAAGGGATAATTCTGCTTAAGCAATGGCGCCAAAAGCAGAGAGGGCAGGTTCCATGCAGGATGGAGGAGTGGATGGCGAACATGATGCGCTCCATGAGCGACCTGAACCAAATGGTGGCAGATCTAACCAGGAGGGTAGAGGGGCAAGAAGACACAGAAGAAAGGCCCAGGCGCTCTAACGTTGCACCCAGGGCAGCTTTTCCTCCAGTAGCGCGGAAATCAAGGCAAAAAAGGGGGGGCTGTCCCAGAGATCCCCGCGGGGCCAGCGATAGTACCACTGGTGCCAACCATGCCGCGAGCCGCAGAGCCACGAGCCACAGAGCCGCCAGCTATTCCAGTGCCAGGGGTCCCAGTACCTCCAGTACCAATAGCCATACCCGTGCCAATCATACCTGCCATCCCGGGTCCTGAGGCACCAGTGCCAGCCATACCGGGGCCTGCGCTCCCAGTACATGTGGTCCCTACAGGGGGGGCGACTCCACCAAATAATAATGAGATCCCAGCGCAGCCTTTAAGTGCAGCAGCTCCCAATGTAGCGCCGGGTCAGCAGGACATAGTAGCAAACTTAGCAGCATTGCTACCATGGCTGGCAAAAGCAGGAGCGGTGATTCCGTCTACAGGTAGCGGGGTCCTCTCAGCGGAGGGGAATGCCTTAGAGGAGGCAAGGAGCTTAGTAGCGCGAGTCGAGAAGGCAGCAAAGGTGGTGTCGCCACCAGTTGAGGTTCTCAAAAAAGCAGGGAGCATCACTAATGACTCGGAACCCCCAGTGAAGGCTGCAGCTGCAGGACCTGAAGACGCAAGCAAGCACATCGGCAGGTACAGTGCAATTGCTGCCAATTTTAGGTTTGGGGGATGTGCGTTCCAACAGAGAGCGCTTGGCTAGGCACATTGCGCAGGATGTAAAAGAGCAGATTTGGAAGGGGGAGTATGTAAACATGTTTTCCTTGCTGGTAGACAAAGATGAGAAGGAGGAGGCCAAGAAAGCAAGGGAATGGGCCCACCCACGGGATTGGGCCAACTGGCCGACCAGAAAAAGGTTGATGAAACACTGATTAATTGGATAAAAGCTTTTGGGAACTTCCATGCGGTGTTGATAGAGAAATTCCCAGGGCTAAGCACAGAGTTGGTGTGCTACCAGAACAGAATAGCATGTGCGCATGATGAGTATGGTGGGATGTGCTGGAAGGAATATGACAAAGCTTTTAGACGGGTAAAAGCATCTGATCCAGCTCTCACATGGGACCAGGTTGATATGATTTTGTGGTTAAGACACATGAATTACCAAGGCAAGGAGGCACCAAAAGTGCAGTCCTTTTGGCCAGCTACACCCCAAAGCGGGAGGGCGGGGGCGAGCAGCAAGAAGGGGGCATGCTGGGATTTCAATAGAAAAACATGCACCAGACCCAGTGGCGCCTGTAAGTTCAAGCATGCCTGCTCATTCTGTGGCCTCTCCTCACACCCAGAATCTAAGTGTTTTAAGAAATCAAAAGACAAGGGAACCAAGAAGCAAGAATAAGGTTCAATTGTTTGGAAAGGCGCACTCACCTATTGACATTATGACCCTGATACCCTGGTTGAATAAGTATTCGTGCCCAGGCACAGCCCAGATTTTGTTTGAAAGTTTTAGGGACGGTTTCCGGATCCCAGCCCCGGGTTATTCAGGGGTGTCTTACTGCCGCAATCAGCAGTCAGTGAGAGACAACATTTCGATAGCAAGAGAGAAAGTACTGAAAGAACTGCATTTGGGGAGGTTCGCAGGGCCCTTTGACTCAATACCTTTGGATAATTTTGTCTGCTCACCATTGGGGGTAGCACCTAAAAAAGATCCAGGGGATTTCCGCCTCATCCATAACCTATCTGCTCCCAGGGGCCTGTCCTTGAATGAGGCCATTGACGGAGGCTTGTGCTCTGTGAGATACGCATCATTGGATCAGGCGATTGCAATGCTGCAATCCCTTGGCCCAGGCACCTTGTTAGCAAAATCAGACATTGAATCTGCTTTTCGGTTATTTAGGACCTTTATCCATAGGAAATCCGCAACATTCTATTCCCAATAAGTTTGGCATCGTTTGACGAATCATTGTGAAATTTTCAAAACTAGTGGGGCGCTCCGGGCCGCTCCTGTCTTGAAAGTTTCGGGGTGATTCATCAAGCGGCGGCCGAGAAAAAAGGGGGGTCCCAAAACGCGTTTTCTCCATGTTAATTCCCATAGGAAATTTTTAGCCACGGCTACAGCCCGAACTGCTGAACGGAATTACACCAAATTTTGCAAAAAGGTAGCGCTTGGTTCAGAAAGCGACCTTTTTTTTAAATGGTGTAAATCCGTTCAGTAGTTGCGGAGAAATTCAAAAAATAAGAGTGAAAAAATCAATTTCCCATAGGAAACTTTATGCAAGGCTACAGCAAAAACTGCTGAACGGAATTACACCAAATTTGGCAAAAAGGTAGTGCTTGGTTCAGAAAGCACCCTTTTTAAAAATGGTGTAACTCCGTTCAGTAGTTGCTGAGAAAATCCAAAATAAAAGTTTCGATATCTATGGCCGCGGTGGATCCGCGCACCCTCCCGATCACGAGCTGCATGCTAATTGGCTGTCAACACTCCAAACCAGGAAGTGTTGGCAGCCATCTTGTTCCTCGGTAGAACCGAGGAACAAGAAACCAGTAAAACCACTGCGCAAAACGCAAAAGGGGGCAGGGTAGAAACACCCTGACCCCTAGGTCTGCTCAGGGGTCACACAAGGACCCCCTTGGCAAAAAAAAGCATTTTGTTTTTTAGAAAATCGGCGGGATGGCTTAGGGTGCGCGGATCCCGCCAATTAAAAAAAACACAAGAAACAAGTGCGCAAAACGCACAAAGGGGGCAGGGTAGAAACACCCTGACCCCCTAGGTCTGCTCAGGGGGTCCCACAAGGACCCCCTGGGCAGAAAAAGCAAAAAAAAAAAAAAAGACCGGCATCGTGCCGGGAGGCCCGCCCCCTCCCTGCAGCAGTCTGCAAACGCGCCCCCTGGCACGTTTTAAGAAGGGAAGTAATTCCCCTTGAATACTGGGGGTCCCTGGGGCCAACTAGCCCACCAGGAACCTCCAGTATGCACCAGGGGCTGCGTTGCAGAGAGGTGTACAGAGGCCACGTCCCTTTTACACCTCTCTGCAACGCAGCTCTGTGGCGCTTTTGGAGGTACATGGTGTGCTAGTTGGACTCCAGGGACCCTCAGTATTCAAGGGGACTTAATCCCCCAACTTAAAATGCGCCACGGGGCGCGTTTGCACAGTGGTGAAGGGAGGGGGCGTGGCTTCAGGTGACATGTGTGCAAACAGGCCCCGTGGCGCGTTTTAAGATGGGGAATTAAATCCTCTTCAATCCTGAGGGTCCCTGGGGGCCAACTAGCCCACCAGGTACCTCCAGTAAGCGCCACGGAGCTGCGTTGCAGAGTGTTGTAAAAAGGGGCGTGGCCTCTGAACACCTCTCTGCAACGCAGCTCTCTGGCGCATACTGGAGGTATCTGGTGGGCCAGTTGGCCCCTAGGGACCCTCGGGATTGAGGAGGAATTAATTCTCCAACTTAAAAAGCGCCACAGGGCGTGTTTGCAGACATGTCACTTCAGGCCCCACCCCTTCCTTCACCATTGTGCAAATATTCCTCTAAAATCAGCCGAACTACGAATTCCGATTTACTCACCGGTTATCAGGAGAGACCTCAGTGCTGCATCTTTGAGCCCAGTACTGATCCTGAAAAGTAATTTTAACCGTACTTACCAGTAACTTGAATTTCCTTCCATAGGCTAACATTGACTGGTTTCACTTGGAAATTCTTGTGTGTGTGGAGTTTTGGAACTTTATAATATTCCTCTAAAATCAGCCGAACTACGAATTCCGATTTACTCACCTGTTATCAGGAGAGAACCCAGTGCTGCATCTTTTACCCCAGCACTGACCCTGAAAAGTAATTCTAACCGTACTTACCAGTAACTTGTATTTCCTTCCATTGGAATCCATTGTCTGGTTTTCAGCAGAAAAGTTTCAAAGTGTCGATTTTCACAAACTACAAATATTCCTTAAAAATCGCCTGTATGACTTAAACGCATTCTTTCAACTGTTTACAGGAGATGCACCAGTTCTGGATCCAGGATCCACCACTGAGTAAGAAAAAGTAACAATAACAGTACTTACCTGCTAAGTGAATTTCCTCCCATAGGATAACATTGGTGATTCTATGTGAAAAAGTTTCTAAGTGTCAACTTTTAAAATACAATAATATTCCTTAAAAATCACTACTGTAACCAAAACGCTTTTACTCAACTGTTTACAGGAGATGAACCAGGACTGAATCTAGGATCCAGTCCTGTGGTTAGAAAAGTAATCCATAAAGTAACTAATTGCATTTAACTAGAAATTCACATTGAGCTCAATGTTGCATTGTGTTTGAAATTGTGTTGCCCATTGCAACAACTGTAACTACTGTACTTAAAAGTCTATTGCCTATTTGCAAAGTATTTAAACTAAAGTAATTCATTCTGAGAAAGTATATTTTGTAATGTATAATGTAATTACAATGTAATTTAAAAAATAAAATATGTAAAAATAAATAGTTTAAAAAAATGTAGTAAATCAGTATCAAAAAAATAAATATAACAATTAATACATTTAAAAATTGTCATTTACAAAACCTTTGATATTCACTGAAAAAAACCATAGGTTTCAGACATGTTATAGTTAGGAATTAGCATTTAAAAAACCTTTGAACTTCACTGAAAAAACCATAGGTTTCAGGCACGTTATAGTTAGAAATTAGCATTTAAAAAACCTTACAAATTCACTGAAAAAACCATAGGTTTTAGGGACAGTTATAGTTAGTTGGACATTGCACTCGTACAAAACCCGTGAAATTCCCCCGTTATAGTTAGTTCAGCTAACTATAACTTGCGCCCCCGCAATGCACTGCTGATGATGTCACATATTACATCACTCATGACATGGTCAGTGACATCACTGATGACATCACTGATGACATCTCAAATGACATCCACAGGATTTCCACTTACTTGGTTTTCAGTTGGAAGGGAGGTTCTACATGGACAAGTGCATGCCAAAGGGGTGCTCTGTCTCTTGCTCATATTTTGAGAAATTCAGCTCCTTTCCGGAATGGGTTTTTAGGCAGGTCTCAGGGCACCAGTGGGTATTGCACTATTTAGATGATTTCTTGTTGTTGGGTGCACCACAATCACAAGAGTGTAGCAGGGCATTGGACACATTTTGCACACTGATGGGGGAACTAGGGGTCCCCCTGGCGCAGGGCAAGACAGTCGGTCCAGCAACAAAAATTGAATTCTTGGGCATCGAACTAGATTCTGTGGAGGGTGTGTCACGCTTACCGGTGAGCAAGGTGGAGGGCTTCTCTTTGGCATTAGCGGGCTGTTTACAAAAGGAAAAAGTCACTCTACACCAGCTACAAAAAACAGTGGGCATGCTCAACTTTGCATTAAGAATTATTCCTTTGGCACGCCCCTTTTCCCGGTCCATTGCCCAAGCAATGTCAGGGCTAAAAGGCAAGCATCACCACACTAGGTTGTCCAGCGAGGTTAAGCAGGATATGCGGATTTGGTTGGCATTTCTGCGTGACTTCAATGGCGCGGTAGTGTGGCCCAGCCCAGCCAGGTCCAGCACAGAGTTGGGGCTGATGACAGATGCAGCAGGGAGTGAGGGGTTTGGAGCCATCCTAGGTCCCCACTGGGCGGCTGGGCATTGGCCCAAGTGGTGGGTTGACAGTGGTCTCACAAGTAACATTTCATTTCTGGAGCTATTTCCCATTTTAGTGGCTGTGACAATCTGGCCGCAGCAGTTCCGTGATCAGTCAGTTGTTTTCTGGTCAGATAACATGGCAGTGGTGGAGTGCATCAACCTGCAGTCCGCAAAATGTAAAATGTTGCTTCGCCTGCTTAAAGAAATTGTGCTGCAATGTATGAAGCTAAATGTGTTGTTTAGAGCTAGAGCTAGGCATGTCCCGGGCATTCTCAACCACGCGGCTGATGCATTGTCTCGTTTCAAGATGCAGGTTTTCAGGTCTCATCATCCGGAAGCGGCGGACTATCCAGCACCTTTTCCGGAGCATCTGTGGCAGCTTGGTGCCCCATCTTACCAGACCTCGTGGCAGCTAGCTTAGCGCCCAGGACTAGGCGGGCCTATGAGGGGGCATTTACCGCATACTGCACAGTCTTAGGACAGGATTGGGAGAGGACTTGGCATAATCCAGCATCCATCTTATCCTTTTTAAGGGAACTAAGGGACAGAGGGCGGTCGGTGGCTTGCGCAAAGCGCCACATGATTGCAGTGGCATTTTTTGCAAAAATGATGGGGCATAGGGATCACACAGGCACATTCTTGGTCCAAAGGGCCCTAAAAGGTTGGCAGCGGTTGCAGGGCACGCAGCCAGACGTTAGACACCCGATCAGTATTGAGGGTCTCACAGCCATCATGGCGGCATTAGAAAAGATATGTAGTTCCAGCCATGAGGTACAGTTATTCAGGTGTGCTTTTTCCCTCGCCTTCTATGGTGCTTTCAGGGTGGGGGATCTGGTATCCCGTAACAAGAAGGACTGGCAGGGTGGGATGCAATTTGCCCACGTGCAGAAGCAGGCTGGTTCAATATCACTATCAATTCCTAGATCAAAAATGGACCAGAATGGGAGGGGGGACCATGTCATCCTGCAAAGAGCTCCAGGGAGCCCATGTTGTCCAGTGGGCAACCTAGAGGCATATATGGCATACAGGCCGCAGGGCGCGTGTGGGCCCCTATTGATACATCAGGACAGTTCCCCCCTGACAAAGTTTCAGTTTGGAAGGGTCTTGGCTCTAGCTTTGGGTGCAGCAGGCTTAGACGCCTCCAAGTTTGGGACACATTCTTTCAGGATAGGGGCAGCCACAGAAGCCACGGCCCGGGGACTAACTGGCCAAGATGTACAAAGAATTGGGCGGTGGTCTTCGGACTGCTACAAGCGCTATCTGCGGTTGCATTTGCTGTAAGTATCATCACTAACGTTGGCCTTGTATCCATATCTCTGCAGTTTCCACATCCTGTCCCGCAGGAGGGGAACTTGTCATCAATACCATTTCAAATGCGCCCCGATTGCTCCAGGTGCCCGCCGGGCGGCCGGGCCGCAGAGAAGTTTGGATCATAGGACATTCATATATCAACAGGTTGAAGCAAGAATTTTGCACAGGCAACTTCGGGGACAGGGCCCGCCAGGCGGGTTGGAATGTATCAATGCATAGTCAGGGGGGCTTGAGACTGGGGCAGTTCCAGAAGCTCATTGGTCCTTTGTTACTTAGGTCCCCGGTGACACCCGATGCAATAATAATACATCTGGGAGGTAATGACTTGGCCCACATGGGCAGAAAAGGGGTGGTGGAGGCTATAATCTCAGACGTAGGATGGTTGGCCAAGCAGTGTCCCCTAGCGACCTTAGTATGGTCTCACATGATCCCTAGACTCCAATGGTGGGGGGGGGGAGCCGGTCTGGGCGTTGAACCATTCTGTGAAGAGGATCAATAATAGGATTGACCGACTGTTCAGGACTCCAAGGCTTAGGACAATTCCGCATTCGGGGAGAACATTGTTATCTACAAGACGGGGTCCACCTCTCAAAAATTGGTAACAAAATATTCTTAGAGAATATGCTAGCCTGGCTGGTAGCGGCGAGTCACAGGGCATGACCTCAGGGCCGTTTAGCAGATGGGGGGGCCAGATAGTCGGTCAACTATGCTGGCCTGTGGCGGTAAGGTCATGATTGCTAGGAAATATTTACTTCTCTTAGTAGGCATCCCATTGTTTAATGGGGACGCCTGGGGGAGGGACAGTGGTCCCTCATCACACTCCAGGGGGCAGTAGACTGATGGGTGCGGGGGGGTAGGAAGTCCCGCTTCCGATAGGCCGCTTGGGCCACGCCCCTGCGCAGGCGCATTGGGCGCCAACATGGCATAACCTCAGCCCCTGGGTGGTACGATAGAAGGGCGTGGGGGGCACCCACGGAATCTGGTGGGCACACGGGCCTCCTGCGCAAGGTCACTCCGGTAAAGGGGGACCTGGTAACTAGTTGGGAACAGTCATGACCTTGCATGTAGGCTCATCCAGGATACGCAGAAAACAAATGTACATATTCCAGTTTTAGGTTAGGTATGGCTTTGTATTAGACTTTTGTTAAGGTTAGCCATTAAAAATGTATCAATCTCTGTATTGACAAATGTAATTGGATGTGTTTTGGGTTTTCTGCGTATATGTTTTAAATTCGTTTTTGATTATGAAGTATTAATAATGTGTTTTATTAATTTGTAATGAATACGGCCGGGGTTACCTACCCCTAATCCAAGAAACTGGTGTTGGATATGTTTATTAATGCTTCATGGGGTAGGGGACAGTGTTTACTGACCATGTCAAGGGAGGGGACTCAGCAATACCAGGTCATATCCCCAGGCGTCACCGGGAACTCAGTTACGCCGCCAATATGGCGGTTGTGCCGGTCCCCGGTGTATTGTTCCGGTGAGGGCGGGGGAGTCGGGTCCCGCGCTGATGACGCGCGGGGGTCCCGCCCTCGCCCATTGGCTACGAGGCGGTTGCCCCGGAAGCAGTTGAAATGCTTCCGGGGCAAACACGCAATGCGAACGGTCCCGGATCTCGCCGGGACCAGTTCCAGCCGGCTCGGGGGGTCGGACCCCTTTAAGAGCCCCAGCAATGCAGCGGGAGAGCCTCTTCTTTCCCGCCGCTTTGCCCGAGTACAACGCTCGCCGCCCGTCACCCATCGGAGGACCCCAGAGCCTCCTTTTGGAATTTATTCTTTCCCCACCCACCATCCCCTGAGGCAGCAATGTTAAAAAATGCTAGGTCGGACTTGTGTAAAGTGTTGTTTTTCAAGTCTCAAATTAAAAATGTTGCAAGTGTTGTGAATAATGTTTGATATGCTTACATTACAGAAAATATCTAATTTGTCGTGTTTATGTCTGAGTATCCTTGGTCTGCGGTAAGGTCATGATTGCTAGGAAATATTTACTTCTCTTAGTAGGCATCCCATTGTTTAACGGGGACGCCTGGGGGAGGGACAGTGGTCCCTCATCACACTCCAGGGGGCAGTAGACTGATGGGTGCGGGGGGTAGGAAGTCCTGCTTCCGGTAGGCCGCTTGGGCCAACCCCTGCGCAGGCGCATTGGGCGCCAACATGGCATAACCTCAGCCCCTGGGTGGTACGATAGAAGGGCGTGTGGGGCACCCACGGAATCTGGTGGGCACACGGGCCTCCTGCGCAAGGTCACTCCGGTAAAGGGGGACCTGGTAACTAGTTGGGAACAGTCATGACCTTGCATGTAGGCTCATCCAGGATACACAGAAAACAAATGTACATATTCCAGTTTTAGGTTAGGTATGGCTTTGTATTAGACTTTTGTTAAGGTTAGCCATTAAAAATGTATCAATCTCTGTATTGACAAATGTAATTGGATGTGTTTTGGGTTTTCTGCGTATATGTTTTAAATTCGTTTTAGATTTTGAAGTATTAATAATGTGTTTTATTAATTTGTAATAAATACGGCGGGGTTACCTACCCCTAATCCAAGAAACTGGTGTTGGATATGTTTATTAATGCTTCATGGGGTAGGGGACAGTGTTTACTGACCATGTCAAGGGAGGGACTCAGCAATACCAGGTCATATGTGTTTGCATCGTTATATGCATAATTATGGATTTTCCACTTTTATGACAGGACCCATCACCTGTTGCATAATCTGCATATTTTAACAATAAACATTATTTCTACCTCTAACGGATCAAAAGTTACTAAAAATGCAGCAACACTTGTTGACGCGCAGAGGAGGCCCATTGCAAAGGTTGATCGGTTACCTTACTGTTGCTTATTGCTGTTTTTGGTGTCAAACTGGTACTAATGAGGTGAAACCTTTGCCCAGATAGAGTTATCATGCGTGAAAATGAGAAAATCATGAGGTAATACTATCACTAAATAGGCCGCATTATGTTGCATAATTTGCCTTTTCCTGATGCATAGTTAGTCAGCCCTGCCACATAAATTAATTTGGTCCTCCCTTGTTGCATAATTCCAGTGGTCCTGCTTGCAGACACATTTAAAAAGCTCACTTTTCAAATGTTTTCTTAACAACATGTAGACTGATTGGGCTCCTGTGTTTGGGTTCAAGTCATTCCATAATGGAGCGCTTTGTAATTTGCCCTACGTTTCATCCATTTGACGGTTTGTGGGATGATGTTGGGTGCAGAAGTTAACAGAATGTTCCAGACTGCAGTGGCGGCTCCTCCGCAATGGCGGAGGAGCGTCGCTCCACTGCTTGGCTCACAGCCCGCAAATGAAAAATAAAACGATGTTCTTGCATTATTTTGCATTTGCTGGCTCTGAGCCAGTGCTGTAGGGAGGGGCGGGGCCAAAGAATGGGAGGGGGTAAGAGGAGTGCTACGTGCACTCCACTCCCTAAGTGCTCATGTGCGTTTGGCTGGCCGTCTCAGGCCGACCAAAACACACATGTGCGCTTAGGTTTTCTCCAGCCCAGCTGCATTGAGCAGGCGGGCTGAAGAAACCCCACAGACTCTCTGGCCTGAGTGGAGCGTCTTTCCTTCCCGCTCAGACCAATCCCTGTGCTGCTCTGCAGCACTGGGATTGGTTAGGAGTCTGGCCCAGGCGCTGCTGGGACCAGGCAGGAAGAGGAGAGGCGGCGCGTCGCTGGAGGCGGCCGGCAGTTAAAGGTATGGTTTTAAAAAAATATATATATTGTATTTCAACCCCCCCATGCGCGACCCAAACCGCCCCACCACCCTTTGTTTATGGCGACCGCCGCTGCCTTATTGGTGCATAGTGTGGGGTGGGGAACACATAAGTATGTTGGGTCTTTCCTGAGTAGGCAATATGCCACAGATTCACACAGATTCCTATTCAGTGCAGCTGGTACTCACACGCTGGCAGGATGAAACTGCTATGGCAGCAAGTGCAGGACCCTGATGGAGGACAGGGTGAGATGATGCAGGACTTGTATATGGAAGGCAGGAGGTCTGCAGGCAGAGGGCAGTGCAGGCTGTAAGAGGCACCTCTCTGCCAGGGTCTCAAGCAACAAAGGAACAGTGAGAGACAGTTCTGTGGAGAGCATCACGCCTGGGTGCAGCTTAGAATGGTCTGGCCGGTCTCATTGTTGAAAAACGGCATCCTAACAAAGAAATGATCTTCATTGGGGATGAGATATCAATTTAGGATGGGGGTCCTTTAGAAATATCCTGGTTCCAGGCACCGACAGAACGCGTGCCAAAGCAGAGGGGTCTGATTCACGGCAGATTCTTACTGTTATGGGGGATATGCAGAATGTTTCAGGCAAAGGAATGTGTCAGATAATTCTCGCTGAACATCGCTTAAGCCCTGACCCCACATGAGCCCAGTAGGGGGTAGACATGTTTAGTAGATATGGCTTTGCATCAAAAATCATGGGAAAGCATGGTACACCGGCGTACCTCCCATCGGACGCCCCCTTGACGCAGAGTAATACAAAGTAGAGCAAACTGCTACTTGCATTACTTTACAGACCACTTTCCAGCGCAAAAGCAGTTTTGAGCTGGAAAAACAACAGTTTAGCAACACTTTCCATCAGTTTTCATCACTTTTTAAAACTTTGTACCGACATAAAGTGTTGATGAATCTACCTATTACAGTCTCTGCTGCTGCATTTGGAGTCCCCTTTGGTATGAAGTTCTCAGTCCGACTGGGCTGGCCTCCTCCTGCTTGGCCCAACTAGGAATGATACTGGGCTTCTGTCAAAAAGCCCTCTTGACAGAAAAGGAAGCCTGCCAATCAATGAGTGCAAAAAGAGCCTAACTAATGAAAATATCACTCTCCTTAGACTCTCCTGTTGTGACGTCAAGGCGTCTTGAGGACTGCAGCCTTGAAGGCCTAGTGCTCAGTTCACCTCACCAATACAAATCACTGCTGATCCTCTCCAGCCAGGGAGTGTTAGAAGAGCAACTTCCAAGTGGGTTGCAGGGCTTCCCCCTCTCTAAGGAAACCAGGGCTCTTGCTTGAACTGACCTGCTGCCCACTGCATGTCTTGGGCTGCAGGCATTCAAATGGGCTATAAGGCCAACTATTTGATCATGCGATGAAGTCGTACTTGGTTTATCATGGATTGCGGTATCTGAAATGTTCTTTTGCTTTTAAGGATACAGGACAAAGGGAGATGAATGTAAGAAGTTCAAGTTTCAAGTTCAAGTTTAAATGTTTATTGTTTCAGTTAGTTAAAACCATAACAATATCGATTCTAAAAACAGAAAAAGACAGTAAAAATATTTGTTAATTACTTAAAATCATAAAAGTCTTTTGTTATCAATTATTAATACTCAAGTATATGCAAAGATGTCTGTTAATTAATAGATCAATTAATAATATTCAGATATTTACAAATATACGTGATTGACAATTAGTGGATCAGAAGCGTTAATTAGCCCATAGTCCGCTGTAGGAAAAGAGAATACTTTCCAGACGTTCTCAACATACTTTTCAGTATTCTAGATTGACCAGTAGTCGCTCTCAAAGACCAATCAATCTTGTTCAACATTACTGGGCAATGGCTCGAGATTCAGTTTTTAAAGCTTGCTCATGTACGATAAGGAAGTTTATCAATTGACAGTTCAGTAAGTATCAGTTGGGTCCAAGCAAGCTATGATGGCAGATCTGCACGTCCTTATTTTTCTGATGTTCATAGCGTTTTTTAATAAAATGACTCGTGCTTTTAACAGTTTAGGACATGTGCAGACTAGATGAATGAAATCCTCTTTACTGCTTCCACATAATCTACATTCTTTCGGCCCTTTGTGGACCCATGTTGGCTGATCCGTGATGGACGGCAGTTTGCCAAAACGCAGGGCCATTAGTTGTAACTTTCGATAGACTGAGAATGTGATTTTTAGATATGGTGCTGGGATAAGTGTCTTATAGTTGGTGATTACCATCCAGGCGTGTTTTCTCTTACTGAGGATGTTTTTATCTACTAGCAAAGAGTGAAATTTTGCTGATTTGTTTATGGCTTGTTTGAAGGATGAGTAGGACAAGCTGGTTTTCCAAAGCTCACCTGTACATGTTGCTGATAAAGCTTTTTGTAGGTATTGATTGAAGGGAGACTTTTCATCCTTCTCTAGTTCCTACCACAGAGCCTTATTCTGTTCCGATTCTGCTGCATTTTGCTTCAATCTGTACCATTGCTTAATGGTTGCGTACATTCTCCCCAACGTTTCGTTGGTTACCCCAAATTCTAATCTGACCTGAGCTGGAGACGCAGACTGATGGATTTGAAAGACCCTTTTATATGTTGAAACTTGTAATTTATTTAGCAGGTCGGCGTCTTTCCCATGTAATGCAGTACTACCGTATGATAAAGTCGGTAGCATTTTAGCTGTTATTACTGCTAATAAGGGTTTAAATGATGGCCCCTTCAATTTTTTTGCTAAGGTCCTGAAGGCAAATGATATGGCGTTTGTCCTCTGAATCATATGTAACTTCCAAGTGGGTTGCAGGGCTTCGCCCTCTCTAAGGAAACCAGAGCTCTTGCTTGAACTGACCTGCTGCATGTCTTGGGCTGCAGGTATACAAATGGGCTAGAATGCCAACTATTTGATCATGCGATGAAGTCGAACTTGGTTTATCATGGATTGCGGTATCTGAAATGTTCTTTTGCTTTTAAGGATACAGGACAAAGGGAGATGAATGGTAAGAAGTTAATTAAGGATACTAGATGATTGTAGGTCATCAAGAGTGACATGATCTAGTCCAGTGATGGAGCTTGATAACCTAATGCATTCTGGAGGTTGTAGTTCTGGTTCACTTTATTTGACCCAAAGAAGCAAACGCAGGTAGTAACAATGATTTAAAAAAGAGAAGCTCAGGATTAGAGCATTGTGCTTTTGGTGACACTGAGTCCCCATTTTTTTAAGAAAACAACCTTATTTTTTCAGAAGCACAAAACTCATAACCTTGATATTTGATGTGAGAGCAGGTAATCAGAAATGTATTTACAACTCATGAGCAAATGTACGATTTACAAGTAAGCTAGAACGAAAGCCTGTCACAGTGCAAAGTAATTCCACCAAAGTCCCCATATCCTCTTTTGCAGACATCCCGTACCACAATATATCACATATTCAACCTGAGAGCAGCAATCCATGTTCCCAAGTGGTGTCTCCTTATGAGATCGCCAGTAACGAGAGATGCCATGCTTGGCCAAGAACAAGCCCAACCCCATCAGGGTCCGTGCCCCATGAGAATCATCGCAGCCCTCCATAACCTCAAGGAGCCCTTAATTGGGGGTGAGATCAAGCGGACAACCTCCGACCCTAGCATGGATGGACTTAACATTATGATGGTATTCCTGGATTATTGAGTAGCTCCAGACCATATGCAGCATCTTTGGCAAGGCGGTGAGAAATTCTTAGCACACACAGAGAGGAGTAGTGTGTATAACACACTACTCCTCTCTGTGTGTGCTACAGTTAGGACAGGGGAGGCTGGAGTAGTGGTTGTATCGTGCCTCTCCCCCCTTCTTGTGTGTGAAAAATGGTGAGAAATTCTTACCCATCTTCCTTAACCTTTCCGGACTGTAGTATAATCTGTAAAGGTACTGGAGTTGGATAAGTCATAGATGGGCGGGAACAGTTAACTCACGGGGAGTCATCTTCACCACACTTGACTCCTTTTCTAACTACCCTAAGTCCACATCCCAACAGGATGATAAATCACTGAAAAGATCTGTAGTGTTGATCACCAACGAGCGGTAGATCCACAAGGTGCGTCGCCTATCCAGTGGGGTAAGCTCTATTATAGCTTCAAAAGGGTTGAACTCGATGGCAGGTCTCAACTGAAAGTATTTGTAAACCTGTGATTTGTCCAGCACAAATTCCTCTGATATATCCTCAAAGACTTCCCGAACACCTTAGTACTCCCTCAGCAGACCAATGTCCGGCCTACCTACCTGCTATCCTAGCGGGCAAAAGTCATGGAAAAGATGATAAACAAGCACCTAGCTACTCAATCCGGATTCAGGCCCAACCACAGTACAGAGGCCGCCCTCATTGCCGCCATAGACGACATCCTGATGATCATGGACAGAAGTGACAATGTGGCCCTCCAACTGGATTTTTCTGCAGCCTTCAACAACGTCTCCCACCCCATCCTTATCCAATGACTGCATGAAGCCGTCATCCAAGGGCCCAAACTTCGCTGGCTTTGCTCCTTCCTAACAGGCAGCACCCAGTCGATCAGCCTGGCCCCCTTTACCTTGAATGCTGTCAACCTCATTTGCGCATCCTCCACTCTGTTCAAAGCCTGCATGACCCCACTTGCCAGAGTCATCTGTGCCCACGGAATCAACATCATATCCTATGTTTCCCTCGCTGCCCCCACTGTATTGTGTCCATTTTTTCCTTCTGTTCCCTCGCTGCCCCCATTGCTGTGTGCCCGTTTTCTCTTCTGTTCCCTCGCTGCCCCCATTGCTGTGTGCCCGTTCTCTCTCTGTTCCCCTCGCTGCCCCCACTGTATTGTGTCCATTTTTTCCTTCTGTTCCCTCGCTGCCCCCATTGCTGTGTGCCCGTTTTCTCTTCTGTTCCCTCGCTGCCCCCATTGCTGTGTGCCCGTTCTCTCTCTGTTCCCCTCGCTGCCCCCACTGTATTGTGTCCATTTTTTCCTTCTGTTCCCTCGCTGCCCCCATTGCTGTGTGCCCGTTTTCTCTTCTGTTCCCTCGCTGCCCCCATTGCTGTGTGCCCGTTCTCTCTCTGTTCCCCTCGCTGCCCCCACTGTATTGTGTCCATTTTTTCCTTCTGTTCCCTCGCTGCCCCCATTGCTGTGTGCCCGTTTTCTCTTCTGTTCCCTCGCTGCCCCCATTGCTGTGTGCCCGTTCTCTCTCTGTTCCCCTCGCTGCCCCCACTGTATTGTGTCCATTTTTTCCTTCTGTTCCCTCGCTGCCCCCATTGCTGTGTGCCCGTTTTCTCTTCTGTTCCCTCGCTGCCCCCATTGCTGTGTGCCCGTTCTCTCTCTGTTCCCCTCGCTGCCCCCACTGTATTGTGTCCATTTTTTCCTTCTGTTCCCTCGCTGCCCCCATTGCTGTGTGCCCGTTTTCTCTTCTGTTTCCCTCGCTGCCCCCATTTCCCTGTGTCCTTCTTGCCTTCTGTACCCCTCGCTGCCTCTCTCCACTCCCGCCGCTGCGTCCCCTGCGGCCCCGCCCCCCTGACTGCCCATTCGCTGTCCCTGCCTCCCAGCTGCTCCTCCCTCCCACCTCCCCATATATGGCGGCCGCTGCGCGGCGCGCGCCGCTGCGCGCCGAAGGCGCGCCTAAGGCAAGCCCGTCTGCGCCCGTCCGTGCCTGGACCGCGCCCAGCGCCAGACCCCCTGGGCCATGCGCCCCCCGCACCAGCCTCGAGGACCGACGCCGATACGATGCCACCACACTCCACGCTCTCAACCCCGGACGGACGCACAACTGCTTCAAGGACGCCCCGAAATGCACCCATGGTCCCTTCACCTGCCGGAACTGCAGCTACACCAGCCTCAGAGCCACTGAGGCGCCCGCCAAGAAGGACCGCAACCACCTCCGATGCATCCTACTGAACACCCGCTCCGCACGCAAACACGCCGTTGAGCTCTGGGACCTGCTCGACACATCATCACCAGACGTCGCCTTCCTGACAGAGACCTGGATGAACGACTCCTCCGCCCCCGACATCGCCATAGCCATCCCAGACGGCTATAAGATCACCCGCAGAGACCGCGTCAACGCAGTAGGAGGAGGAATCGCCATCGTCCACAAGAACACCATCAGGGTCTCGACCAGCACCGACAACACTCTCAGCACCGCCGAACACATGCACTTCCAGATCCACACGGACCCCAACACCACCCTCAGAGGCACCCTCGTCTACAGACCCCCTGGGCCCCGACCCCAGTTCAGCGACTCCATCGCCGACTTCATCAGCACGCACGCCCTGACCTCTACCGACTACATCCTCCTCGGAGACCTGAATTTTCACCTGGAGAACAAGAACGACAGCAATTCCACCACCCTGATCGACAACCTCGCCAACCTCGGTCTGAGCCAGCTCGTCACAACACCGACCCATTCCGCCGGCCACACGCTCGACCCCATCTTCTCCTCAAGCTCCCACGTCTCCTTCAGCCACACCACGGAACTCCTCTGGACCTACCACCGCTGCATCCATTTCACCTTCCAGAAACCCACCACACACCACCGCACCCAACAGATCCCACGCCGCTGCTGGAGCAAAGTCACCGAAGACCAACTACGGGCAACCTCGCTCTCAGCCCTCCCTCCGACCCATCCAACACCGACGACGCTGCCTGCAACCTCCAGAAGATGGATGGACGACTGTGCCAACACCCTCGCCCCGCTGAAAAACTCACCTACGCTGACACCACCAAAAGAGCCAGCTGGTTCACCTCGGAACTCCTAGCTTCCAAGCGTACCTGCCGGAAACTAGAGAAGAAATGGCACAGTGATAAGACACCGGACAGCCACGCAGCCCACAAAGACGCCATCCGTAACCACCACCACCTCATCAAGTCCGCCAAGAGAATCTCCTTCAAAGACCGCCTCGACAACAACGCACACAACAGCAAGGAGCTTTTCAACATCGTGAAGGAACTCTCCAACCCCAGCTCCAACACCAACGACATCCCACATTCGCAACCCCTGTGCGATTCCCTCGCCACCTTCTTCCACCGCAAGATCGCCGACATCCACGACAGCTTCAACACCCAGACAGCCCCAACTAAGATCGATGCACCAGACCCGCCGCACACCATCGACCATGATCCCCTGCCAGCCTGGGCCAGCGTGAACATCGAGGACACCATCAAGACCATGAGCACAATACACTCCGGCTCCCCGTCAGACCCTTTCCCGCACCACATCTTCAACAAAGCCAGCAGCTCCATCGCACCCCACCTGTGCAACATCATCAATCTCTCCTTCGAGACCGCGACCTTCCCAGAGAGCTGGAAACACGCAGAGATCAACGCTCTACTCAAAAAACCCAAGGCGGACCCGAGAGACCTCAAGAACTTCCGGCCCATCTCCCTGCTTCCGTTCCCAGCCAAGGTCATCGAGAAGATCGTCAACAAACAGCTAACCCGATACCTCGAAGAAAACAGCATCCTGGACCCATCCCAATCGGGGTTCCGCAGCAACCACAGCACTGAGACTGCCCTCATCGCCGCCACCGACGACATCAGGATCCTGCTGGATAACGGTGAGACCGCAGCCCTCATCCTGCTGGACCTCTCCGCCGCCTTCGACACTGTCTGCCACCGCACTCTACGCGCAAGCCTCCACGACGCAGGGATCCGAGACAAGGCCCTGGAATGGGCCACCTCCTTCCTCGCCGGCAGAACCCAGAGAGTCCGCCTCCCACCATTCCGATCCGAAGCCTCCGAGATCATCTGCGGCGTACTCCCAGGGATCGTCCCTCAGCCCAACACTGTTCAACATCTACATGGCCCCGCTCGCACGCATCGCCAGACAGCACGACCTCAACATAATCTCCTACGCCGACGACACTCAACTGATCCTCTCCTCACCAAGGACCCCCTCGCCGCCAAATCCAACCTCCATGAAGGGATGAAGGCCGTCGCCGATTGGATGAAGATCAGCCGACTAAAACTGAACACGGAGAAGACAGAGGTCCTCATCCTCGGCTCCAACCCCTCAGCCTGGGACGACTCCTGGTGGCCAACGATGCTGGGAGCAGCCCCGACACCCACCGACCACGCACGCAACCTGGGAGTCATCCTCGACTCAACGCTCTCCATGGCCAAGCAAGTCAACGCAGTCTCATCCTCCTGCTTCCACACCCTCTGCATGCTTCGCAAGATCTACAGGTGGATCCCGACAGACACGAGAAGAACAGTCACCCAGGCCCTCGTCAGCAGCAGACTCGACTATGGGAACGCCCTCTACGCGGGAGCCCCGGCCAAGCTCATCAAGCGACTGCAACGCATACAAAACGCCTCCGCACGCCTGATCCTCGATGTACCACGCCACAGCCACATCACCCCCCACCTGAGGAACCTGCACTGGCTCCCCGTTGACAGGAGAATCTCCTTCAAACTCCTCATCCACGCACACAAGGCACTCCACAAGACTGGCCCAGCCTACCTCAACAGACGACTCCTCTTCTACGTCCCCAACCGCCAACTCCGCTCCGCCGACCTCTCCCTCGCCACCGTCCCTCGCATTCGAAGAACCACCACCGGCGGCAGATCCTTCTCCCACCTCGCCGCCAAGACCTGGAACACCCTCCCACTAAGCCTACGACAGACCCAAGACCTGCTGACCTTCAGGAGGCTACTCAAGACCTGGTTGTTCGACCAGTAGCAGCACCCCCCTCCCCCTTTTTCCTCCCCCAGCGCCTTGAGACCCTCGCGGGTAAGTAGTGCGCTTTACAAATTCTGTGATTGATTGATTGATTGATGCTGACGACACCCAGCTCATACTCTCTCACTCCGACAAAATGTTACACATCCAGACCAAGTGCTCCTACGTGACCAAAGTCACCAGACAAGGCGGAAGTAGTATTCTTTGGCAATGACACCTCGCTCTGGGACTCCACCTGGTGGCTTGTCAAACTCAGACCCACACCCCTCCCGGCAACCGAAACAAAGAACCTCAGAATAGAAGTCAACAATAGTCACCATGACTAGCCAAGTGAACAAGGTCAAAGTCTCCCGCTTCCACACACTCAAGATGCTCAAGAAAATCTTCAAATGGCTCCCCACCAACACTCAAAGAAGCACCACTTAAGCGTGCATCACCAGCTAAGTTGACTATGGCAATGCACTCCATGCTGGAATCAACACTCACCTGACCAGAAGACTCCAAACCATACAAAGCTCTGTGGCCAGACTCACCCTCAACCTCTCACCCCACACACACATTAGTCTGCCCCTCAAAGAGCTCCACTGGTTCCCAATCCACAAACAAGCACTCTTCAGACTCCTCACACACTCATACAAAGCCTTGCACAACACTGTCCCCATGTCCCTCAACAACAACATAAACTTCCAAAACCTACCACACACCTCCGCTCAGCCTCACTCCTACTTGCACACACTCCCCACATACACAGAACTAGATCTGATAGTAGCTCCTTCTTCTGCCTCGCTCCTGAACCCTGGAACGACCTGCCCTTGCATGTCAGAGCCACCTCCTCAATTCTTGAATTCCGCAAGAAACTGACGACCTGACTCTTCACCTAGCCCTCGACCCTGGTTCAGCCCATACAGCTCCTGCTTCAGCGCCAGGGTATCCTCTCGGGTGAGTTGTGTGCTATACAAATACACATAACATAACACCTCCTGATTTTCAAATCCCAATATTGTCCAATGCCTGGAAGCCACGCAGACCAACTCAGTACGCCAGGCTTGTGGCCTAGCTGGGCACACAGCGCCTCTGGTGAGTAGGCCACCTCTCTGATCCAAGCGCTCTACAGCATCAGCTGAGAGCTACTCTGAGTGCAGGGGACAGTTAAAAACAATGAAAAGACTTGTGTCGGCAGCTTGGATCCCTCGGGGCGGATCTCAGGTGCTCGCTCCACGGCAGGCTTTCCAAAACAAAAAAATGTAATTATGGCCGTGTGCATATAAATGAGGCGCGGGGAAAATGTATGCAATAGGAGTCTGTGAAATCTAAGCCACAAAGTCACATGAATTACAGCATGTAATGATTATGTGTGTGTGCACAGCAATTATACCAATCAGCAGCAATTAGCACGGGAACACAAAGGAAGGCAAAGACAAAGCATCAGAGGCGGAGGAAAGATAAAGAACAGGGACTCAGGGCGCTTTGTGGGGGATCAGCTCGTTAGGGGTGTCATTAGCGCCGGTGTTTTAAAGCCCCCTCTGGAGCCCCTGCTTAATGAGGTGTGAGAGGCTCAGGAGAGGGTGGATGTCACGCTCAAGCGCTGCCTTCGTCCTGCCTTGTACACTCTACACAGCAGCCATCTTAGACGCTAAAATAGGAGGATGCTGCAAGAGTGACAGGTGATCTCCTGCATTTTCAGGTCTGGCCACAGTCAGCACATTTTACTAATGGAAAAAGGAGCTTTGTTGATATAAGCTTTGTTGGAAAGGAAAAGAAATGTAACGCATCATGTGAGAGGATTAGCTGTTGCCCATTAGCATCACCCATGTGCTAGTAGTTGCATAAAAAAACACACATTCACACCTATGCACACAAGAACAAACACACCTGGGAATGCACACACACACACACACCTGCGCATGCACACACCCACGCATGCACACACACACTCGTGCATGCACACACACCCCCGTGCATGCACACATACACCCACTCATGCACACACACACCAACGGATGCACACATACACCCGCACATGCATACACACCTCGGAATGCACACACACACCCGCACATGCACACACCCACACACACACACACACATGCGCGTGCACACACACACCCGCTCATGCACACACACAGCGCATGCACACATACACCAGTGCATGCACACACACCCGCGCATGCACACACACACCTGCGCATGCACACACACACGCGCGCATGCACACACACACACACCAACAGATGCACACACACCTGCACATCCACACACAATCACGTTTGCAAACACACACATCAGATAGCTAGGGAGTTTAGCAAAGCATGAAAGGCTCACACCAGCCCAGAGTATCACACACACAAAAGATGCTTAAGTACTCACTTGAGGCTTTGCCTCTCATGAATTCTAGCTTTCCCCATACTCCCAATCATAATAAATTGCATAGAATATTTAGCGCCTCACTATATATATATATATATATATATGGCTGTTGTTTTCTTGTGATCCTTCATCTTCAAGTATATATATATATATATATATATATATATATATATATATATCCTCCAACTTGGGTATCGGGTTGTGGCAGCGCTCAATATGGGTGCGGAATCCCGCGGCAGAACCACGCCGCTACATACTTCACAAAGATTCTTCTGCAACAGATGAATACTCGGATCGCACTCCCACAGGTTTTGCAGTTTTTCTTTTTCTTTTATCTACTCATTAACAGGAATACAGGCGAATAGATCAACGCGTTTCGGTATTGCCTAACACCTTGATCACGATCTTAACAAAACGCTTGCAAAACGCTAATGAAATACATTCAAAAAGTCCTTACATCATTTCCTGTATGATGTCACAAGTACCCTATAGGTCTTATGGGAGATGTGGTTTCTTTCAAGTGTCCATTTTCTAAGTACAACACATATAAGTTAATGTCTGGAATCAGTTTCCAAGCTATTTTATAACGTGTCTAAGTTTATCAAGAGAAAAATTGTGATGAAGTGCCATATAGTAATAATTATCATCTCATTTCATTTTTGAACCAGGATGCGAATAATCATTTGATTTCTTCCCTCTAATGGATCATGTGTCCTTTTTTCATTTTCTTTGTCCTCGATGTTATATTTCCCTCCAGTGGGGCGATGTTATGGTCATTGAACCAGGATCTAATTAGTTGTTTAGTTTCTTCCCTCTAATGCATGGGTACTCACAAACTTTCTCTCGGGGGCCAAATTTACAGTGTGGTTTGTGGCCGAGGGCCGCACCGGTGGGGGCGGGGTCATTGGGGGAGGGGGCGGGGTTAGAGCAAAACAAAACTGTGACCATGAGGTGGAACACAGGCCCCTGCAGCGGACGCCTTCGTCCACTGAGCCACCGGACCCGGCATACACATCTCTCTCTCTCTCTCTCTGTCTCCCTCCCTCTCTCTCTGTCTCCCTCCCTCTCTGTCTCCCTCCCTCTCTCCCTCCCTCTCTCCCTCCCTCCCCCTCCCTCTCTCCCTCCCTCTCTCCCTCTCTCTGTCTCCCTCCCTCCCTCCCTCAGTCTCCCTCCCTCCCTCCCTCTGTCTCCCTCCCTCTCCCTCCCTCCGTCCCCCTCCCTCCGTCTCCCTCCCTCTGTCTCCCTCCCTCTGTCTCCCTCCGTCTGTCTCCCTCCATCTGTCTCCCTCCGTCTATCTCCCTCCGTCTATCTCCCTCCGTCTGTCTCTCTGCCTGTCTCCCTCTCTGTCTGTCTCCCTCTCTGTCTGTCTCCCTCTCTGTCTGTCTCCCTTTCTCTCTGTCTCCCTTTCTCTCTGTCTCCCTCTCTGTCTGTCTCCCTCTCTGTCTGTCTCCCTCTCTCTCTGTCTCCCTCCCAGGCCTGAGCTCCCTGGCCTTGGCTCAACTCTCTGACTACAGGCTGGCGGGAAACATCACGCACACCTCACCCGGCTCTCACTCCCTGCTGTCCTCTGTCACCCTGTGCCACCTCACCCGGCTCTCACTCCCTACTGCCCTCTGTCACCCTCTGTCACCTCACCCGGCTCTCACTCCCTACTGCCCTCTGTCACCTCACCCGGCTCTCACTCCCTGCTGCCCTCTGTCACCCTCTGCCATCTCACCCGGCTCTCACTCCCTGCTGCCCTCCGTCACCTCACCCGGCTCTCACTCCCTGCTGCCCTCCGTCAACTCACCCGGCTCTCACTCCCTGCTGCCCTCTGTAACCCTCTGCCATCTCACCCGGCTCTCACTCCCTGCTGCCCTCCTTCACCTCACCTGGCTCTCACTCCCTGCTGCCCTCCGTCACCTCACCTGGCTCTCACACCCTGCTGTCCTCTATCATTCTCTGTCACCTCAACCAGCCTGTGTGGCAGCCTGGGCTGAGACAGCTTCCTGGACACACACACAGCCGCACCCGAGTACTTCACAGGTCTTTAAAAGACCATTTGCATGATAACGAGGCTTTGTTGTATTTCACCTCTTCTTAGCGCCCCTGCAGCTCCACTCGGACTATCGCTGGAATCACCCGGCCCCCATAGAGCAGAGTCTGTGTTTGCTGACACTATGAAGAAAAAAAAAAAAAACACAGGTACGATGTCTGCAAGGTCCGCGGGCCACCAAGGAAGGCTTGCAGGGCCGCTGGCGGCCCGCGGGCCGTACTATGAGTACCCGTGCTCTAATGGATCATGTGTCCTTTTCTCATTTTGTTTTTTTCTTCTTTTCTTCTTCTTTCTTTCTTTTTCCTCTTGTTCTCGGTGTTCAAATTCAAATTTCAAAGCTTTATTCGGTTTAAAAACAGAAACCATAAAAGCATACTACATAGACACATTTAAAAATTCATAAAATTCAATTTAAAATTTCCGATCAAATTTACAAACCCAAAAGTACCATCAACAGACCGTGCTATTTACATGATGTATACAATTTTATGATTTTTAGTACAGTACTATACAGGAGACTATATTTAAAATAACCAAGCGTTTTTTACATTTCCGAAGATCAATAACCATAAAAGGGGATAAATTGCAAACTGTGCAATAACCACCATTTCCGGTGGGAATTTAACTCTAAAAGTGCACTGTAAAAATCAAAGAGCAAAGACACAGAAACACAGGGTATGTTCTTAAAACTACATCATTTAGTAACCAGTTTACTAATTATTTTCTCACGTAACATCAGTCTAGAAACATTTAATCAGATTCTCGGCTTTTTCTTTCCCTGAATCATTGAATATTATTTTGTGACCCAGAGTCCTCATATAACAGGGCCTCCAAATGAGAGTTGTTACGTCTTATTTTAATTGCCTCCTGGATAAAAGCCACTACTGCACTACAAACTTTTAGATTTGCTAATCCACATATGTATTCGAAGGCAGGTTTATATGAAAATAGCCTCTCACTTCGAAACAGGGGGCGTAGATATTCTTTCCTGATCCTTCTATAAAAATCACAAAAAAGGATAAAATGCAACGTTGTTTGGTTTGATATACCGTCACATGGGCACTTTGGCAAAATGCGATTCCACTTACCCATTTTTGGATAAGCTATTAAAAAATGGGCCAGTCCCATACGTAATCTTGTGAGATAAAATCTATGTGATAACTTTGTGACCAGTATTAGATAATTTGTACCACTGTCCCAAGGGTTCTATCACAATACTCCTTTGTCATTGGTTTCGTATTAGCATCAACTTCCCTCAACCATGTACGTGAGTTGATCAAATTAGTCTTTAACGTTTTTTTATCATAATCTTGTATTTGGGAGGGGTTATCTAGTTCAGTGTTTGTAATACATTCATTTAAAAGACTTTTAATATATATCAGCCATGGGATTTTCTTACCATGTTCTAATGCAACGGAGTCTTTGATAACATCCTGTGTAAATTTCGTGCCCTCTTTACTCCATATCCCGTGCCAAGTGTTTATACTTGTGGTGCTTATAAAATCATATATGTACGAGGCCCCCAATTCTCTATGAACACTGTAGGTAGGGGTTGAGTTGGGTACCGCTAACAGCCTTCGAAAAAAAGCATTTTCTTGTTTGAAGGCTTGTACAATTTGCCGCCCCCCCATAGTGCTGCACCATAACAGGTACCACTAATGCATTTACTCTTGTATAATGTCTTAATTTCTCTGATTGGTTTGTTGCCCATCTTTTTGGAGAATCTAAAAAGTGCCTCAGTCGTTCTAGCAAATTTTTGTTTACATTACTCGATGTGGGCTCTCCAGCATCCACTGGCTGTAAAGACTAGACCTAGGTATACAAATGAGTTTGTTGGTTCAATAGGGACATTATTTACGTGATGAATCCTTGTTTCTGCTCTTCCTTGCCCACATACCATTGTGAATGATTTTTTCAAATTTAACACCCAGGGGTCGATTCCGATTCGGGCCGGAAAAAGCACCGACCGACTCGGATCCGGAAAAAATACCGACCGACACGCACCCGTGGCGCCCGACACGCCAAGTACGATGCAAGGCGCGAAAAATCCGACCGACACGTAACGAAACCAAGCCGACCGACCGAGCCGCACGGAAAACAGCAATCCGGCCGGAAAAACACGCGAATCCAACCGACCGACACGCACCCGGAACAAATCCGACCGAAACGTACACGCGAACTCCAAACCGCTAAGTACGATGCAAGGCGCGAAAACCACGAGCGAGTCGGACGGAGGACAAGCCGTACGACCGACACGCATACAAAACCGAGCCGAAGCAACACAATACACCGCGACCGACGCGTACGCAGCATAGAAAACTGCACAAACACAGCGTGAACGAAACGGAAAACACCGTACGAGACCAATGCAGGGTCCGACTCGGTCACAAGAACGTTTCCAACATACACAAACAGCACAAAGGAAAAATCACCCAAAAAAAGGCCAAACAAGCAATTACCAAGCCAATAAATACTGGGGGTGGGTGGGGACAGAGAACAAAGACACACCCACAACTCCACCTATATAAAGGACACAAATCACTACCATGAGCCTATGCAAATGCCATTCCACTGCCAGCACCCAAGAGAAAGCAACCACACACCCACAGCTCATCCCTCACACAAGCCACACACCATCAGCACACCAACAAATACCTACCTCACATACACCCAGCAAAACACACACTCACACACCCTCACCTGCACACCAACACACACATCACCCACCATCACCACCCATCACCATGCCCCCCAAGAAGAATCCCAAGTTCCTAGATAGTGAATTGGAAGTCATGGTAGACGAGATCCTCAGGGTGGAGCCACAGCTGTTTGGCACTCTGGTCCAACAGACCCCCATGTCGCAGAAAACCAAGATGTGGGAGAGGATCATCAACAGGGTGAACGCCCAATCACCATGTCGGCGCACAAAGACGGACATCCAGAACAGGTGGTATGACGTGCGCAGGAGGGTACGGGACATGCTGAAGAAAGACTACATCAACAGCCAACACACCGGCAGTGGCCCTCCTGCCAAGCCAATATACCTCAGGCCCTGGGAGGAGAAGGTGCGGGCCATCCTTCCGCCAGTGAGCGTATATGGACTAGAGGACATCCCAGAGCCTGGTGAGTACACAACAAATGTACACAATATACTGCCACAAAACACACACACATCACTGTCAAGGGGAGAGTCAAACCATGCACTCATAGCAATCACACAGCAACCAGAACAGAATCATCCCAAAATGTGTATGTCAGTCAGAGAAACACAACACATGCCATCAAAAAAGTCACATCCAACCGTGCCAACACATGTACAAACACAACCACAACTACAGCTAGGCAGTGGCACAAATAGAACTAACAAACACATCCACACATGTAGCCACCACAACAACACCAACACACAGTGAAGACCACTCAAAGGAAGGAATTCTGTGTATGCTGGCCAAGTCAGTGTAGCCAATAGCATCATGGGAGTCGCAGTCACACATATTGCCCGCCCCAAAACTGTCCCATCAACACCACCATGAACCATGCGCACATCACAGGGAGTGGAGAAGGACTCACAAGATGGCTGACACTGGCTACTGCTGTGGGGAGCACAAGGCCCTGCTGCCAACTGTGCACCAACAAACAGCAGGACACCACTGACTGACATCCTGAGAGACAACTTACACTCCCTGCAATGCAAGCACAGTCCATGGTGGGATATCTGGCTGGCTGGGTGGGTGGGAAGGAGGACTTGCAGCACTAACCATAGTCACAAGCACCTCCCCTCACACCCCCCCCAACACAAACTCCACAGTACCCACCTGGTAGAATTCAATGCCCTCCATCCTAACACAAGATCCCACAAGCACCACCACCCTGGGTTATGTTGTGTGAAGCACAGGGACACTCTTGGGACTCTTAGCCAAACAACTGCCAGGACAACACTCCCAGCCATCCTGTCAGCACAGCCAGCCCACCCCACAGGGAAGCAGAGTCAAAAGGAAGGAAGCATGGGCATGCTGGGAAGGGGGTGGAGGCAATAGCATGATGGGAGTCGTAGTCACAGACATTGCTCAGCCTCACAACTGGCCCATCAACACCACCCTGAACCATGCTCACATCACAGGGAGTGGAGAAGGACTCACAAGATGGCTGACACTGGCTACTGCTGTGGGGAGCACAAGGCCCTGCTGCCAACTGTGCACCAACAAACAGCAGGACACCACTGACTGACATCCTGAGAGACAACTTACACTCCCTGCAATGCAAGCACGTTCCATGGTGGGATATCTGGCTGGCTGGGTGGGAAGGGGGACTTGCAGCACTGACTATAGTCACCAGCACCTCCCCTCACACCCCCCCAACACAAACTCCACAGTACCCACCTGGTAGAATGCAATGCCCTCCATCCTAACACAAGATCCCACAAAGCACCACCACCCTGGGTTATGTTGTGTGAAGCACAGGGACACTCTTGGGACTCTTAGCCAAACAACTGCCAGGACAACACTCCCAGCCATCCTGTCAGCACAGCCAGCCCACCCCACAGGGAAGCAGAGTCAAAAGGAAGGAAGCATGGGCATGCTGGGAAGGGGGTGGAGGCAATAGCATGATGGGAGTCGTAGTCACAGACATTGCTCAGCCTCACAACTGGCCCATCAACACCACCCTGAACCATGCTCACATCACAGGGAGTGGAGAAGGACTCACAAGATGGCTGACACTGGCTACTGCTGTGGGGAGCACAAGGCCCTGCTGGCAACTGTGCACCAACAAACAGCAGGACACCACTGACTGACATCCTGAGAGACAACTTACACTCCCTGCAATGCAAGCACGTTCCATGGTGGGATATCTGGCTGGCTGGGTGGGAAGGGGGACTTGCAGCACTGACTATAGTCACCAGCACCTCCCCTCACACACCCCCAACACAAACTCCACAGTACCCACCTGGTAGAATGCAATGCCCTCCATCCTAACACAAGATCCCACAAAGCACCACCACCCTGGGTTATGTTGTGTGAAGCACAGGGACACTCTTGGGACTCTTAGCCAAACAACTGCCAGGACAACACTCCCAGCCATCCTGTCAGCACAGCCAGCCCACCCCACAGGGAAGCAGAGTCAAAAGGAAGGAAGCATGGGCATGCTGGGAAGGGGGGTGGAGGCAATAGCATGATGGGAGTCGTAGTCACAGACATTGCTCAGCCTCACAACTGGCCCATCAACACCACCCTGAACCATGCTCACATCACAGGGAGTGGAGAAGGACTCACAAGATGGCTGACACTGGCTACTGCTGTGGGGAGCACAAGGCCCTGCTGGCAACTGTGCACCAACAAACAGCAGGACACCACTGACTGACATCCTGAGAGACAACTTACACTCCCTGCAATGCAAGCACGTTCCAGGGTGGGATATCTGGCTGGCTGGGTGGGAAGGGGGACTTGCAGCACTGACTATAGTCACCAGCACCTCCCCTCACACCCCCCAACACAAACTCCACAGTACCCACCTGGTAGAATGCAATGCCCTCCATCCTAACACAAGATCCCACAAAGCACCACCACCCTGGGTTATGTTGTGTGAAGCACAGGGACACTCTTGGGACTCTTAGCCAAACAACTGCCAGGACAACACTCCCAGCCATCCTGTCAGCACAGCCAGCCCACCCCACAGGGAAGCAGAGTCAAAGGAAGGAAGCATGGGCATGCTGGGAAGGGGGTGGAGGCAATAGCATGATGGGAGTCGTAGTCACAGACATTGCTCAGCCTCACAACTGGCCCATCAACACCACCCTGAACCATGCTCACATCACAGGGAGTGGAGAAGGACTCACAAGATGGCTGACACTGGCTACTGCTGTGGGGAGCACAAGGCCCTGCTGCCAACTGTGCACCAACAAACAGCAGGACACCACTGACTGACATCCTGAGAGACAACTTACACTCCCTGCAACGCAAGCACGTTCCATGGTGGGATAACTGACTGGCTGGCTGGGTGGGAAGGAGGTCTGGCTGTCAACCAAACACAAGCAATGCAGACCATGTTCACACCCCAGAAAATACATAGAAATGCCCAAATAATGCAGGACAATGTGCCACACCAATATCAACCCCTGACTGTGACGACTTAGGACAATGCAATGTACAGGCCCGCACTCAGAGGCACAGTCACAACTGTCATGTGTGTCAACCACTGATGCCTGCAGAAACATGACATACATTGTTTGTGTCTCCCAAAAACAGGTGATGATGGGGACACAGCAGCAGACGCTGAGGAGTCCCAGTCCCAGGCTCAAGAGGATGCCGAGCTCACTGGCGTCGTACAGCCTCTGTCCTCCTCGGACGATGAAGAACAACCTGGCACATCCGGTGCAAGTCAACATGCAGCACCAGCAGGACCACCAGCTGCAGCACCAGCAGGACCACCAGCTGCACCCCCTGCACCCACCCCTACAACGACTGTCACCACGAATACCATCCCTGCCGACATGGACAGAATAAGGAGCAACACCAGCACAGTGACCCTGGACCAACCTGGGGCCATGGACACCACCACCACCACCAACCCCCAAGGTGGACCAGGGTTATCTGTGCGTGCCACTGCACACACTGCACATGTCAGCAGGGGTGGTGGGAGGGGTGGGAGACAGAGGTCGCTGCTTGCAGACGTTGCTGGTGTGCATGACGACCCACAACTGGTACGCATAGCTGATGCGTACCAGTCCAGCACCGGAGAGCTCAGCCAGGTAGTGGGGCTCCTCAGAGACATTAAACAGCAGCAGGCTGCCCATCATGCCCGCTTGGACTCCCACATGTCCCACGTGGAGTCACACATGTCCCGTGTGGACTCACACATGTCCCGCGTGGAGTCCAAGTGGGATGCACTGCATGAGATGACGGCGGTGCACAGGGACATTTTACAATGCCTCCGCCAGATGAACAGCAACCAGTCCACACCTCCCTGTGTGCCAACAACATCTGGTGCCGAACAAACTGCAACTGCCACAGGGAGGGAGGAGGACTCTGGCGGAGAGTCCCCTGCACCGCAGCAGCCTGCACTTGAGGGCCCCCCCCCAAGAAGAGGGGTCGTCCGAGGAGGGAAAAGTGAGAGGCCGATGGCCAAGCGCAACTCCCAGGAAGCCTGAACCTGTTCTGGATGTTCGCCTTTGTGCACAGACTGTTCACCCTGTTGACGGCAACACTACTCCCACACATTGCATGGGGAGTACAAGTTGGACCAATGTGTCAGACAACTGTGGCCCCGATACTGGGGATCCTGTCTACCCGGACTTTCAATTCACCTAGGAACTTGGGATTGCAAGATTCATGTACAGCACAACCCATCCTATGCACTATTAACACAAATGTATCACAATAAACACACTAATACACCATACTTGCCTCTGTCGTGATTCCAACGTGGGTGCTGTTATGGGGATGATGAACTGCAAAATTACACTGTGTATGCGAACTGCAACAGCAAGGACAACACAGGTATGTGAGTACAGGCAACGTGACACACATGAGGGAGACACACCACCAGGGCTACACGACACATACACACCTAGGCCATCTGACTCATTGCCTACACTGATGTTGCCAGGGAAGACGGTGCAATGCACAGACACCACACCCATTCCCAGTTGTAGTCAAGTAGCCCACAGGTGCAGTAAGCAAATGGCAGTCAAATGTGTGACCACAGACAACGCACATCACTAAGTGAAGCACAGGTTTATTACACAGTAGCAACATGCCGTAACCACTACAGATGCAAGGTAACCCCACCTGGTAGCGGGCACACAGTCAACAACTGTAGACGGAAGGAAGTCCATGGGTGTGGCGCACATCACCTGTAGGGACACAACAGCTACCAGCCTGGATGTGCAATCACGTCGTCGGTGGACACAGTTGACCAAACGAATCTGAAAGTACCCTGTGAAGGACAGAAATGACACACAGTCAAAAGCAATGGAGTACAGGACAGAACAGCAAAACTCATGCACAATACATGTTACAAGATACCCACCCAGAACCAAGTTAGCATGTCAACACTGTTGGGGAGTACAGCCCACCTGTAAGCACACATCGCAACACACATCCAGTCAAGTAGCCCATGGACACACTCCAACAGCACCAGAGCACCACCCACACATCATGCCAACTCACATCATTGACATGACACCTCAGGATACTCACATTCAGCTAAAGAAGTTGGTGATGAGCTGTGTGCGGACATCACCATCACCATCATCATCATCATCGTCACTGGCATCGTGGTCCAGGCCAGGATCCTCCACAGGTGGCGGATGTTGGTCATCGTCATCCTGGATGAGAGGCAACTCCTTCCGCACTGCCATGTTGTGGAGCATGCAGCAGACGATGATAATCTTGCACACTTTCGCAGGGGCATATGGGAGGGACCCTCCGGTCTTGTCCAGGCAGCGGAAGCGGCTCTTCAGGAGACCAAAGGTCCGCTCAATCACTCTCCTGGTCCGACCATGTGCCTCATTGTAGCGCATCTGGGCAGGTGTCACAGGGTTCCTGAGGGGTGTCAGCAACCACGGCATGTTGGGGTATCCCGAGTCACCTACGGCCAGACAAGTGCACATTAGCTGACTTGGAAAAGTGGGCGGAATACTACAGATCAGATCACACACAATGGCACAAAGTCAGTACACACCGACAAGCCAGGCACGCTGGTTCTGCATCTGTGCCATCATCCTGGGGATGCGACTACTCCTCATCACAAAGGCATCGTGTGCTGAACCAGGGAAACGGGCACACACGTGTGTGATGGTCATGTCTGCAAGACACACCACCAGTGCATTGACCGAGTGGTAGTGCTTGCGGTTCCTGTAGGCCTGCTCCTGGGCCTGTGGTGGTACCAAAGCCACATGTGTCCCATCAATGGAGCCAATGACATGCGGCATCCTCCCCAGGGCATAAAAGTCACTCTTCACATCAGTGAGTCGTCGCAGTCTAGGGAAATAGATGTACCGGTTCAGGAAGAGCAACATTGCCGCCAAAACATCGCGGAGCACACGGCTGAACATGGTCTGTGACATCCCACCAGCAGACGCCACAGTATGTTGGAAGGTACCGGTGGCAAAGAAGTGTAGGGCTGCCATCACCTTCACCTTGGGGGTCAGCGCTGTAGGATACGGCCGGCCAGGCTGCAAATGTGGGGACAACTGCACTGCCAAATCCTCAATCAGCTGCCTGGTGAAGCGGTACCGTCGGATGCTGTCCCGTTCCACCATCGTTGCCAGGTCTGGGAATGGCCGATGGACAGCAGGAGCCCTGCAGTGCAGAGGAGAAGTAAGCAAGATCGTAAGTCACCCCACATATGCGGCATTGAACACACTCAAGATCCTAACATACATCATCATGAGGCACAACTACATGAAGTGTGCAGTACCGGAAGGACATGTATGGTACATACATGGCCAACATCTGTCAACACGGTCCTACAGGTGGCATCAATTTGTCCCAGGTTGGCCCATTGGATATCATGATGCCGTGTCACAGTCACCCCCCACAGTGACATGTGAGGACAGATGTGCCCCAGGCACCACAGCTCAACGACAGGTACATTCCCAGGGACCCTGTAATGCCACATGGACACTGGCATCACCTGGAGTATCATGTGTACACCACAGCAAAACAAACATGACCCCCACAGGTAGTGGCCACACTTGCCATGGCAGGACAGACATGGACGTCTGTGACACACACGCACAACATCAGAGTCCATGCACACACAACGTGGATGTGGAGACTGTCTCCCATTGTGCACATGAAATCAGAGACATTGTAAACACTACATGCACAAAGACTGTGGAGGTCCATCACTATTGTGCCACTGGGACACCCTGGCTCAAACATACCGTCCCACATGGGACTCACGGGGTATGTGACATGACATACACAAACACCACTGTGAAATGTGACCATGACACATGCACAGATATGAACAGTTGCACATCACAGTGGTCACGTACACGTAACACCCAGGATCCTGTCCCCATGAACACGTGCACAGCCTGGGGGTGGCTGCCCACAGGTGACACCCACAGGACAACATGTACACCAACATACACACAATAGGAAATGCAGCCTTACATGCCTTATGATAAGGTTTGGACAGGCTGTCGTGATGTAGGTGTGCCCCTCACTCCCTGGGAGCTATCTGTGTCTGGCATATGTCCATCTGAGACAGGCATGCTGACCTATGCCAGTCACATGTACAGTGATGCGTTGAACTGCAATGGACCGATCGGTGCCTCCGGCCGGCCCATTGCCTTCAATGTGTGCGGGTACGCGTTGTACCCCTGTGCGCGTTGAACTGCAATGGACCGATCGGTGCCTCCGGCCGGCCCATTGCCTTCAATGTGTGCGGGTACGCGTTGTACCCCTGTGCGCGTTAGTACCGCAATGGACCGATCGGTGCCTCCGGCCGGCCCATTGCCTTCAATGTGTGCGGGTACGCGTTGTACCCCTGTGCGCGTTGTACCGCAATGGACCGATCGATGCCTCCGGCCGGCCCATTGCCTTCAATGTGTGCGGGTACGCGTTGTACCCCTGTGCGCGTTGAACTGCAATGGACCGATCGGTGCCTCCGGCCGGCCCATTGCCTTCAATGTGTGCGGGTACGCGTTGTACCCCTGTGCGCGTTGTACCGCAATGGACCGATCGGTGCCTCCGGCCGGCCCATTGCCTTCAATGTGTGCGGGTACGCGTTGTACCCCTGTGCGCGTTGTACCGCAATGGACCGATCGATGCCTCCGGCCGGCCCATTGCCTTCAATGTGTGCGGGTACGCGTTGTACCCCTGTGCGCGTTGAACTGCAATGGACCGATCGGTGCCTCCGGCCGGCCCATTGCCTTCAATGTGTGCGGGTACGCGTTGTACCCCTGTGCGCGTTGTACCGCAATGGACCGATCGGTGCCTCCGGCCGGCCCATTGCCTTCAATGTGTGCGGGTACGCGTTGTACCCCTGTGCGCGTTGTACCGCAATGGACTGATCGGTGCCTCCGGCCGGCCCATTGCCTTCAATGTGTGCGGGTACGCGTTGTACCCCTGTGCGCGTTGAACTGCAATGGACCGATCGGTGCGCACCCATTGACAATGGGCTTGCCTGGCAACGGACGCGTTTTCGAATTTCGAACGAGTCGGTTGCTGGAAATTCAGTTGGTCACCCACAACAATGTTGCAAAATCATGTATGTCATGAAGTTGAAGATTTGAAGGATGCTGTGGGCGTGTTTAGGTGCTGCTATTCCATGGATTGGCCAGATTCAGAAGATGCAAACGACTTGGACCTATCACTTTGGACACAAGGGACAGTATCTGCCTCTCCAGCACATATATATTGCTGGCTGTTCCCCTGAGAGCCCACTTGCCTGCACTACATGCTCCAAGACGACATCTGCCACTGCACTGCTGCTGTCTCTGCCCCTCTGGACCCTGCAATGGCACGTACTGTGGAGAGAGCCCCAGCCTTCAGCCTTGAAGAGAACCAGGCCCTGCTGGACAGCCTACTTCCACAGTACAGCAAGCTGTATGGGACACCAGGGGAGCAGGTGAGTGTCCTGTGCACTGCCTTTCTGAATGTGCATTTTGTCAGACTAGCAAGGCTGAGAGTCTGCACGCCACTGGCTAGCAGGCTCACTGAGTAGTTGTCACCCCCCATAGTGTGTAGTGACTTGCACTGGACAGGTATGGTGCAGTGACAGTGCTTCTGAACAGGGTTTTACTCCCCATGCAATGATACCATGTAGTGACTTCTGGAAAACTGTCCATGGGCAGCCGTGCACTGCCTGTGTACACCATGTGCCCCTGTGATTGCGACATGTATATGCAACTGTGTCATGCACGGATATGTTGCATGTGTAGTAATGGCCTTATCACTTTGTCATCCTGACAGGCTTCTGCCCATCGGAAGCAGGAGATATGGAAGGACATCGTCCGGGCTGTCCGGTCCGTGGGGGTCTACAAGCGCCGGATCCGCAACTGCCAAAAGAGGTGGCAGGACCTTCGGGGCTGGACCCGGAGGATTGCACGGGTCCAGCTGAAGCTGTCGCCTCCTCGCAGGAGGGGCGGAACACGGACCCTGACCCCCCACATGCTCAGGATCCTGGCGGTGGTCTTTCCAGACCTGGATGGGCAGCTGAAGGCCAGAGAGCAGCAAGGAGGGGGTGAGTCAAAGACTGCACTGTGAACTCTGTCTAACATGCTATGTGCCCTCCTCGGGCCTGGTTAAACTGCCACAGTACAGCAGTCATGTTGTCCAGGAGCCATGTCCCTCTATTGTGCACTGCCCACTCCTCATCTGATACCCAGGTGTGGCCCTTACATGCAGGGGATTCTGTCACTTAGGACTGTGTCCTTGCAGTTTGCTTGACTCAAGGTGGGAGACAGCATCTGTTTCCCTGACTCTGTGGTGGGCATCATGGGTGGGTCCATTGCTTACACAATGCCTGTATTCTGACATGTATTCAGCGTGTTACTTTGATCTGTGGTCCAATTGCTGAGCTGATCCACCACATGTGGCTGGGGTATCTGGCACACACCCATGCTGCGGGTGGGAACAATGTTTGGGCCCCAGGAGTATGTATATGACGTGTGTCACACATACTTAGCCAGCTGCCTACAGTCCAGGGCTCATCCCTCATTCATGTGGGGCTGGACAGTCATGCCTACTCCAGGCCATACAATACACTCTGTACTCCCACTCCCGTGTATCAGCTGACACATTGTGCGCAGTGATTTGACCCCTCAGGTGTCTGCCTCTGTGTCAGTGTGCTGTGGATTAGTCGCCAGGACTGCTGTGGAGTTTCTTGGTAGGGGCTCAGCATGCCACTGGAGATGTGACCATAGGAGACGATACTTGTGTGACACATAGGTGTCTGATCAGCTGCCCATGCAGACTGGGGCATGTGAATGTGAAGTTCAGGCAGCTGTTCCCCATGCACAGCAGAGTGTGAGGGGCTCAGGTTCAGAGGGTAGTGTCACAGGTCTACCATATGTCCAATAGGTATGACCTGGACAGATGAGGGTTAAGAGGATGTGTTGTGGGGGGATGTACATGTGCACTTGTGCAGCTCCAGGACTTGCATTCCCCATGACCTACTATTGTGACACAGTGCAGAGTGTTGTTGCCTGGCTGCAAAGTCATACATCACTGAGACAGTGATGTATGACTTTGCAGTCATGCCTCCGCCATGGCATGTGTCTACTGATTGTTGAGCCTGCAGGGTAGTGACATGTGCTACATGCACACCATAGTGGCGCTGGCTATCAGGACATGGGTGCATCATGGTGTCTGTCGCTGGTATGCATCACATGCATTTCCTATTTGACTCTGGGCATCCCTTTCATCCGGAAACCTGTACTGACTCAGTGGCAAGAGCTGTGATGTGTCCACACCGTGTCCTCTGCACTGTCCAACTACTGTGTACTTGGTGCATGTGTCCACACTGGGGTGTTGCAATCCAACAGACACCAGACAGATGGGTGCAAGGCCATGTGGGATGTGAGTGCCATGCTTGGCATCAGACTGACAATTGGCTTCTCCTGTTCAGTTAGGGCACTTTTAGCAATGTACAACTAATGATGCCAGGGCTTGCTCTGTGATGTGCTGTGCTCACAGTGGTGTGTGCGTTATGTGCAGGTGACTGATGTCTGTCTGTTTCCCCATTGTTTGCAGATACATCCACGGCCACGGAAGGGGACAGCTCCACGGACCAGGAGGAGCCAGAGAGCCAGACTGGGTCAGCAGCCGAGGAGTGGTCGGAGGGACCCAGTGGCACGGAGGGCGAGGGGAGCCACACCGAGGAGTCCTCAGCAGCATCCACCTCAGCTGAGGACCAGAGCAACTCGGAGGATGACTCCCTTGTGGAGGCGGGTGTCAGCAGCCACCACACCCCAGCTAGTGTTGCTGTCCCCGCCACCACCAGCACCACCACCGCCCTCCCATCGGCTCCCATTCCCCAGGTCCGTGGAGGCTCCCATGTCCGGGAGCGTGTCTCCTTTGGGCCAGGCACCGCAGCCCCTGCCCCTGTGTCCCCTGCTGCCCTGAGTGAGGAGTCTGTGTACCTCCTTCGCCAGCTCCATGTAGGGCAGACAGCCATGCTGAGTGTCCTCCATGCGCACACCGCGCTGTTGACTCAGCTGGTGTCGTTCATGGAGGGCATCTCATCGGGCATGTCTGACCTACAGAGGGGCAATAGGTCCATGGACTCCTCCCTGACGGCAGCAGTGTCCCTCCTCAAACGGTCCCTCACCCCTCCTGCCTCTGCTCCATCCACACTCCCCAGCACCTTACCCATCCCAAGCACACACACACTGGCACAGGCACACACCAGCACACACACATCCAGCACACTGACACGCACGCCAATGACAAAACGCACACGCACGCACATTCAGGGGACTGAAGCCAGACTCACAGGGGATGGGGCCCTGGAACACACACACGCATCCACATGCACTGCGCAGTCCTCAGTTCCCTCTCCCTCCAAAGCACCCTCCCTTGCCTCACCTGCAACCCCAAAGTCACAGCAGCTCTTCCTCTGTGACCTCGGCCTCTTCCCCACCGATGAAGCTGCTCCAGCATCCCGGGGGAAGAGGAAGCCCACCCACACGGAGCAGAGTGCCCCTCGCCCCCGGACACCCTCCCCCAGGCGCAGACGGACTGAGGCCCCCACCCGCAAGTCCCCACGGAGTCCTAAGAGCAAGACCCCGCCACCGCCCTGCAGCTCAAGCACCAGGTCTCCTTCCTCCATCCCTCAGGCCCCCACTCCACAGGTGCCCCCACCACACCCTGCCCCAGGTTCCCCCACCCACAGATATACCATCCCCAAGATGCTCCGGCCTTCTCCCCCTGCCACTTGCTCTCCCAGCACCACACCCCCCGCTGCGCTTGTCTGTGCCACTGATGTGGTGAGGGTGTCCTCCCCCTCTGTCCAACCCACCTTGCCTGTTCCCCATTCTCCTCCCCTGGAGGTAGGCACTGCAGTGGAGTCCACTACCGCCCTGTCTGACTTGGGCACTGCAGTGGCGGACCTGTCCACTGCATCTGCAGGGTCCACTGCAGTTGTGCCGGCACCCACGACATCTGAGTCATGCCCCCAGTTGTGCCGGCACACACCATGTCAGACACCTCCACTGCAGTTGTCAGTGGCTCTCCAGCACCCACCACCCCTTCCCTGACTCCCCCTGGTGAGCCCTGATCCTGTCCCTGCGGTGCCTGGCCTGCCCCCCGGTTGCCCCTCCTAGTGGATTGTCCCTGGTTTTGTGCAGGCATGCGTAGGGTGACATCTGCCAGTGTCACCCTGTTTGAACTTTGACAATGGACTGGCCATTGGCCTTTGCTCTTTTTTTCTGGACGTCGTTTTCAATCAACACATATGCTGAATAAAGCAACTTTCTTTTCTCTAGTGCTCATGCTTCAGATGTACATGTTGTTGGTGCTGCTAACCATGCCCTTGCTGCAGTGATGGTGATATCTGGTCTCATGATTATGAAGTGTTACTGTGCAGGAACCCATGTGGTCCAGGGGGAATGTGTCCTATCATGTGGTGTATCCATGTCATCCATAGCAGCATCTGAGGGTGTCATGTGTTCAGTATTTGGCAATGGGATTTCCTACTTACATTAGCAATTTCATATCTGTGGCTTCCACCCCTGCACATCTGTTGTGCCTTCCATTGTTGGATTTGTCTACTTCCCTGACCGTGTTGCCATCTCCACTGGACATGCAGGTTTGGGCATCAATGGGGAAGGACTCATCCGTGTAGTCAGTGCAACATTGCTATACAAGTGTGTTGGATCTGTGCTGATGATTCCGTTGGCACATCCATGACCAGGCTGATGTGATGGGAGCCCTCATTTGGTGCTAATTGTTGATTGTGTGACCAAGTGCTCAGCTGACATGATGGGGCCCTACTGAGGCAACATATGGCACAGCTTTCCTCACACAGGAGTGGAGTCCCCTCATGGCAGTGTGTACACGTGTGACATTGCCTGCGCCCAAGGTGTGTGTTGTATGTGCATGTCTGTGTGTTCACTTCCATTTATCTGCGCATGCTGTGATCCCTAGTGTTGTACCTGTTTGTGATGCTTGCTGACTTGAGCTATGTTCCCCCAAAGTCTTCTCCCTGTGTTCTCTGTGATGTGGGTGCATGGCACATTACTGGTCATCAGGGTGTCACCCATAGGTGTGTTTGCTGTCAGGGCTGAGTTTGTGTGCAGACGCAGATGGGTCACAGTCAGGTTTCCCCTTGGCACTTGTTGTTTGCCCCTGTCATGTGATTTTCAGTTTGTGTTATCTTTCAGTGATTGTGACACGTTGTGTGTGTGACTGCTGGCACTCCTCAGGGTCCGGGCTGCAATGTTGGTTGTTGTCTATGTGTGTTCTTTGTGGGTGACCTTGGCTTCTTCATTGGTGTGTGACTGTGGCTGGGATCCCATTGGTTGGTGTGGTATCGCCGTAAGGGCAATGTACAGCGTAGTGTGCAGTGTGTCAGACATTCAGGAGTCTTGTTGAGTGGCCATGTGTGATGTGTTTCTGCACCTTGGTTCCCACCCACCACCCTGGAATGGTCATGGGTGCATGTGCAATGTCACCAGTGCATGTGTACTTCACTGCTGCACATTGTTGGAGGTCGAGGGGTGTGGTCTTGAGTGTGTGCAGATGGGAGTCGTTGCCCAGCTAGTCCCCTGCCTCCATGTTGGCCTTGGCTTACTGGCCATGCTGATTGATTTGTGCTTGTGTAGGTGTGATGGTAGTTTGTTGCTCAGGACACCTGACTGTGGTTCACAGTGTGAACGACATTTAGCTTTGTCATCACAGTGGGATTTTTATTCAGCCCAGGGTCACCACATTGTGGGGGCCCTGGGGGTGGTGCTGTGGTGTGTCTGTGTCTTGCTGTGTCAGTTGTTGTTCCTACGTGCCTGTGTGACATGTGTGTTTTGTGCTCCCTCTCATCTGACAATGCCTGCTTGCCCACATAGGGGATTTGGATCCATGAGTTACCTTAGTGTGACAGTGTATGCACATCTGTATGATTGGTATTCAGCTCTCCTCATGTGTTGTGTGGTTGCCTGGGGACACTGGCACCCCCACCCCTCACCTGCTGTGTATGATGACAGTGTTGGTCTGCCTGTTTGTGTTTGTGCATCTGCACCACTGCATTGGCATATCTTGGGTGTGCCATTGGCTGTATGTTGTTTGGTGTGTTTCCCCTGCTGTCCCTGGGACTCCTAGGTCATCGGTCAGCACAGTGATCATGGTTTGTGTGTCCCATTGCTGCCATGGTATGGTATCTGTTCACCTCACATCTGCTGTCTCCACAGGATATCTGCATTTGTGTGCCCATTGGTGCAAATATGTGGTTCTGCATTCTGATGGTCACTTCTGTCATTGTGTCATTGATGAATGTTGACGGTGTCAGCCCCCATGGGTGTTGTTTGTCTGCACATGGCCAAAGGAATGTCTCATTTGCACTGCAGTATTTGGCTCACCCAATTTATGTTGCAATGGGACACATACACTACTTTGCCACAGATGAGTTTTTGGTTCTGTGACCAGGAATGATCCATGCAGTTTGGCAGTTGCAGCTCTTTCTTTGTCAACACTTACCTTTTGGTCACTGTGATGATGGGGGTGTAGACCCCATTGCCACAATGGTCAAAATGTGCTTCAGCTATGGACCCCACACTTGCCTTTTGGTCACTGTGATGATGGGGGTTTAGACCCCATTGCCACAATGGTCAAAATGTGCTTCAGCTGTGGACCCCACACTTGCCTTTTGGTCACTGTGATGATGGGGGTTTAGACCCCATTGCCACAATGGTCAAAATGTGCTTCGGCTATGGACCCCACACTTACCTTTTGGTCACTGTGATGATGGGGGTTTAGACCCCATTGCCACAATGGTCAAAATGTGCTTGACTATGGACCCCACACTTACCTTTTGGTCACTGTGATGATGGGGGTTTAGACCCCATTGCCACAATGGTCAAAATGTGCTTCAGCTATGGACCCCACACTTACCTTTTGGTCACTGTGATGATGGGGGTTTAGACCCCATTGCCACAATGGTCAAAATGTGCTTCGGCTATGGACCCCACACTTACCTTTTGGTCACTGTGATGATGGGGGTTTAGGCCCCATTGCCACAATGGTCATGGGCTGCTTGCATTGTGGGTGCCACACACATATATGTGTGGCACATGTGCTAGGGGGTCACATTGTATGTTCAAAGTCATGTTCGGTGTTGTAGGCATTTGACACAGCCTACACACGCTTGTCATGGTGGTGGGGGGATGTCTTTATCTTGCATTCCCTAGGTTGTGGTGTGCTTGTTGTGTCATGCATTGTCCATCCTATGAGTGGGGGTGGTAGTAGTGGTAGGCATCAAGCCCCCCTGGCTAAGGGTGGTAGTAGTGGTAGGCATCCTGCCCCCCTGGCTAAGGGTGGTAGTAGTGGTAGGCATCCTGCCCCCCTGGCTAAGGGTGGTAGTAGTGGTAGGCATCCAGCCCCCTGGCTAAGGGTGGTAGTAGTGGTAGGCATCAAGCCCCCCTGGCTAAGGGTGGTAGTAGTGGTAGGCATCAAGCCCCCCTGGCTAAGGGTGGTAGTAGTGGTAGGCATCCTGCCTCCCTGGCTAAGGGTGGTAGTAGTGGTAGGCATCCTGCCCCCCTGGCTAAGGGTGGTAGTAGTGGTAGGCATCCAGCCCCCTGGCTAAGGGTGGTAGTAGTGGTAGGCATCCAGCCCCCCTGGCTAAGGGTGGTAGTAGTGGTAGGCATCAAGCCCCCCTGGCTAAGGGTGGTAGTAGTGGTAGGCATCCAGCCCCCCTGGGTGAGGGTGGTAGTGGTGGTAGGCATCCAGCCCCCCTGGGTAGGGATGGTGGTGCGCATTCAGGCCCCTGTGTGCATATGTGGCATTGGTGATGGGCATCCCGCCCCTATGGTGCTGCTGTTGCTGGTGTAAGTATATTCAGCATCCCCGTGTGTGTGTGTGATGTGTCGTGTACGTGTTGTATGTGTTTTGTGGTTGGTGTCTGGCTTACCTTCTGCGCCGTACGCGTCCGTGCCTGTTCCGGTAGTAGATGTAGAATATTGGTATGATCGGGACGAAGGGATTCATGGTTGGTTCGTGTCGTTCGTCCTTCTCGTTGCTTCGCGTCGTCCTCGTCACTTCGCCTCGTCCTCGTCGGTGCCGTGTTCGTCTCGTAGCCGTGGATCGTGTTGTGGTGCGAATCGGAGCTTATGTGCGCCTCTCCCGGATGCTTTGACGTGCCGTGCGTAGCGACGGGTTCGGCGCGTACGGGAAGCGCATCGTACTTGTCCGGCCGGACGGGGCTGCATTTTTCCTTCCGTGCGACTCGATTCGGCGTTTCCGGATTCGCCTCGGTCGGAGAACAGGACCTGGTTTGGGTGAGTACGGCTCGGCCGGATTTTTTGCTGTTGTGCGCATCGTACTTGCTCGCTCGGTGTGCTGTACGGATCGGTCGGGAAACAGGCTTTCGCATGGCTTTTTTCCCGACCAAATGGTGTTGGGTACGCCTCCGACCGAGATCGGAATCGGCCCCCAAGTCTTTTTCAGACATAAAATCTGCAAATTTTTCTATGAGGAGCTGAAGCCCGTTTGCAGTTCTTGATAAAAGAACTGCGTCATCCGCAAAAGAGTAAGATTGGGACGTGGCGTTTACCAACTTTTGATGCATCGACAATTAGTTGTTGTAACTCCTTATCAACCCCGTTTATATACAGTGAGAAAAGAAGAGGGGCAAGCACACAACCCTGTCTGATACCCCGGGTTACCCTAAAGCTTGTAGTGCACTCTCCATCCAACCCATAGCGAACTCTGGCACTCAAGCGACTATAGATTTGTGAGAGGTATACAATAATTTCATTTGGGGCACCCATATGAGTTAGTGTTTGCCACAGCTTCGAATGATTAACCAAATCAAAAGCGCTCGTAAGGTCAAGAAAGCAAAGATGTAGAGGGCCCTTTTTTGCGACCGTGTATTTACCAATCAGTACATGTAAATTGATACATTGTTCTACAGTCCCCATTTCCCTGCGGAATCCATATTGTGTTTCGGTAAGAATATTTTGTTCCTCTACCCACAATTCCAGCCTTTCCATTAGGATCCTGCCCATTAGCTTAGAAGTTGTATTCAGGAGAGAAATCGGGCGATAACATTTGGCATCACTCATGTTACCATTCTTGAATATCGGGACGATAATACTTTCAGTCCATGATCTCGGTATCAAGCCATCAGCAATAGTATTAAATATTTTTAGTAACATGGGGGCCCAAAAACTTATCTTGAATTTAAAAATATCTATAGGAACCCCGTCAACTCCGGGTGCTTTCCCATTTGCACTTTTTTCCAGGGCCAATGTAACTTCTTCAAGAGTAATAGGGGCCATATTTGGGGTATCAATAGTTATAAAATTCTCATTTATGTCTGTTGGATTGGAAATATCATTTACAAAATTATTTGATGATGAAATATAAGATTCCTTATCTGAATTAAAAACCTTTGTAAAATGACTTATCCAGTCTTGGGGTTGCACTAAACTTTCGATTTTAACAGCACCGCTATCTTTAAAATAGGGGTGATTTATTGTTTTACAAAAGAGTGATGAATCCCTTGTATCTGCAGCCTGCATCAATTTTTCCCATGCCTCATTTTGAATCTCCCTTTTTCTCTTACTAATGGTTTGTTTATATATCAACCTACGGTTTTTAACCTGTTCTCTATCTCTGGGTTTAATTTTCAGAGCATTTCTTAATTGCTGGTTTGCATCCGTACATTCTGAATCAAACCAGCTAACTGTTTTCTTTCGTATCTTTTTGCTCTTCTTTTTAGTCCCTGGGAAATTACAGAAGTAATGTTACAGAAAGCCCTGATGATCTGTTTATTAGATGAATCCTCCCTGTTACATATTTCTATATCATTTTTGCAGTCAGTCAGCAATCTTTCCACAAATACGTTTGGGTTTATACCAGACCATTTAATCGAGATACCATTCTCTCCCTGCGTTATTATAGTCAGTGCTAGGCATGGCCCTGTCTGGGGTATTTCATATAATCTAATAATTAAGATTAATGGATGGTGGTCGCTTAGGCAACTCTTTTTTACCTCCATTTCCACTATTTGTTTTTGGCCGTGTGCCGAGATTAGTATATGATCAATAATTGAGCATTGACCATGTCCTACAAAGGTTGGCATCTCTAAAGTGCCCTCTGATAGCGATTGGTCCACCACTTCTAGATTATATTTATTGATTATCCTATTTATTGCTTCGCCGTATGCGTTATGTGGGAAATGTGTATAACTTCCACCCTCCCTAGTCCCATGTCCACATAATTTTCCATCTACGTCGCCACATCTCTTAATATTAAAATCACCAGCCGAAATAAAAAAATAATCAATCTTAACCTGGTTCAAAAAAATGTCAAGCTCCTTCTCTAAAGATATAATAACTTGGTCTCTTGTGTTATCAAAAACATTATTATAAAAATTAATTACCACAAAAAACTGAGAGTATAGCAGCAACAATTGGAAATAGGGTGAGTTGGTATATACTTTCTTTAGGGTTAACGGACATGTAACCGAAAGTAGAACTGCTAGACCACCCTTTGCCCTTCCATTTCGTGAAGGTGTTGCTTGCGTATCAATTATTGAGAAGCCGTCAATATAAAAAGGTTCAGTGTGCCAGGTTTCCTGTATACAAATAATTTGTGAATTTTTAAAAATTTTGGCCATACATTAACATTTAATTTCGTATTTACGCCCGCTATGTTCCAAGAGACAAAGGTCAAATTATGTGGTATCACTGGATTCGGTGAGTCGGGTTCAGGGCTAAGTCAATCACAGGCGGTTGTCAGGGGTGCAAAACGATTAGCTAACTCAAAATCAGAACAAAAGGACAAGAGTGGATCCCGCGAACCATATCCACGATTATTCCAGTGCTTTATTTCTGGTGCCCGGTTAATAACCGTATTCCTTGAGGATTGGCCTAATGATATAATAGTATTTTCTGGGCAATTTACAGTATTTGCCAAAAAGTTATGCCCCATGGGGTGGGGTTTATAGAAAAAGCCTAAGGGTAGGGCCATAATCGACGATTTATTGGCATGAAATGAGGTATCAGTGGTAGAAAACAAAATCCTTTCTGCAAAGTGGGGTTGGTTAAAATTAATGATGACACAATCACCATGGAAAGATTTACGAGAACTACCCACCCAATTAACCCTTCGCACCATATTTATGTATCTATCTGCCCTTTTCCCAAGTGCCGTATTGTATGTTAACCAGTGTAGTACCTTATTTTTCAATTGGGTATAGTCCTCCCTCCCACCCTGGGGGAGAGTTGGCACATTCCCCAATACTACCACGTATGGTGTTGACTCTGGTGGTAAATGAATATTAGGCAAACTATGCATAGAATTCTTCAGGACATCCTTTTTTACTTGTGAATTTTGGTTCTCATTTATATTTCTCCCTTGTTAGGTTTCGTGCGCCCAAGCTTTCATCTAGACCTGGGGTTGTGAACCTGGACGAGGCCAGTCGAGAGTGTACTTTATTACACTCGGGCCTTGGTAGGGAGGTGGATTATCCTTAGGGATTGTAGATAAGGTTTCTAAATTTGAACTATCCCGTGTCAAGGGAGCCGATTGGGGATTTATTTCCGTCTCCCTTGATGTGCTATTTGTAAATTTAGAGATACTCTTTTCAATTGAGGTCAACCGCTGGATAATTGGGCCTAACTTGATATCCATAATATCTTTAAGTGTGTTCTGCATGGATTCAAAGAATAACTTCATGTTTTCGTTGGTCAGCCCCTGGGTTACAGATGTATTCTTAGGGGGTGGTTCCACCCTTGACCGTTTTGCCTTCCCTCCAGGTAGCTGGCCTTTCCTTTTCACACCCGGCCCTTGGTTTACACACTCCACCCCCCTGGCCTGCCGCGGGTAACTGGTCTATTAATAGATGAATTTAGTGAGGGACCAGTATTTTCAGCCCCCACAGCACTGTTTGACGGGAATGCATTTACCCCCCCGGTGGTAATTGTTATAATAGTGGGACTGAGAGGTATCTGCTGTTTTTCGTGACAATGGCTGGACGCACTGTCTGGTAAATCTAAGTCCAATAGTCCCAAGATCTCAGGTGCGTCAACATTATTTTCCACAGGACAAGTTGTAGCTGAGTGGTTGGAGAGATGGGAGGTTATGGGAGATCTTGATAAATGCCTATTCACTAGTTCTATCTCTTTATCCAGCACCGATGCTGCCCGCTTTAAAAATGAATCCATGGTTACTGCGGGACCAGCAGGGCCGGCTGTCCTACGCCTCCCCATTCGTTAAAATGGTTCGCTACACTACTCTATTACACTTCAGCCCTACTGTAACCACAAAGACAGTCAAATACAATCAAAGACAATCAAATAAACATACAATTCAAGAAACCCCAGGGCTCCAATTTTACCTGATATTGTACAAATGCCTTATACAATACAGACTTTCCTATCCCTCCAACACATGAGGGAGAAAACAGATACCATATACAATGTTTCTCAACGAGAAGGGGGGAATAGTTACATTAACGTGGACAGATACTGTCAAATTAACAGATTTTTCACCAAAATAAATATTTATGGTAGATCATCAAATCCTCCAGACGTCTGTATAAATGTATTTAACCAGTGTTTGTGAGGTATAGAATGATTGTCCCGACCTGGACCTGGACCGGTGTTAAGTCCCAAACCCCCTTTACCCCCTTTACCTTTCTGCCACAGATGAAAAGTTTTACCCAGCGCAGGAGATCCACAGGCCTCCAGACACGTTGAGGTGACGCAGCGAATCCGCTTTGGTTCCTGGGACTCGTAGTTGCAGTCCCCCCTTGGCGGCAAACAGCAAAGTGCGGTAGGTCAATTACAGGCTTACAATCCTTCTCCACTAATGTTGTAAGATTTCCCAAGAGATCACCAGCAGATAACCAAGATAAACATGTGACTCCACTTGGGGTGTAAAATAGATCTCCAGTAGCGGGCCAAGAGAGTAGTCCCAGCCCAGCCTCTTCCGGGCTACGACGGGCACGGACGGGCCCACCCTTGGCCCGGACGTGGCCCGTGCGCGTCCCCGCTGCGGGAGGCACCAAGCGCTTTTAAGTGCGTGCGGCGGCGCGGGCGTTGCTGCAGGGTCCTCTGGAGTTCTGGGCGATTGAGTCCCAACAAAAATGCACCAAGCGGCAGTTCGATAAAGCGTCCCGCGCCGCGGGAGGCACCAAGCGCTTTTAAGCGCGTGCGGCGGCGCGGGCGTTGCTGAAGGGTCCTCTGGAGTTCTGGGCGATTGAGTCCCAACAAAAATGCACCAAGCGGCAGTTCGATAAGCGTTCTCGGTGTTATATTTCCCTAGAATGGACATCACAAAACTTAATTGACGAGGAAGAAAGGAAATACCTAACTGTTACCCACCCAGTAACAGCAACGATTTATTTTTTACCTAAACTGCACAAGGACCAAAAAAAAAACCCTGGGCGACCAATTCTATCAGCGAAGGGGTCATTACTGGAACCACTAGCGAATTATATTGACCACTTTTTGATGCCATATGTAATTCAGCTAAGCTCATATATAAAGGACACTAGTGATCTATTAAGGATATTGCAGAACACCCCATGGCAAGGAACATATCAACTAATAACGATGGATTGTGATATCCCTATACACAAACATAGAAAATGATATGGGTTTGAAAGTATGTAACTTTTTCCTACAAGACAGAAACATCCAATACAGTGACCACAATAAAATGCTACTAGAGATGATCTCAATCTGTCTAACCAAAAACATCTTTTTATTTGGCGATGAAGTTTATCGCCTAAATAATGGGACCGCAATGGGATTTTCTTTCAGTCCCAGTTATGCCTGCCTAGCGATGGGATGGTGGGAGAAGGAAGTGGCATGGAACTTACAAAATGATCATGCAATGAACAAAATCATCATTCTTCCTCCTTGGAAGAATGTTAGCCTGTAAGCCTACACAGTGACCTCCCGATACTCCATTTCAGAATGACAGCCGAGAGCAGGCACCACTCCAGGGCAAAGCTGAGACTGTAGGGAGGAGGCTTCCCTTCTTGGCGCTGCAGAGCATATGATGGTGGCAGTGTGGGTGTATTTTGGTGTGTTTGTTGGTACATGATGGTGGATGTGTGGAGTATACTGTTGATTGGGTGGTCGTATATGATGCTTTGCTGCACTGCCCTGTGTCAAAAGAAAAGGGCAGGAATGCGCCGTATCTATGAGATACATCGCATTCCTGTCCTCTTACACTGCGCTGGCACACTGCCTAGCGCCAACGCAGGCACCCTTGCACCATGGCGCAAGGGTACCTGCGTTGAAATCAGATTGTTTTGTGCAGGAAGGGACACCTTCGTTCACAAAAACAACAGTTCTGCCACCCTGGGGACGTGCAGGGTTTTGACGCATTCCCAGATTTACGCTACGTTGTAAATCTGTCAGAGTGTCAAAAACCATGGGCGTTGAGTGGGAACACCCACATCAATGCCCATGGCACGCCTCCCCGATGCATTGTGAGGCAACGCAGCGACTTGCACTGCGTTGCCTTACACCATATCAACGAGGCCATGAAAAGCCACGCAGGGTGGCTTTCCGTATCCTCGTAGCTATGGGTCTGCACTGTGCGCTGCCGGAAAGTCAAGACAAGTGATGTCCCGGCGGCACAAAGGGCTTGTAAATAAGCCCCTGGGTTTGTAGCCATATGCTGGTGTGTGTTTTAAATGTAATACACATTTCTCAAGAGTTGTGATTCTGCGCTAAGTTTTGCGAATTTGCTGGCTCACCGTCTATAAATTTATGTTAAACCAATGACTGTCGTGTGCCTTGTATCATTCAGCCCCAACTCTCTTGAAAAGTCTTTGCCTTCTATCTGTATTCACTTTTTGCCTTAACCTCTGCAAAACTGCAATCTTTGTAAACTCAAAAGGATAGTGCCCATTTCTGAATGCAAAATAGCAGAAGCAAACTCAAGACTTACCAATTATTCATGAGTTTACAGCAAACAGATTGCATCTTTCTTATTTTTTGAATTACTTTTTTCTCATATCTGCCTATCTACTCCCCGCTCCAGCGCAGAAATGTTTCTCCCGCCTTCATTCCTCTCTGAGATTATTTTTTCACACCGCTGGACTTGCCTCTGTGACTGATTTCAAATTTCAAGATGGCGGAAGAAAATCAGGCTCATCACTAACCAATCACATCTCTCTAAAATGTTAAATGGTATTGACAGAGCTGCTGAATTTCATGCTCCTGAAGTCAACCAGCAGGAAATAGAAAAGTATTAACCACTTCAAGGCTGCACAACATTTCATTTTTCATTCTTCGAATTTCTCAAAAGTTATGAAAAGGTTTACACCAACCCACTAAAAGTGTGAATTCTGAGTAAAGTTCTACTTTCATGTCGGTTTTGGTGTAATTCCGTTGAGTGGTTTTTGCTGTAGCAGATAGCAAGAAGCATTGCCAAAGGCAATAGGTATCAACTTTTGGCTTTGCCAGTGCTGTTTGCCGATGCTGTTTAGCATCTGCAAAAAGGAAATAAAACTGGGTATTACTCATGCTGAAAAACAAGTTCTAGCATAATGACACATAAGCACACATGCATCACACGTATGCCTTATTTCCTGCTCTTCGCAAATTGTTTTTAGAAAATAAAAAATGAGAAAGCGAGTGGTGGGACACAACAGTGGAGCGGGGGAGTTTGATGAAGCAGGTAAATGCCACTGGTAATTCATCAGCAGAGATGGGTGGGGGAGTAACAGAGGTGGTGGTGTTGGGGGGGGAGTTTGCAACAGAAAACAATCCAAGCATTGGCAAAGGCAATAGGTCTCGCCTATGCAGGGGTTACTGACTTTTCCAATGTATTTAGCCATGTTGTACACAAGCGTAGCTGCTGTTCAGCATGGCTAAAAGTTAGTGTCATAGAGGAGAGTGGCATGGAGTGTCGTAGAGGGGAATGGTGTAGAGTAGAGTGTCGTAGAGTGAAGTGGCATAGAGTGTTGTTTATCGGAGTGGCATAAAGTGGAGCCGCGTAGAGTGGCACTCAGTGGAGTGGCATAGAGTAGAGCTGCCTGATGTAGAGTGCATTAGTTTAAAGTATTGCAGAACATAGTGGTGTAGAGTGCAGAGGCATAGAATTCAGTGGCGTACAATGCAGCATCATAGAATGGAGTGGTGTAGATTAGAGTGTTGCATAGTAGAGTGCAGTGGTACAGAGTAGAGTAGAGTGGCGTAGAGGGCAGTGGTGCAGACTAGAGTAAAGTGGCATAGAGTGCAGTGGAGTAGAGTGGCGTAGAGTGGTGCAGAGTAGGGTATAGTGCCATAAAGTGCAGCGGCATCGAGTGCAGTGGCATAGAGTGGAGTGCTGCAGAGTGCAGTGGAATAGAGTGGAGTGATGCTGAGTATGAGTGGCGCAGAGTGCATTGGTATAGAATGCAGTAGTGCAGAGTAGAGTTCAGTGGAAGGGAGTGCAGTGTTGCAGAGTAGAGTGTTGTAGAGTGCAGTGGTGTGGAGTGGCATCAAGTGCAGTGACGTAGATTAGAATGGTGTTGAGTAGAGTGTCATAGAGTACAGTGGTATTAAGTACTGTGGTGCGTAGTAGAATATATTGGTGTAGAGTGCAGTGGCATAGAGTAGAGTGCAGTGGCGTAGAGTGGACTGGTATGGTATAGAGTGCAGTGGCATAGAGTGCAGTAGCATAGAGTGGTGCAGAGTAGACTGCAGTGGCGTAGAGTGATGTACAATGGTGTCGAATGGCGTACAGTGGCGAGTGGCGTACAGTAGGGTGGACTGGATGAGAGTGCATTTACGTAGAGTGGTGTAGATTATAGTGGCATGGAGTGCTGTGGCGTACAGTGTAGCGGCATAGAATTCAGCTGCGTACAGTGCAGTGGTGTAGATTAGAGTGGTGCATAGTAGAGTGCGGTGGCATAGAGTGCAGTGATGCAAAGTGGAGTAGTGCAGAGTAGAGTGGCATAGAGTGCTGTGGTGTACAGTACAGTGGAGTAGAGCGCAGTGGTACAGAGTAGAGTGGTGTGGCATAGAGTGGCACAGTGCAGTGACAAAGGGTGGAGTGATGTAGAGTGCAGTGGTGCGGAGTGCAGTGATGCAGAGTAGAGTGGCTTAGAGTGGATTATCATAGAGTGCAGTAGTGCAGAGTAGAGTGGTGTAGAGTTCAGTGGCGGAGAGTGCAGTGTTGCAGAGTAGAATGTCATAGAATGCAGTGGTGTAGAGAGCAGTGGCACAGAGTAGAGTGCAGTGGCATAGAGTGCAGTGACATAGAGTGCAGTGGTTTAGAGTAAAGTGGCGTAGAGTACAGTGGCATACAATGGAGTGGTGCATAGTGCAGTGGCATAGAGTAGATTGTTTCAGAGTAGAGTGGCGTGGAGAGGTTCGGGGTAGAATGCAGTGGCATAGAGTGTAATGACATAGAGTAAAGTAGTGTAGAGTGCAATGGCATAGAGTGCAGTGGGGCATAGTAGATTAGAATGGCATACAGTGGATGTGTAGAGTAGAGGGACGTAGAGTTGAGTGGTACAGAGTATGGTGCAGTGGCACAGAGTGGAGTGGAGTTGAGTTGTGCAGAGTAGAGTGGAGTGGCCTGGACTGGAATGGTATAAAGTGCTGTGGCGAAGAGTGCAATGGTGTAGAGAAGAGAGAGGCATAGAGTGAAGTGGAGTAGAGTGAAGTGGCACAGGGTGCAGTAGCATGGAGTGGTGCAGAGTAGGGTGGAGTGGCATAAAGTGGACTATGCATAGTGTAGTAGCGCACTGCCATTACAGACAAAACATTTCCAATTGAAATTACTATTACATTTGCACAGACATACAGTTTTACTAAGAAAACTATACAGCTCAGAAACCACAATGTGTGGAAATGAGATGACCTAGTGTACTGATTAGTTTTGATCATATTAAAGTATTTGTTTCCAACACACTTCAGAATTAACAAAAAATGTGCTTCATTTGTGTTTCCTAATTCTGATATATTCTGAAATAAATACTTGCACAGTTCATTTAAATGTTGTGCACGAGAAAAAAACCTTTCTACCCCCAGTATCCAGCAAGATTGTTACATAAATCCTTTCACTTTGAAGTCAGAGAAAGGAAAGTAAACATCAAGCTCCCTCAGAAGACAGAGCCTGACATTTGACCTCTGTCGTTGAATGTACAGCAAATGTGACAAGATATACAGGCCTGTTTACAGAAAGAAGCACTCTTTGAAGAATACAAGAAGAGGTAGTGTGAAAAGGCTTTGCTCCTTTGGGGAGACAAACTCACTCTGGACAGCCTAAAGCAAATAAAGCCAGCAAATAGAAAGGCAGAAAATATCCTATTACTTACCGGTAATCTTCATTACTCCGGGTCCCGTTGTCCTCGTCCCCTTCATACTAAACAAGTGAGATAATCTATCTCATTGACAGAAAAAAGAAAAGAAGGAATGCTGGTACACCCCTCCCCTCCCCACTGGGAGTACATAAGCGTACCCTACCCAGCATTCCTCCTGAACCACCAAGCCCCAGATGAGGGCCGGAAAGCCCGGGAGGGAGGGAGGGATGCTATGAAGGGGACGAGGACAACGGGACCCGGAGTAATGAAGATTACCGGTAAGTAATAGGACATTACCCCCAGGTCCCTCCTGTCCTCGTCCCCTTCATACTAAACAAGTGAGAATACCCAAGCAGCAACCGGCCATCATCACACAACAAACCACCAGGACACAGAGCCATAGCAAACCCAGATATTTATTGAAAACAGCACAGTACCAAAGAAAAAAAGGGGAATCAGGAGCACACCGCCCGAAGCACCCCCAAACCAAAGTTAGCCTCATCCCCCAGAACATTCTGAATCCGGTAATGCCTAACAAAGGTATTAGCAGAGGCCCAAGTAGCGGCCCTACAAATCTCAGAAAGGGACACACCACGAACCTCCGCCCAGGAAGCCGCCATCCCCCGCGTAGAACGCCCCTGAACCCCAGCCGGAGGAGGGGAGCCCGAAAGGGAATAGGCCAACATGATGTCTTGCTTCAACCAACGACCAATGCAGGAAGTGGAAGCCCGGCAACCCCTGGAGACCACCCCAAAGGAAACAAACAGGGAGTCAGACCGCCGAAAGGAACGAGTACGGTCCACATAGACCCTCAAGGCACGGCAAACATCCAGCAAGGACCAGGGAAGGTCGTCCTCATCCACCTGAACAGAACACAGAGCAGGCAAGACCAGCTCCTGGGAGCGATGGAATTGGGAGGAAACTTTTGGAACAAAGGAGGAATCCGAACGAAGAACAACTCCATCCGCAGAAAAGGAAAGAAAAGGCTCCCGAGCCATCAAAGCCCCCAGCTCACCCAGGCGACGAGCAGAAGTAATAGCCACCAAAAAAACAACCTTAAAAGTGACAAACTTCAAATCAACCTCCTCCAAAGGCTCAAATGGCGCAGCCACCAAAGCCCTCAAAACCAAAGGGAGGTCCCAAAGGGGAAAAGAAGGCCGAACCACAGGACGGGAAATAGAAAAACTGCGCAACAAACGAGAAACCAGGTCATCCACATCAGTCAGATTCCCCAAGGGGAACGGAAAGCCCGAACAGCAGCCCACTGGGCCCGCAGAGTTGAGACAGACAAACCCTTCTCGAACCCATCCCAAAGAAACTGAAGAACATCAGGCAAAGGACAAACCAAAGGAGACAGCGCCAGACCGAGACACCAACGCTCGAAGTTCCCCCAATGCCTACCGTAGGACCGAAGAGTAGACGGCCTCCGGGACTGCTGAAGAGCCAAAGCTAAATGCTCGGGGATACCCCGATTCCTCCACCCCTGCCTTTCAACCTCCAAACCGACAGCCGAAGCCGCCGGAGGGACAACATCGGAGAGGACCGCAAGGGAGACGGAGGGAAGGGGAAGAACCAAGGACCCTGAACCGCCAACAACTTCAGAGTCGGAAACCACGACCGAGCGGGGCCAGAAGGGCACCACCACAACCACCTCCCGATCCTCCATCACCAGCCGAGACAGAAACCGAGAGATCAGGGCAAGGGGAGGAAAGGCATACAGCAGGCGAGAAGGCCAAGGGAGGGTCAGGGCATCCACCCCCAAGACCCCTCCTGAGGAACCCGGGAATAGAAGCGGGGAAGCAGAGCATTGAGCCGGGAAGCAAATAGGTCCAGAAAAGGAAGACCAAACCTCACGCACACCAGACGAAAGGCCACCGGAGTCAAAGCCAACTCCAGGGAGGCGGGAAAAAACCGACTGAGGGCATCCGCCACCCCATTGTCCACCCCCGGACATGAACAGCCGCCAGAGACAAGAGATGGCCCTCCGCCCAGCAAAACAACGGGGACACCACCGCGTTCAGGGACTGGGACCGGATACCCCCTGGTGATTCAAGTAGGCCACGGTCACAGTGTTGTCCGACCGAACCAACACATGGTGGTGCAACAGCAGACCCCGAAACCCCATGACCGCCCGAAACACAGCAGACAACTCCCGCCAGTTCGAAGACCGCCGACTCTCCAGCAGCGACCAACGACCCTGAAGGAACTCCGACCCCAAAGTTGCCCCCCAACCCAACGCACTGGCGTCCGTCGTAAGGACCACCGGAGGAGGGGACTGCAGAGGCAAACCTCTGGCCAGATTGTCCGACAAAGTCCACCAGCGCAGAGCAGGAAGGATTGACAGAGACACCGGAACCAAGAGAGACAAATCCCGAGACAAAGGATCCCACCGAGCCAACAGGTAGGACCAAAGAGGCCGAAGATGGAAACGCGCCCAAGGCACAGTGAACACCGTAGCCGCCATCAGACCCAGAAGGCGCAACCAAAGACGGACCGGGAAGGACCGACCCTCCAGAAACCGCTGAGCCAGGGAACACAAGGTCACTGCACGAGCAACCGGCAGGAAGACCCGATTCAGATCCGTGCGGAAACGAGCCCCTCTGAAAGTCAAGTCCTGGGACGGCAGCAGCTGACACTTGGGGAGATTCAACAGGAACCCATGGGCCCCCAAGGTCGAACACACCAACTCCTGAACCTGCAACAACAGAACTGCGGAGGGAGCATGAAGGAGCCAATTGTCCAGATAAGGATAAACCAACACCCCCTGAAGATGCAAGGAAGCCACCAAGGGAGCCACCACCTTGGTAAACACCCTGGGGGCCGACCGCAGGCCGAAAGGGAGGACCTGGAACTGATAATGGACACCCCGAAGACAAAACCTCAGGAAACAATGAGAGAGGGGGTGAACCGGAACGTGATAATAGGCATCCTGAAGGTCCAGAGTGCACATGTAATGACCTCGGAGAACCAGGGGAATGATCCGCTGAAGAGTCTCCATCTTGAACGGGACACGCAGCACAAACTTGTTCAGGGCCTTCAGATCCAGGACAAGAGCGAAACCCCCTGTCACCTTGGGAACCAGAAAAATAATGGAATAAAATCCCTGACCCCTCTCCCCGGGAGGAACCTCCTGCACCGCGACCTTGTACAGCAGAGACTGGATCCCCAGAGACAGTTCCGCCCATCTGGACGGACAAGACGGCCACGGAGTCGGCCGGACCCCCGAGTCCGGAGGAGGAGCCGAAAATTCTATCAGGTATCCCAACCGCACAATGTCCAGCACCCACAAGTCTGAACAGGAGGACATCCAGGCTGGAAGAAAAAACCGAAGCCGACCTCCGACCAAGGATCCGGCAATGGCCGCCAGATAGTCAGGAACGAGGTTTTGCGGGAGGGGACTTCGCTTTCCTGTCACGACCCTTTCCAGACTGAAAACGACCCCTGCCCCTGGTAAACTGCCTGCGAGAAGGAGGAGGGAAGAAAGACTTGGGCTTAGAAGAAGCCGGCACCGAGGAAGACTGCTTAAAAGAGGAAGAATGCTTCTTCTCCTTAAACAGACGATGCAATTTGCCCTCCAACTGCTCACCAAACAACATAGAACCCTGAAAGGGCAACCGCAGCGCAGCAGATTTCTGGGCGGAATCCGTCTTCCAGTCTTTCAGGACCAAGTTACGACGAGCAGCCACACAAGCACCCCCAGAGAGGGCCGAGGCACGCACCACGTCGAAGGAAATATCAGACAGAAATTCAACCTGCCTCTCAACATGAGCCAGAAGCCCCGAACAGTCAGTGGCATCATCCATAGACCCATACAGGGACTTCAGGTCAAACAGCAGGGACTGAGCCACATAAGTCCCATATATGCCAGCCCGGAGCGCCAGATGGGAACCAGAATAAACTTTACGCAGGGAAGCGTCCACCTTTTTGTCCACAGGATCACGCACAACCGCATCCTCAGCCAAAGAAGTGCGCCCCACGAGACTGGCCACAAAAGAATCCACAGGAACAGAGTCTGGCAAGTCCCTGGCCATATCCTGAAGAGGGTAGAGTTTCGCCATGAAGCGAGGAAGCAGAATGCGATCCGGATCCTTCCATTCCCGGTCAAGCACCCCCTTGACACATGGATGAACCGGCATAACCACAGCAGCAGAGCACTTGAACTGGCGAAGCAAGGAACTCCCAGAAGTACCAGGGGCATCATCGGCAGGAAACCCCATATTCGCCTTCACATGACTCAACAAGTCCGGCAACATGTCCTTGTCGACATATTTGCCTTTCAGCACATCACCCCCCAACCACTCCTCCTCAGAAGCTGAAGAAGAAGAAGAAGAAGGCGGCGGAGCCCGACCAGAGGATTTGGACCGAGGAGCACCACCCATCTCCAATAAAGTCTCCTTAATGAGCCTCTTCAACCTGGCATCACCACCCCTGGAACGCCGCCCGGAGCGTGCAGGAGAAGGCGAAGAAGAAGAGGAAGAAGATGAAGAGGATGAAACATCCACATGCCTGCTCTTCTTGGCATGTTTACCCATGGTGAACCGGAGCAGGGCCGCAGGGCACACGAAGCACAGCAAGCAACCCGGCAGAACAGGGCAGCCAAATAAGCCCCAGAGGGATACTGCACAGGCAACCACAGTACCCCCACAGGAGGCAGACCCCCAAATGAGGGAAAGAAGGCAGGAAAACCAAGCGTCGGGACTGAGGCAAGCAGGAACCGACAGCACAAGGCACCGCAGTACCGCACTCCAGGAGCTGGCCCAAGAAGAGTTAGCACCTGAAGCAAACAAACGTGGGCAGCATAAATAACAAAAAAACCGCTACGCGGTACTTACAAGAGGGCTGGCAAACACCCTACTCCACCGCCGCCAGCCGCAAGAGATGAAACGCCTGACTTCCTACACCAAACAAAGGAAGTCAGGCAAGCCCCGGAAGGAAGCGCCCCAGCCACACGGGGGCCGCCGCACTCCACGGAGGACAGAACAGGAACTGCCGCGCTCCCGACAAGCCCAGCAACCCGGGAGGCGCAGCAACAGACACCAGCCGCCGAAGGAGATCCTGCATCCATGAAGGAACCGACTGGAGGCGTCAACAGGGCTCCCCCAAGCCCGGCAGGGGGAGCCCGGGACAACCAGCACAAACCCGAAGCCCAGCAGCAGGTAAGTCCCCCAGGAGCCTCCCGGCTCCTGGACCTCTTCATACTGTTGAAGACAGAAAAAAGAACAGGAGGAATGCTGGGTAGGGTACGCTTATGTACTCCCAGTGGGGAGGGGGAGGGGTGTACCAGCATTCCTTCTTTTCTTTTTTCTGTCAATGAGATAGATTATCTCACTTGTTTAGTATGAAGGGGACGAGGACAGGAGGGACCTGGGGGTAATGTGAGTTACAAACCACAAAGCCAATGGTAAGCAGTAGGCGGAATGCATTCCTGGGGAAGCTTTCTGAATGTCCACACAATGTCTTTAGCAAACCAGGCAGCTGTGCTGTCTTGTCAGCTTCGACCTAAGGAGAAAGAGACTAAAAGAGGTGAGGGAAGCAACAGAGGAGTTGGAGGTGGGGGAAGCAAGAGATAGTACAGGTAGGAGGAAGTGTGAAGAAGAAGCAGCACACAGGGAAGTGGGGAAGAGAGCAACAAAACACATGCAGGCCCATGGAGTGTTAAACACAAAAAAGAAATTTGAATATAAGCAGTGTAAGGATACAGTTCATCCAGTCAAAAGTATGGTAAAGAATCTATGCTCCAGGGGGTGTACAAACACAAGAAGAGGAAGGGAAGTCATTGAATAGAAAGCAAATGAGAGTGATGAAAATGCCAACCTATAGTAAGGAATTTGTTGACCCTAAGCCTGCTGTAAGTATTGGTATTATCCACAGCGAAAGTTGTCTGTAGGAGTAGGAGATCAGGACGGGGCACAATCGGGTCATTTCTTCACTCAAAATTTCATGAAAATCCCTGAAAATGACACAAAATTACATATTTAAAGTGAAATGGGATCTAGCATTTTTTCATCACTTGTTTCACCCGAAAGTACATCTTGCATAAAAGTCATGCAAGACACTGGATGGTGACCAGTTTGAGTAGAACATATCTCTTGTTTCATTTTCTGTGCAAAACAGTCTCCCACTAATATCAATGCAAGATGATAACAAATAATCCATAATTTTGGGACATTATCTAATGTAGCAAATTTGCTAATTTCTGTAGCGTAATTAAAAGTTCAGCCACACCTACTAAAAATTCATTTGGGAGATTGAATTGGAAAGGCTTCTTTATTGACCACCTTAACTTTTTCCCCCAGGCACATTACAGAGTCCTCCAAAGTCTGCTGTTACCCGTGGCTGAGTGGACATACTCAATGGTCACATATATGGGCCTATAGGACGCCAGGTTTCCCTCGTAGTCTACTGGTACCCAAAAAGGCACCCACAAGGTGCTGTTTGGAGGTCTCAGACACATGGGCCCAGAGCAGCACTGCATCTCACACTTGCTCACAGCTCAAAGCCTGGACAAGTTCACGCGGGGTAGGATTCCTCTTAGAGAGATCCAGCCAATCAAAGAAAGAGGATTTACAATCAAAGGATTAAAATGGAAGCTGTGCTTTGTTAACGAAGACAAATGACAGCAACTCATGCTCAGTCAGTCCCTCTAATGAAAAGAGCTACAATTAGTGACATTCAGAGGGTGCTGTAAAGGCCTGGGCACTGAAGTGCTTGTTAGTCCTATCAGATCATGACGTAATGTCAGCTCCAGCACCCTGACACATTGACAGAGATCCCTGTTACAGCACTGTGCTGAAAGATCTGCAGAGCTCCCTGTTACAGCACTGTGCTGAAAGATTTGCAGAGCTCCGTGTTACAGCACTGTGCTGAAAGTGCGGCAGAGCTCCCCGTTACAGCACATTGCTGAAAGATCCGCAGAGCTCCCTGTTACAGCACTGTGCGAAAGATCTGCAGAGCTCCCTGTTACAGCACTGTGCTGAAAGATCCGCAGAGCTCCCTGTTACAGCACTGTGCGAAAGATCTGCAGAGCTCCCTGTTACAGCACTGTGCTGAAAGATCTGCAGAGCTCCCTGTTACAGCACTGTGCTGAAAGATCCGCAGAGCTCCCTGTTGCAGCACTGTGCGAAAGATCCGCAGAGCTCCCCTTTACAGCACAGTGCTGAAAGATCTGCAGAGCTCCCCTTTAAAGCACAGTGCTCAAAGATCTGCAGAGCTCCCCTTTACAGCACAGTGCTGAAAGATCCGCAGAGCTCCCCTTTACAGCGCAGTGCTGAAAGATCTGCAGAGCTCCCTTTTACAGCACTGTGCTGAAAGATCTGCAGAGCGCACTGTTGCAGCACTGTGCTGCAAGATCTGCAGAGCTCCCTGTTATAGCACTGTGCGAAAGATCCGCAGAGCTCCTTGTTACAGCACTGTGCTGAAAGATTTGCAGAGCTCCGTGTTACAGCACTGTGCTGAAAGTTCGGCAGAGCTCCCCGTTACAGAACATTGCTGAAAGATCCGCGTAGCTCCCTGTTGCAGCACTGTGCTGAATGATCTGCAGAGCTCCCTGTTGCAGCACTGTGCTGCAAGATCTGCAGAGCTCCCTGTTACAGCACTGTGCTGCAAGATCTGCAGAGCTCCCTGTTACAGCACTGTGCTGAATGATGTGCAGAGCTCCCTGTTGCAGCACTGGGCTGCAAGATCTGCAGAGCTCCATGTTACACAGCACTGTGCTGAAAGAACCACAGAGCTCCCTGTTACAGCACTGTGTCGAAAGATACGCAGAGCTCCCTGTTATAACACTGTGCTAACAGGTCCTCAGACGTCCCTGTTGCAGCACTGTGCTGAAAGATCTGAAGCACTCCCTGTAATAGCACTGTGCTGAAAAATCTGCAGAGCTCCCTGTTACAGCACTGTGTTGAAAGATCTGAAGCACTCCCTGTAATAGCACTGTGCTGAAAAATCTGCAGAGCTCCCTGTTGCAGCACTGTGCTGCAAGATCTGCAGAGCTCCCTGTTACAGCACTGTGCTGCAAGATCTGCAGAGCTCCCTGTTGCAGCACTGTGCTGCAAGATCTGCAGAGCTCCCTGTTATAGCACTGTGCTGCAAGATCTGCAGAGCTCCCTGTTACAGCACTGTGCTGAAAGATTTGCAGAGCTCCTTGTTACAGCACTGTGCTGGAAGATCCGCAGAGCTCCCTGTTACAGCACTGTGCTGAAAGATCTGCAGAGCTCCCTGTTACAGCACTGTGCTTAAAGATCTGTAGAGCTCCCTGTTACAGCACTGTGCTGAAAGATTTGCAGAGCTCTGTGTTACAGCACTGTGCTGAAAGATCTGCAGAGCTTTCTGTTACAGCACTGTGCTGAAAGATTTGCAGAGCTCCGTGTTACAGCACTGTGCTGAAAGATCCGCAGAGCTCCCTGTTACAGCACTGTGCTGAAAGATTTGCAGAGCTCCGTGTTACAGCACTGTGCTGAAATATCCGCAGAGCTCCCTGTTGCAGCACTGTGCTGCAAGATCTGCAGAGCTCCCTGTTATAGCACTGTGCTGCAAGAGCTGCAGAGCTCCCTGTTACAGCACTGTGCTGAAAGATTTGCAGTCCTCCGTGTTACAGCAGTGTGCTGAAAGATCCATAGAGCTCCCTGTTACAGCACTGTGCTGAAAGATCAGCAGAGCTCCCTGTTATAGCACTGTGCTGAAAGATCTGCAGAGCTCCCTGTTATAGCACTGTGCTGAAAGATCTGCAGAGCTCCCTGTTACAGCACTGTGCTGAAAGATCTGCAGAGCTCCCTGTTACAGCACTGTGCTGCAAGATCTGCAGAGCTCCCTGTTATAGCACTGTGATGAAAGATCTGCAGAGCTCCCTGTTACAGCACTGTGCTGAAAGATCTGCAGAGCTCCCTCTTACAGCACTGTGCTGAAAGATTTGCAGAGCTCCGTGTTACAGCACTGTGCTGAAAGTTCGGCAGAGCTCCCTGTTACAGCACTGTGCTGAAAGATCCGCAGAGCTCCTTGTTGCAGCACTGTGCTGAATGATCCGCAGAGCTCCCTGTTGCAGCACTGTGCTGCAAGATCTGCAGAGCTCCCTGTTACAGCACTGTGCTGAAAGAACTGCAGAGCTGCCTGTTACAGCACTGTGCTGAAAGATCTGCAGAACTCCCTGTTACAGCACTGTGTTGAAAGATCTGAAGCACTCCCTGTAATAGCACTGTGCTGAATGATCTGCAGAGCTCCCTGTTGCAGCACTGTGCTGCAAGATCTGCAGAGCTCCCTGTTACACAGCACTGTGCTGAAAGAACCACAGAGCTCCCTGTTACAGCACTGTGTCGAAAGATCCGCAGAGCTCCCTGTTATAGCACTGTGCTGAATGATCTGCAGAGCTCCCTGTTGCAGCACTGTGCTGAAAGATCTGCAGAGCTTCCTGTTACAGCACTGTGCTGAATGATCTGCAGAGCTCCCTGTTGCAGCACTGTGCTGAAAGATCCGCAGAGCTCCCTGTTATAGCACTGTGCTAACAGGTCCTCAGACCTCCCGTTTGCAGCACTGTGCTGCAAGATCTGCAGAGCTCCCTGTTACAGCACTGTGCTGAAAGACCTGCAGAGCTCCCTGTTACAGCAGTGTGCTGAAAGATCCGCAGAGCTCCCTGTTGCAGCACTGTGCTGAAAGACCTGCAGAGCTTCCTGTTACAGCACTGTGCTGAATGATCTGCAGAGCTCCCTGTTGCAGCACTGTGCTGCAAGATCTGCAGAGCTCCCTGTTACACAGCACTGTGCTGAAAGAACCACAGAGCTCCCTGTTACAGCACTGTGTCGAAAGATCCTCAGAGCTCCCTGCTATAGCACTGTGCTAACAGGTCCTCAGACCTCCCGTTTCCAGTACTGTGCTGCAAGATCTGCAGAGCTCCCTGTTACAGCACTGTGCTGAAAGATCTGCAGAACTCCCTGTTACAGCACTGTGCTGAAAGATCCGCAGAGCTCCCTGTTGCAGCACTGTGCTGAAAGATCTGCAGAGCTTCCTGTTACAGCACTGTGCTGAATGATCTGCAGAGCTCCCTGTTGCAGCACTGTGCTGCAAGATCTGCAGAGCTCCCTGTTACACAGCACTGCGCTGAAAGAACCACAGAGCTCCCTGTTACAGCACTGTGTCGAAAGATCCGCAGAGCTCCCTGTTATAGCACTGTGCTAACAGGTCCTCAGACATCCCGTTTGCAGCACTGTGCTGCAAGATCCGCAGAGCTCCCTGTTACAGCACTGTGCTGAAAGATCCGCAGAGCTCCTTGTTACAGCACTGTGCTGAAAAATCTGCAGAACTCCCTGTTACAGCACTGTGCTGAAAGATCCGCAGAGCTTCCTGTTACAGCACTGTGCTGTAAAATCTGCAGAACTCCCTGTTATAGCACTGTGCTGAAAGATCTGCAGAACTCCCTGTTGCAGCACATTGCTGAAATTTCCGCAGAGCTCCCTGTTACAGCACTGTGCTGGAAGATCCGCAGAAGCTCCCTGTTACAGCACTGTGCTGAAAGATCCGCAGAGCTCCTTGTTGCAGCACTGTGCTCTAAGATCTGCAGAGCTCCTTGTTGCAGCACTGTGCTCTAAGATCTGCAGAGTTCCCTGTTACAGCTCTGTGCTGAAAGATCTGCAGAGCTCCCTGTTACAGCACTGTGCTGAAAGATCCGCAGAGCTCCTTGTTGCAGCACTGTGCTGAAAGATCTGCAGAGCTCCCTGTTGCAGCACTGTGCTGAAAGATCTGCAGAGCTCCCTGTTGCAGCACTGTGCTGAAAGATCTGCAGAACTCCCTGTTGCAGCACTGTGCTGAAAGATCTGCAGAGCTCCCTGTTATAGCACTGTGCTGAAAGATCTGCAGAACTCCCTGTTGCAGCACATTGCTGAAATTTCCGCAGAGCTCCCTGTTACAGCACTGTGCTGGAAGATCTGCAGAGCTCCTTGTTACAGCACTGTCCTGAAAGATCTGCAGAACTCCCTGTTACAGCACTGTGCTGAAAGATCTGCAGAGCTGCCTGTTGCAGCACATTGCTGAAATATCCGCAGAGCTCCCTGTTACAGCACTTTGCTGAAAGATCTGCAGAGCTCCCTGTTGCAGCACAGTGCTGCAAGATCTGCAGAGCTCCCTGTTACAGCACTGTGCTGAATGATCCGCAGAGCTCCCTGTTGCAGCACTTTGCTGAATGATCTGCAGAGCTCCCTGTTACAGCACTGTGCTGCAAGATCTGCAGAGCTCCCTGTTACAGCACTGTGCTGAAAGATCTGCAGAGCTCACTGTTACAGCACTGTGCTGAAAGATCCACAGAGCTCCCTGTTGCAGCACTGTGCTGAAAGATCTGCAGAGCTCCCTGTTACAGCACTGTGGTGAAAGATCTGCAGAGCTCCCTTTTACAGCACTGTGCTGAAAGATCTGCAGAGCTCCCTGTTACAGCACTGTACTGAAAGATCCGCAGAACTCCCTGTTACAGCACTGTGCTGAAAGATCCGCAGAGCTCCCTGTTACAGCACTGTGCTGAAAGATCCGCAGAACTCCCTGTTACAGCACTGTGCTGAAAGATCCGCAGAGCTCCCTGTTACAGCACTGTGCTGAAAGATCTGCAGAGCTTCCTGTTACAGCACTGTGCTGAAAGATCTGCAGAACTCCCTGTTACAGCACTGTGCTGAATGATCTGCAGAGCTCCCTGTTGCAGCACTGTGCTGCAAGATCTGCAGAGCTCCCTGTTACACAGCACTGTGCTGAAAGAACCACAGAGCTCCCTGTTACAGCACTGTGTCGAAAGATCCGCAGAGCTCCCTGTTATAGCACTGTGCTGAATGATCTGCAGAGCTCCCTGTTGCAGCACTGTGCTGAAAGATCTGCAGAGCTTCCTGTTACAGCACTGTGCTGAATGATCTGCAGAGCTCACTGTTGCAGCACTGTGCTGAAAGATCCGCAGAGCTCCCTGTTATAGCACTGTGCTAACAGGTCCTCAGACCTCCCGTTTGCAGCACTGTGCTGCAAGATCTGCAGAGCTCCCTGTTACAGCACTGTGCTGAAAGATCTGCAGAACTCCCTGTTACAGCACTGTGCTGAAAGATCTGCAGAGCTCCCTGTTACAGCACTGTGCTGAAAGATCCGCAGAGCTCCCTGTTGCAGCACTGTGCTGAAAGACCTGCAGAGCTTCCTGTTACAGCACTGTGCTGAATGATCTGCAGAGCTCCCTGTTGCAGCACTGTGCTGCAAGATCTGCAGAGCTCCCTGTTACACAGCACTGTGCTGAAAGAACCACAGAGCTCCCTGTTACAGCACTGTGTCGAAAGATCAGCAGAGCTCCCTGCTATAGCACTGTGCTAACAGGTCCTCAGACCTCCCGTTTCCAGCACTGTGCTGCAAGATCTGCAGAGCTCCCTGTTACAGCACTGTGCTGAAAGATCTGCAGAACTCCCTGTTACAGCACTGTGCTGAAAGATCTGCAGAGCTCCCTGGTACAGCACTGTGCTGAAAGATCCGCAGAGCTCCCTGTTGCAGCACTGTGCTGAAAGATCTGCAGAGCTTCCTGTTACAGCACTGTGCTGAATGATCTGCAGAGCTCCCTGTTGCAGCACTGTGCTGCAAGATCTGCAGAGCTCCCTGTTACACAGCACGGTGCTGAAAGAACCACAGAGCTCCCTGTTACAGCACTGTGTCGAAAGATCCGCAGAGCTCCCTGTTATAGCACTGTGCTAACAGGTCCTCAGACATCCCGTTTGCAGCACTGTGCTGCAAGATCTGCAGAACTCCCTCTTACAGCACTGTACTGAAAGATCCACAGAACTCCCTGTTACAGCACTGTGCTGAAAGATCCACAGAGCTCCCTGTTACAGCACTGTGCTGAAAGATCTGCAGAACTCGCTGTTACAGCACTGTGCTGAAAGATCCGCAGAGCTCCCTGTTACAGCACTGTGCTGAAAGATCTGCAGAGCTTCCTGTTACAGCACTGTGCTGAAAGATCTGCAGAGCTCCCTGTTACAGCACTGTGCTGAAAAATCTGCAGAACTCCCTGTTACAGCACTGTGCTGAAAGATCCGCAGAGCTCCCTGTTACAGCACTGTGCTGAAAGATCCGCAGAGCTCCTTGTTACAGCACTGTGCTGAAAAATCTGCAGAACTCCCTGTTACAGCACTGTGCTGAAAGATCCGCAGAGCTTCCTGTTACAGCACTATGCTGTAAAATCTGCAGAACTCCCTGTTGCAGCACAGTGCTGAAAGATCTGCAGAGCTCCCTGTTATAGCACTGTGCTGAAAGATCTGCAGAACTCCCTGTACCAGCACATTGCTGAAATATCCGCAGAGCTCCCTGTTACAGCACTGTGCTGGAAGATCCGCAGAGCTCCTTGTTACAGCACTGTCCTGAAAGATCTGCAGAACTCCCTGGTACAGCACTGTGCTGAAAGATCCGCAGAGCTCCCTGTTGCAGCACTGTGCTGAAAGATCTGCAGAGCTTCCTGTTACAGCACTGTGCTGAATGATCTGCAGAGCTCCCTGTTGCAGCACTGTGCTGCAAGATCTGCAGAGCTCCCTGAACACAGCACTGTGCTGAAAGAACCACAGAGCTCCCTGTTACAGCACTGTGTCGAAAGATCCGCAGAGCTCCCTGTTATAGCACTGTGCTAACAGGTCCTCAGACATCCCGTTTGCAGCACTGTGCTGCAAGATCTGCAGAACTCCCTCTTACAGCACTGTACTGAAAGATCAGCAGAACTCCCTGTTACAGCACTGTGCTGAAAGATCCGCAGAGCTCCCTGTTACAGCACTGTGCTGAAAGATCCGCAGAGCTCCCTGTTACAGCACTGTGCTGAACGATCTGCAGAACTCGCTGTTACAGCACTGTGCTGAAAGATCCGCAGAACTCGCTGTTACAGCACTGTGCTGAAAGATCCGCAGAGCTTCCTGTTACAGCACTGTGCTGAAAGATCTGCAGAGCTCCCTGTTACAGCACTGTGCTGAAAAATCTGCAGAACTCCCTGTTACAGCACTGTGCTGAAAGATCCGCAGAGCTCCCTGTTACAGCACTGTGCTGAAAGATCCGCAGAGCTCCTTGTTACAGCACTGTGCTGAAAAATCTGCAGAACTCCCTGTTGCAGCACAGTGCTGAAAGATCTGCAGAGCTCCCTGTTATAGCACTGTGCTGAAAGATCTGCAGAACTCCCTGTTGCAGCACATTGCTGAAATATCCGCAGAGCTCCCTGTTACAGCACTGTGCTGGAAGATCCGCAGAGCTCCTTGTTACAGCACTGTCCTGAAAGATCTGCAGAACTCCCTGTTTCAGCACTGTGCTGAAAGATCTGCAGAGATGCCTGTTGCAGCACATTGCTGAAATATCCGCAGAGCTCCCTGTTACAGCACTTTGCTGAAAGATCTGCAGAGCTCCCTGTTGCAGCACAGTGCTGCAAGATCTGCAGAGCTCCCTGTTACAGCACTGTGCTGAATGATCCGCAGAGCTCCCTGTTGCAGCACTTTGCTGAATGATCTGCAGAGCTCCCTGTTACAGCACTGTGCTGCAAGATCTGCAGAGCTCCCTGTTACAGCACTGTGCTGAAAGATCTGCAGAGCTCACTGTTACAGCACTGTGCTGAAAGATCCATAGAGCTCCCTGTTGCAGCACTGTGCTGAAAGATCTGCAGAGCTCCCTGTTACAGCACTGTGCTGACAGATCTGCAGAGCTCCCTTTACAGCACTGTGCTGAAAGATCTGCAGAGCTCCCTGTTACAGCACTGTGCTGAAAATCTGCAGAACTCCCTGTTACAGCACTGTGCTGAAAGATCTGCAGAGCTCCCTGTTGCAGCACTGTTCTGAAATATCCGCAGAGCTCCTTGTTGCAGCACAGTGCTGCAAGATCTGCAGAGCTCCCTGTTACAGCACTGTGCAGTTACAACACTGCGCTGAAAGATCTGCTGCACTGCGCTGCACTGTGCTGAAGGATCTGTTGCCCTCCCTGTCATAGCATTGCAGTGAGAGATCTGCTGAATTTCTCTTTACAGCACTATGTCAAGACATCTCTAGCGTGTGCCTATTACAGCATTGTTATTGCACTGCACAGATAGGTTTGCAGCACGCTCTGTTACTGCATTGTTCCAAAAGCTGTGAAGCGCTTCCTATTTCAACCCGGTGCTATAACATGCACAGCACTCAATGCACATCCACAGCACTGTCCCCGCATCCAAGCAGCATCTCTCTATTACAGCACTATGCTGAGAGATGGGATGTGTACAAAGATCTGCCGCACTATCTGTTGCAACACTGTGCTGGAACATTTACAGCTTCCCACCACAGCACTGCGATGAAAAGCATGCATGGAGAACAAAGGGGCGACCCAATATACCTAGGAACCTGGGTACTTTACAAAAGCTGAATAAAAGGGTTTGTTTGGAAACAACCTGTGATAAGTTTGAAGAAACAATTTGATTATCTACATGCAACAGAATCCAAGAATCATCCGCACACATGTAAAGTTTATATCCACTGGCTGTACGTTCCTTGACCAGTGATTGAACATAGATATTAGCTAAATGTGGAGAAAGGGTAGGATGCTGTGGAACTCTGCACTGCGCATGTCACCTATTGCCCTTGTAACTAGGTAGCTGCCCGGTTTAGGAATGTCCTCTTAAAACAGATTCTACCCATTGAAACTCCTGACCCTTGAAGCCAGCCGCCTCCACGTGGTCCTATCAGACGCCATGACTGACCGTGTCAAAGGTGGCGGATAGATCCAGAAAGATCAGGGCAGATGGGTGCCCCTATCGCATTCCAACCTAAGATCATCCATTGCTGCAAGCAGTGCAGGTCTGGAGTTATGTTTTGGTCAGAAACCCGCCTGTAGAGGGTCCAAAAAACTGGATTCTTGCAGATGGGAACATATGACATTAGCCGTCTCTCGGGATTGCAGTGTGAGGAGGGGGCCCTATGATGAAGCATGCCACTTAAGGGTGGGTGAGCCGTCTCTCGGGATTGCAGTGTGAGGAGGGGGCCCTATGATGAAGCATGCCAATTAAGGGTGGGTGAGCCGTCTCTAGGGATTGCAGTGTGAGGAGGGGGCCCTATGATGAAGCATGCCAATTAAGGGTGGGTGAGCCGTCTCTTGGGATTGCAGTGTGAGGAGGGGGCCCTGTGATGAAGTATGCCACTTAAGGGTGGGTGAGGGCTTCCGTCCTTAAAGTTGATTGGGCTTATCACAGACATACGGACACCCTATCTGTGTTTATTCAAAAGAGACAACACCTTTCTTGAAGGATTGCGGTACATTGACCTGCACCAATGAGGCTTTGAACATGGCTGGGAAAGGGCAGCAAATTACCTGCAATAGTTGTTCACAAATATCTGGAAGCCAAGGGTCGCAGGGACTTACTTTTCATCACCAAAGTGTGCAGCGTCAGCAAGTCAACTTCTGGAGTCCACAAAGACACGCACTGTTGAGCTTCATCTGCACATCGGCTGCCTGGAAAGATTCTGTTGCAATCTCCTCTCTAATTGCCTCAATCTTTAAGAAGAAAAAAGGAGCCAAGCTGATCATAGAAATCTTGCACCGGTGTTATACCTGGAGATATTTAACCTGTCGAAGACGATTGCTGTATTGTTTTGAACACCTCCTTCTGTACATTGGATGCTCTTATTAGTATAATACACCTTTTTAGGTCTCGCCTAGCGTTGCAGCGCGAATGCGCTGCTATCGCTTTGCGAGGCATGCAGTATACACTATAGCAGGGAAGCTTTGTTTAAGCTCCGCCCACTCTCCGCCCATCTTTTGGATTGGCTTAGATCGTAAATGCTGGCTTCTGATTGGTTTTTGGCTTGTTAGTCCCTCCTCCTGACGGCCATGTTCTGATTTGTATCCTTCCATGGCTATCGGCCCCTTTACTTTAAAAACAATTTTGTTCCCATGGCGCACCCTCTTCCCTTTAGCAGTCCGTGACTTTTGGGGCCACCACCAACCCCCCCCACTCCCGTTCGTGCCTTTTTGCCCGCCCGCACTCCCGTTTTAAATGCAATAGGACTCTCGTAAATGCAAGTTCTATTGCATTGCAAATGCTTGTTTTTAAAGTAGTGCCCCAAAAGTCAAGCAGCAGTTGCCTGGTTGTGGGCGGGGATCAATCGGGAAAGAGGACAGCAAGTTAACCTGCACTTTCAGCGAACTTGCTTGAATTTTGCTCACGATCGGTTCTTTTTTTTTATAGAACATACGTATCCCATTTCCGGTGATTATAGCCCCTTTTTGGTCAGATATTACCATACTTGCTACGGGGTCCGAATCGTCCAACCGGGACTTCTGCCATGGACTACATGACCACAAGGTACTGTTTTGACTAGAGGGTCCTGTCTGTCCCTGAGGATTATTTCGAGCGAACCCGCTCCACCCCCACCTGCGCGTTCCATCCGGCAGGCGCGCGCTCGTGACTCCACTCCTAGCCCGTTACTAGGTGCAACAGAGAAAGTTGCAGACGCGTCCTAGAGACGGCGCGCTCCCGCCGCCTCACTCACTCTGACCGCAAGCCCATGAGACAGCGGAACCCGGGCAGAGCGCCAGCTACTGTCCCTGCAGCATGCCTCCAGAGCACGAGTGCGGCAGGGGAAGCTTCCTCACCCTGCCCCGCCTGCCCGAAGAGGGTGAGTTACGGGAAGAAGGGAGAATGCTTTCAGCTATCTGTTCTAAAGTTACACGACCCAGCAATCACAGCCTCTCCTCCGGTGAGGCTTCAGCTTTCTCTAAAAGGTGTAATGCTGCCTGTACCCTGGCATCGCCAATGAATTAAACCAAACGGCCCTCCTTGCTGCCCGACTTCCCTGTACACATGAATGCATCTTTCACATCTCCTTCCTAATTGCCGCCGTTCGCAGACATAACTTGTCACAGGATATGGAGTCGGAGTAACCTTATCACAGAAGGGTATTGAGAGTTTTCTATTAGAAGGACTTGCTGGTTTAGCTGGAACTTCTCATTCAAATTTGCAGTACTTAGCGAATAACTTGGAAGATTGGAAACTAGACGTGTTGTTTTTGTTATATTTTTGGTCTGGTTTCACAGTACAGCTGTCTTCTTCACGTATTGTTACAAATTTTTTAGGTCTCGTTATCAGATCTGCTGCCACCGAACACGTGAAAACTATGCAGCCCCTCCCCCAACTCTCCCCCTGTAACCAGCCTGGCATGAAGCCGACGTATATTAGCTTGTTAAAACCAGTGGTCGAAGTGGGCGGGATCGACAGGGCACGGCGTGCCCCTACTTCTTTCATTTAACCGATTCTGTTCCCCTACTTTTTTAGTTTAAACACGCGTCCCTCTGCAGCAGAAATAGCCAAGGCCTAAAGATAAGGCTTGCCGTTCGTGGCCGTTTGGGGAGGCAGGACTGGCAGAGAAGGAAAAGGACCCTGTTTCTTCCTTCCTGCCCAGAGAAGGCAACAATAAACATTTAATGATAACTCCGATGAATAATGTTCTTCCTAAAGAGAGATGCAGTGCCCACTTCTCCTGCTCTGCCGCTGGCAGCTGCCCACCCCCCCCCCAGCAGCTGCCCCCCACCCACTTTGTCACTCTTTCGCCCTCTCTTTATGTCTTGCTCCTCCTCACTTATTGAAACTATTCCATTACAGATTTCCTCAATAGAATCATTACCTCACTCGGCTATTGTAATGTGTGTATGCGGGCCAGATGCATCAGATAGTAAGATAGCTCAGTGGATTAAGGGACTTGCTGCAATGATCCGTGTGTAATCAAAGTCACTGCTTTCTTTCAAACTAATGGAATAGCTCAGTTGGTCAGTGTGTTTGATGCAATGCACTGTGCGTGATGTGTATGTCACAGGGTTAAAGCCTAGCAAAGTGCTCCGTGGGCTCACGCATTTGTTAGAGATTTAGTGACCACCTGTAGGGCATAGGTTCTGTTACTGATAAGAAAGCGAAGTGTGTTATGCACAAGCTGCAATCATCTGCATGTCGTGCCCGTAGCATACATTTGAATCGCTGCCGGGCCAACTTGTGTTTTCATTCTTCTGAGGGCGATCAAACGAGTACCTTTGGGAAGTAATTAACGCAGGATTTAACGCTAATTAAAGGATAGTTAACAATTACTTTTATGTTATATGCCGTATATGTGGACATTATTGGCTGAATGTTCACATACACTTCAAATATATTAAATATATTGTCCATTCAGGAGACCTGTTTTCCTTGCCTGCTCTAGAGGTGAACTGCAGCACATTTTATTTTTGTATGTCAATCAGCAGAAATACTATGGGGCATATTATCAACGGCCAGCGATAATTATCGGTGGCCGTGCTTAGCGATAATTTTGTTATCGCAGGCTATCTCTGGAATTTATCGCCCTGGTAGCGTGTTATTAACAACGCGTTTCTCCAGGGCGATAAAAATTCCAGAGATAGCGAGGTTATCGCCGTTTTGCTGGGCACATCGCTGGTTTTCCAGCGATGTTCCCTGCAAACGGCGATAACCTTGCTGATACGACCCACAGGGTCGTATCAGCATAATCCACCCCAATGTTAGGGATAGGTAAGTCTGCATTTTAGCAGACGTTAGTTTTGGAGAAAACGGCGGTTTTCTCCAAAACTAACGTGTGCTAAAATGCCGGGCAGCCTTGTAAATATCGCGATGTGAACATCAGCGATATTTGCAAGGTAGTCCATCCGGGGTACGCCCACTTTGCATCTCATTAGAGATGCAAAGGGAGGCGTTGGGAAAAAGGGTGCTAACATGCGATTATGCATGTTAGCACCCTCTAGTAAATAGGGCGATAGTTTTATCTCCGCTTTTTTGGCTTTTTAAGCCAAAAAAGCGGAGATAAAGCCCTTGTAAATATGCCCCTACGTTTGCCTGTTCAGAGGGCTGGAGCATGGAGACACAGCTCTGTTGGGCCCTATCTGACATGTGCTCTTGTGCTGCAGCCCCCCGACCTCCCACCCCTACTCTCAGGATACTTAAGTGCCTAAGATAAAACTGGCACTGTGTGTCCTCGGGTCAGTGGTTACAGAGAGGGCTGGGCCAGCTCTCTGCACTACTCCCTTGTGGGCTGGGCAACCTTTGGTCGAGCAGGAGAAAGGGTAGATCTGCCTATGATGGCGAGAGAGAGTAAGTTGGTGATACACCCTTCCCAGGGCTGTGCAGTGTGGGGCCACCAGCTAGACTCAGCCTCAGAAACATGTCCGCTCCTTTCAGTCAGATCACTGAATGCCCGCCCACTCCCATTTGTGTAACAGACTAACATATCCACCACTCAAATTAATTTCATATTTCACTGTACTAATTCACCACTAATCTTTTATGGGTTCCGGAGTAGCGTGCTACTGCCGAAAAAGCGCTTCAACACCCCAATCAGGGGTAGCAAGCGCTATATAAATGCAAACCTTTTTCCCTCTTCTATCCCTACACTATCCTTCTTAATCCAAATAACTGACTAACATATCCACCACTTAAATTACTTTCATATTTCACTATACTAATTCACCACTAATCCTTTATGGGTTCCGGAGTAGCGTGCTACTCGCAGAAAAAGTGCTTCGACGCCTCGTCCGGGGTAGTACGCGCTATATAAATGCAATTACAATACAATAAAAGATAGAGTGGTCTCAAAATGGCCAGATTGATTTTCTTCACCCAAACATATTAGCGCCACTTTACTAAGTTTGCCAGTGAAGCGCTACTTTGTTTTCTCGTCTTTCTTTGAACAACATTGTTTTCCATGGGTGGGGAAGTGCACCATTCCTGGAGGTACTGACTCGGGTGGGGAGCGTCATGTTTGCAAGTAATATTATGTTTCTAAAATCACTTGCTGCCTCCTTCCTGGCCTCCAGCAATTTTCGGCAACAATAAAAATTTAATGATAACTCCGGTGATTAATGTTCTTCCTAGAGAGAGAAATGGAGTTTTGTCAAGTGGAAGTTTTGACTCATGGAAAGTTAGCGCAGAGGGTTAATGTGCCTGCTGCCAAGAACATGCACTATGCAGATCACAAAGTGCACATAATGTAAACAGGTCAGTGGGTTACTGCTTTTGTCAGAGAGATCCTTTTCTTACTTGCAGTTTATAAGTCAAAATCCTAACATAGAACAGTGAGCTACTAACTGTCATGTAAGAGCTGCATGCAAACTGCAAGGTATAAATTAGAGCGTAATGTTTTTTCCCCAGTCTTTGATTATCCTAATGTTGCAAAGGGTGCTCATATGGATAAAATCAATTCTGATTATTAAAGAGAACCCCCAACCATGGTATTACGTTCTAAATTCAGAGTTTGTGTTTCTCCAGACCAATCACTATTAAACTATACTGCCTACTAGTATAGTGTCATGTGACTCCTACACCTTGTAGTACTTTGTCTTATGTATTTCCTATAGAGTGATTTACAGACGTATGATTGATTGTCTCTCTGTAATGTGTGTGATGTAAAGTGCTCTGACACCCTACACTGGTATCAGTGGCACTGTAAATCAAATCAAATGCATCTGAGCGAGAAAGTGGTTATGGAGACTCGAGGGGCACTGTTGAAGGGTGGTAGTGAGGGAATCCATGGCGGAGGGAGTCATTGGGGGGCACCAGCAAACATTGTTGCACAGGGCGCCACCAGCACTAAAGCCGGCCTTGCCCTTGAGACCAGTCCGCTGCAGCCTTTGGTACCTCCGTTGGCCTTGTTTCAGCAACTCACCAGGGGTCGGCGATGCAGGATTTGCACGAGCACCAAACTTAGTTCACAAACTTCAGGGTCTCTCTGCTTCATGCACAAGCACTTTAAACATGTGCTGCCTGCTTTGGGGCCACTGGAATTATGTAGCAATGGAGAACAAAATTATTCTGCAGTGTTGACTAAATTATGAAGCAAAAAAAGGCTGCAGCATAACGCTGTATATTTTCTGATACTTTATTATTTTGACATTTTTACACATGCTAACAGTCTGCAAAGATTTTGCCTTATTAGTAGCAGTGCAACATACAAATGCAGCAGTGAGAAGCGTGATCAGTCATCCTTTGCAAAGGGCTGTCCACTTCGCAGAAACACGAGTCACATTTGTTTGTAACTTTTGATCCGTTTGAGCTACAAACTATTTATTAGTTAAAATCGTCAAATTATGCAGCAGGTGATGCATTATGTGGCAAATATTGCAGAGCCATAATTGTATAGAAAACATTTGCAAACTAGGATATTTTGCCATTTATGTTTGAACTGCTCTTGTGGAAAAAGGGAGAAGTGCTGATGACAGAAACTCCATGGCTCGGAGACAAATGGCTTGCGATTCCACTTTTAAGCGTATTTGGGATATTCTGTGATTGGAAACAAATCCCACTTTGTGAATGTATTTTAATGTCAATAACTCATATTAAACCTTAAATAAACGTATATCCATTGGCTTCATTAAATAACGTAATAAGCTGTAGCTGGGTAGTGAAATGCCAAACAAACACAAAAAATTTGAATGATTTGCTCTTTCTGACCACACCTCTGACTCCGCCTACTGACCCAATCCTCGGGTTATTCCTGCCCCCTGATCTCCGCCCACAGAAGCCCCCCAACTTTTTTCCCCCCACTTCGACCACTGGTTAAAACAGACAACGTATGTCTCTGCTTGCCACTTATAACCTTGTTGTACGATGTACTTCGGCGTGTAACTTAAGACGAAACCAACCCCCCTCCGCCGACTTCCCTTTACCTTCAGGGACATGTGTACAGCATTAAACGGGCGCATTCCATCTGTGACTTGGGAGGGACTGAACACCACAGGAAAGACACAGACAAGGCTTGGCGAATTTACAAAGGCAATTGAACATGTACCAATGGGATCGCTTGATTGTGGAAAAGGTTCCACTTCGTTTTAACTAATAACTTACAAATAGTGATTCCTATACTACACTTAAATAGCTCACTCTATGGTGTGAATAAGGCAATTCTTGTGTCTGACGGAGGAGGGAAACCTATTTCTATAAAGAAACATGGTGGGTCCAAAGCACAATTAACCCTATGGTACCAGGGTGGGTCATAGAGGCTGGTGTGTGCAGGACATCTGCCAAAAATTGGTGTATGTCCTGTCCACCCAGTTTTGAGTGCATAACGACGTATACACGAATGAGAGCGGAGTGGACATCTGCGAAGCTTAAAATCACCACCCACGTCTTTGGTTCCTTTCATGATCAAATGTGGCTTCTGAGGGTCTCAAAGGAATTGGGTGGGACAGCAACACAGGCCATTGAGATGTACACTTTGGATCAAGGTGTGACGTGTCGTTCTGTATCTCCTGATATAAAGGTGTGGTAGTGGCATACTCATGAAGTAGCAGGGCAGTGTGATCTCTATATATCTGATGTTACTCTTATCTGCTTCTCCATCAATGCAGTTTTATCAAAGGGACACAGACTTTCCCATCTTTGAAAGTTCATTCTGGATTAGAAGAGGAATGCATTTACTCACACTAAGCACCTGGATACTCTCTGTGCTTGGAGAATAATTCAAGGCATTTTCATAGATGCTTCTTACAAAATGCAATTCTTTGCAGCCCCACTACCAGTAATCATAGGAGAGATCTAGGAGTGATGGACTGCCCCTGAAGGCCACACTTCAGTAAGCACAGCACACTGATCACACTAAAGTTTCACATCGTATATAACACACCCCTTGATTAATAATAAAATGCAAAAAAAGGACAAGGCTTTAAATTGCATAATATGCAGCATCTAGACACTTGTCTTGTGGGTCTATCATGCATAGACTCCCATTACTCTGGCTCTAAAGAAAAGACAACTGTTCACTGTTAAATCAATACAAACTGTCAAAACAATCAAATCAGCATTGGTAAAGCAATAGGTTTGGCCATGGTAAGCTTGCAGTGTTTTTTTTTGCGCAAACATATATAATATGTAAAAAAAATAAAGGAGTGGCCCAGCTGCTCAAACACACCAGGTCTGGCACTGAAGTGCACTTTCCAAGCAGCTGTGGACACGTGACCAGGCAAAATGCTGAAACTTACAGGGCCAGGGGATGCAGTGGGATGGCCAACTGCCCCATGATGTTTGCTGTAGTGAGTGGAAGAAAATATGTTTAACAATAGAATAGAACAATGGATGAATAGGACTGGCCAAAAGCTGAGTATAAAACAATATATGCATATGTATGCATTTTTATTATGATTTTTGGGGAAACACAGGACTGGCTAGAAAGCTAACACCATCTCTTGACCAGACCTAAAAATTATATTCAGCTCAAAGAAAATGACTGTGCATTGCATTAGGACACTTTGGGGCCGATTCCGATCTTGGCCGGTAGGGCTCCGAATCGGATTCAGCATAACCGGATCCGATTCGGAGCCCTATTTCCCGACCGATTCGTACGCGCGTCCGGACGAGCGAGTACGATGCGAGTCGCCGACCGACTCGTTCGGGCGTCCCAACCGCTCCGACCGACTCGTTCCCGGGTCTAACCGCACCGACCGACTCGCTCGGACACGACTCGCACCGCGCAATGGAGACGTTCCCCGGCCGGGTAAGTACGATGCGCGCCGCGAGCAGTCCGACCGACACGCGCCATCCGGCTCGAAAGAGCAGTCGGAGCCGTACTTCGGGGGTCCGTGTTGGACCCCCCTGTACACGTAGCCGCACGAGTCGCACACAGGGGGGACCCATGGGTCCCCCCTACCTGTGCGTGTACGGCGCGAGTCGCTTCACCGCGTACCCGCTGTAGGGGGCGCCCTTGTTCGCCTCACATCCATTGAGGCAATGGGAGCCCGCGTACGCGTTGTACGACCGGCTCCCATTGACTTCAATGGGAGTCCGACAGACTCGAGTACGATAGCATACGGACGCATCGTACTCGTTCGGTCGGGCTGCACGGGTCCGATTCGGTCGGAAATCTCTCCGGGTCCGGCTCGGTCGGAGAGATTTCCGGCCCGAATCGGAATCGGCCCCTAAGTTTTTGTTACACAATTAGATCAATACTAAATGCCCAACACAGAGGATTTCATAGACCAGATTATAGATTAACGAAAGTGTAATGGCTTTTGTAAAATATCAAATAAACCAATGCCTTTGTGTCATGGACGTGGCATGTGTTTGTTCTGGTGACAGGAAGTAACTTTTAGAGTGACTGCTTATTGAAAGAGAAAACACACCTCATTCTATTCAGAAACACAGCGGTAATACCTAATATGTTGATCATTTGTGACCGCACTCAAGACCCATCATGTTTTACCAAGTATGCCACTTTCAACAGAGCCCCACCATATGCAGATCAGTCTTGGTCCTGCTTTAATATGAACAGTACAGCCCTGTGCTGGTCCCGCACACTCAGCTGATCTTCAAACATCGATTGCATTTTGTGGATTTTTGTGCTGGCACAGTCTGAGGAACATCTTCAAGGCCTTGACATAGTATGGGAATTCTGATCTATTCTAACTAGTAAGAGCCTGCTTAGTCTCCTTTTGGTGACAGTTTAGTAATTTGTCCCCGTCATTACAAAATATAGGGATAAATGTGCAGCTTTGCAGCATGACACAGACTCAACCGTGGCAGACTAAACGTTTTAAACCTCTGCTATTCGCTTCTCAATTGTACTTCCCTGTGAGCTGCTCCATTCAACAACAGTTTTGCTTCAAACAATGCAGCTGCGTGGCAGAAAGCTGTTGGTGAATGGCAGATCTTGTGGTTAATAATCTTTCTGTCAATTCCTTTCCTATAGGTTCCTGTAGCACCATTCTAATGGTTGTTTGCCGTTTGGCACATCATTTGTAGAGAGCCCTGGGTCTGTCCTGTCTGTTTGTTGCAGAGATACATTTCCCCAGAAAACTTTCCACCCTTTAACTTTACCAGCCATAGACAAGGAAAGTAATAAACACAAACTATTCCGTGACCTTTGGCAATTGAGAGCCAGTCAGAGGAAACTAGGTCAGCATTCTGGGATGCTCCGCAGGCCAGTTCTGAGTCCTAGCAAAGACATCAAATTCATAATAGAATCACCACAGGACTTGGATTGGGCATCCTCACCTCCTTTTTACACTCCTTCACCTCCCACATCAACTTATGTACTAGGCTGTGTTTTTTCCTTTATGACCTACATGTATGTATGTGGTATTTCTTTATCGCAGACCTAGCCAAAAGGCAGCGGAGCGCTGCACATGGTCATCTACGATATTGAGCCTCTAAGTCTAAACATCTCCAGGGTTGGCAATCCTTTTGTTCTGCACTTAAAAAAACTCAGTGATGCAGATTTTTCAGTTAATAGTCATCCATATCCTACAAGCCCTTTTCACTCCACCTGCTATAGGGCTACTTTGATTTGTGTGCTTGCCATCAATTTACCCCATAGTTTGTCACTCTATTTGCAGTTTAAAAAAAAAATATTTTGTTTAGCTCAAATGGATGAAATTAATTCTGCCAGAGAACGTGCTGCATAATTTCGATAACCGTGTCAGATTATTTAGATACATTTGACACATAATTCTAGTAGCCCTTGCAATGGGAAGTCTGTACAGAGTGGTTTGTGGGCTGTCGTTAAATTAAGTAATTTTTAATAACATGACTTAAACACATTGGCAGAGCCAATAGCTCTGGCTAAACACTTACAAGGTCCCAATGGCGAGACCGATTGCATTGCAAATGCTTGTTTTTACAGCTAGCGGACTTTGTTTATACTCTACCATTCATAGTTTCAACTTTACTCTTACATCTTTATCTTAATTTTATTCTAATGTTGGCAAACTTGGGTTTTGGTGTCCAATAACTCTGAAGTAAGCCAAGTCATTGGTTTATCTTTAAATACATGGCGTCATTTACTAAGCGGTGCCTGTTCAATGAGTGTCTCATTTAACCACAAATTAAATGCCAAGTTGATATGTTCAACTGACAAGTGTATCTCAGTTACCGAATCCTGTAATGATTTGTTCATGAATTTCAAATTCATTTTATGCCATTATCGGACACAATTTGGTTATGTAGCCCTCAAGGCTCTGGCGCATTGGAGGTGTGGACCGCTAACTCCAAGATGCCGCTAGGAAATTGAGGGCCATATTTACAAGGAAGTAATGCATCGCGGTGCCGCAAGCTATTTGGTTGTGCTATGCTGCGTTACTTCCAAAGCAAAGGGATTCGTCATATTTACAACAATATGACGTATCCCTGAGCTCTCCCCTGCGCTGGTGCGCAATTGGATTCCATGCGCCAATGTAGGCACCCACGGTGCAAGGGTGTCTGCCTTGTAGGGGATGATTGTTTTGTGCAGGAAGGCACACCTTCCTGCACAAAAATAATCACAAGAGGTGTTTTCCTCTTTCTATGCGTCCTACAGAATGCAGCACGCATAGAAAGAGGAATAAACGAGGAGAAATAAAGGTATTACTCCTCGTTGCTCCTCCATTCGCCTCTCTCGGGGAGGTGTAGGATTCTGATGCATTCCCAGGTTTCCGAAATGTTGTAAATCTGGGAATGCGGCAGAATCAATAGGTGTTGCGTTGGAACACCCATGGAATGCCCCTTTCATGCAAAGTGCTGCGTGAAAAGAAGACAACACCAATGCACCCGATCATGCCCGCTCACACTGCAGGACCAGATGCAGCACGGAATAGCACAAACAAGAAAAGAATTAACAAATTACCACCCTCACAGCATAATCTAGAGTCCCATATGCAGGATTAGGACAATTTGAGATTAAGATCTTCTTATATAAAATATATACCAGCGATAGGCATTTGAAGCTGAATGCATAGCCCTGATGAAGTCTGCTGTGACTGGAACAGCCAGAGACGAAACATGTGTGGTCAAAGGGCGTATATGAGAACAAGGAAATAAAGAACTGTTGAAACCACAACCTCAATTTAGGATTTCTGTGTGCCCAGAGAATTTTGTTGTAGATTTCTGGACCTCTCCATTATAGAAAGAATAGGTGGCTCTTCCTCCTCCTGAGCACCAGAAGATATTTGGACACTAAACAGAAAAGTCTTATCATTTTACTGGATTTGTGACAATGTGGTAGCTGCGTGAAAAGGGGCCGTATTTACAAGGACACGAAAAGTCACGCAGAGTGGCTTTACGTGTCCTTGTAAATATGGAGCACCACACTGCGCTGCCGGTGCGTCACAAAAAGTGCCGCACTGGCGGCGCAAGGGGCTTCTAAATATACCCCACAGAGTCGTGGACTACAATGCAATAGTGCTTACACCAATCAAGCTTCACTCTAGCAAAGTTACCCACGGCGTAAAGATCAGATTAAGTTTAAGATTAATATGAGATAATATGGCACAGAAACACGCTCAATTAATCCCACGCAGTTAAACATACATACATTGCACAATGTCCACGAGAATAAAAAACACAAAATTGCAAAAATTCTAAAAATAGATTTCAAGCGCAATACTCACGATCCAATGTTTAATCAATGCTAAAGTAATGAAATATGTGACTCGGAACATATATTGTCACATGTACAGTGGGGCTCCTCCGCAGTTGCGGGGAGCGTCGCCCCATTGCCTGGCTCAGAGCCAGCAAATGATAAATAAAACAATGTTCTAGCATTGACTCTGAGCCAGCGCTGTAGGGAGTGGCGGGACCGAGGCGTGGGAGGGCGGAGGAGGAGTGCTATGTGTTTGGCCGGCCGTCTCAGGCCGCCAAAAACACACATCTCACTTAGGACTCTTCAGCCCGGCTTCACTGAACAGCCGGGCTGGAGAAACCCCACAGACTCCCTGGTCTGAGCGGAGCGTCTTTCCAGCTCGCTCAGGCCAATCCCTGCGCTGCTCTCATAGTATGAGAGCAGCACATGGATTGGATGGGTATCTGTCCTAGAGGCTGCTGGGACCAGGAAGAGAAGAGGAAGCGTGATGCTGGAGGCGGCCGGCGGCCGGCGGCCGGCGGCTTCAGGTAAGTTCTTTCTTTTAAAAATGATATATTATTACTAACACCCCCCCCCGCGCGATCCCTCCCCACGCTCCCATTCTCCCACGTTCCTTCCACCCACCCCACCACCCTTTGTTTGTGGCGGCCGCCACTGCACATGTAATTATATTTTTACAGATAAAAAGGCAAATCATATAGTGAGGTGACAGCGTGGTGCTGGGGTGTGTAAACGTGCAAGTAGTGTGACAGTAGTAAAGGACCAGAGTCCCGATTACAGGCTGTGAGGAACTTTACTTGGAGACCCTTGGCGGCCGGAATTATCGATTCCAGACAGAATCTCTAAACAAAACTCCTGTAATTATGAATTGGATCCCTCAGAGTGGGGAATAACACTGTCGACCCAGATTTACCGGGTGTAATTCCGCATGGTATTACAGATTACCGTCGGTTTAACGCAGACACCTGCTAGGATCATGCCTCTGCAAGGACTCCTGTGTGGGGTGATGGGGGAAGGTCTGGGGAGGTGCTTAAGGATTGGGGAGGATTTTGCATGGAAGGGGGAACCTTCAATATTTCTGCAGTGCTGTTGCAGAAAGACAGTAGGATGCTGGGAAAGGGGTCCGGGCAGCAATACAACCCTTTCCCGAAAACTTAACAATTATGCTAAAGTACCAATAAAAGGATTCCGCTGCCTTGTTGGGGTCTCATTTTTATAAGAGAAAAAAATCTGAAAAGGATCAGAATGTGTAGCTTAATTGCCCCACTGCAAGTGGTGACACTTGCACAAAGGATTGGAAACATGATCGAGGAGAGGATTCATTTTTTGAGCCTTTACAAAAACATTTGCAATTCGCAAGTGGTAGCAATGCTCTATGTTACAAGTTTAACAAGACTGCAAGAGTCCAGGTTCAAGAAAAGTTTAGTTAGTAGGGCCCTTACCTGATTGAAGTGCTTATCAATTGGAAACAGGCTGTATGGAAACAAATCATAACGAGAAGGTTTAAGTTAGTAGAAGAAGATGGTGTGTCTGACCCACAAGGAAGGTCAGGGAGAAATGTGTTTTTTGTGAAAAAACAAAAACCAAGAAACTCAAGCCTTGTTGTTTATTCTAGTAGGACTCTGGCTGTGCTATGGAGACACATCTTCAGCTTGTTGACTCTATAAGTAGGTCACCTCGAGACATTTGGTCCTAGTTCCATTGAATGGTGGCAATCAAGTTAAATCCAATCTCCTCCAGCTTAAGGCTGAGTTCCACAGAAAGTGCTCTTGGAGCCACATTGAGAAGCAAGTGGACCGTGCTACTGAGCGTGGGGGGAAGAAAGGTAAGGAAGAGGCTCCTTCTGCATCTAGTAATGCCCAGGTATCAGAGAGTGAATGTGAGGCCCCTTTTACAAGTTTATTTCCAAGGGGAAACTTGCTTCTGTAATGACACATCAGAACAGAATGCTTCTTCTTTAATAATAAAACCATGAGATGCAGAAAAAACTACTGTCTCATGCATCAACTTTAAAAGTAGTTACAGCAGCGTGTTTTGACTCCATACGAAGATGGGTACTTGGCAAGCTACATGAGCAAATCATGATTGGTAAAGATGTGGTAGAGCATGCAATGTGCCTTACATGTTTAAATCATAAAAATATCAAACCACAAACCAGAAATGAAAAGGATGATTCACTCCATTTGATACTCAGGATCCTCGCGTCCTTCCCAGCCCGGGAGCACGGAAAGGAAACACGCCAAATACAGAGCTCTGTAACACACGTCTTTATTCTTCAGCATACAATCCGACACAGTCTAATGGTATGCATTATTTCATGATTTTAATAACCACACCTTAACACCTCCCAGCAGCTTACGTAATTCCTCTTTGAAGTCCTCTCAGAACTGCGAGGGTCCCAATGCTCATTTTTTGTTTGATCTGTTTATTAAGAGTTTTCTATCTTGCAGTTACAGTTTAATAGCAGTTACCGTAATAGTACAAGGGTGTTGATAGTTGACTGGGTAAAAGAGGCATGTGTGTGAGCACATTACTATTAGTTCAGGGTACATCCCCACAATGCAAGAAATTACTGGCCTGAGCAGCTCGTAATAGGAGCGAGAGGTGTCTCTCAAGGCAGACAGTCTGTGTGTAGCCGTATTATCTGCAACATTCCATTATAATTACATCAAACATATATGAATTGTATAACTGTGAGCAACCAGTTAGCTCAAAGGGAACATAAATAAACATGAGGAGAAGGTAAAATAATGAGGGGTTGGAACAAGGAGGGAAAAACAAAAAGGGTTCGCTGTCGCTCAATGCTGTTCCGAGTCGCAGTGAGAAAAGTTCCACCAACACAATGTAAGTCCGTGTCTGTTATATCTCAGTGTAAACACAAAGAAACATTTCAGACAGTGGTATTGTGACCTACATAGGCTTTCCTAATCGTATACTGATTATAGATCAGAAGCGTCACTTGTTTCCCCTTTGGGACATAATGCAATTTGGAGGGCCGTCAAGATTGCGTCCCAGTTGGATGAAATGGGATATTTACGTAAGCCCAGGGTGTCTTCCCTACGAAGAGAGACTCCTTCTGCTGTAGCCCAGTTGAGTAGGGAATAGGACCAGGCCTGTAATGACATTGGTTCACTGGACTTCCAACGTCTTGTGATGAGGCGCTTGGCTACTATGAGGCTAATGTCCTTTCTCACTTTGTCACTGGATTCAAGCTAGCCTGGCTGATGAGGGATGTTACCCCGAAACCGGTCCCAGGATGCTTGTTTCCGGTCCAGGGAAGACCTGACTTGGAACAGGGCCATGGCTGATTTGCATATGGCTGGGTCTGAACTGGGGTGGCGAAGTGAGCTAAAGAACTGATGGAGCCGGGTTCCACGTTCTAGATATACTCAGAAACTTTTGGCCGATGGTCTTTGTTGTCTGCCTAGTAATTGTGGGAGGGAGAAAACAATTCCTAATAATTATACATTACCCTTTCTCATGACGCTAAAGGAGCACATACTCTTGATCCAAGTTTACTGAATGTATTATAAGGCCAAAAAGAGCAAAACATGAGTACACCTCAATATAAGTGTATAAAGATACATGAACACTAATACAGAACCAAGCCTATGAATATAATTCACTTGGCACAACAAACACAGAATAATAAATTCCCAAATCAGGACACAACTGAGTATAGACTCTGCGTCTAAGTCCTTCTTCATTTATAATTCGGAATTAAAAGAATAATCTGTCCCTACTCTATCTCCAAGGTGACATCCCTACTTAACATCCCAGTTAGTTCCCCTCTAAAGGTGTCAGCATGTGAAGACTTCCTAAGAAGCACACTCACGTTAAATGGGTTGAGTAGCAGAAAGCTACGGAGCTCGTTCTAAGATGCTCCCCTTCCTCAGTCAAAGCAGAAGTCCCCCGAATCTGTCCCTGATCCTAATACAAAAAAGGCAAAGTTACACCCCTAACAGATCACATGGTAACTTGCTTCGCGAACACCTCCTTTAGGTAACTTTCCATGAGGAATTAGCTCATTCAGGCCTTTGTCCAACGACTTTGGTTCCCAGGTTTCACCAGACACGAAAGGCGGCCTCCCTTCTATCTGTTCGGACTCTTCAAAGACATTCCTTTCCTCCCTATGTCTCTTCTCAATTCTAATACAAAGACATTATTCTTAAATAACAAGGTCGAATTCCGGCACCTGCAGTAGGGATGAGAAAAGAAAAACACTCTGCAAGCACATAAATCCAAATTAAACTTCTAACACGAGAGCAAACAGGGAGAAACGAAAGTTAAGGAAACGAAAGTTAGGCCTACCAAGTTTTGGCTAACCTAAGAACATCCATTAATACACACACGTTACATGAATCTTTTTATGAACCGCTTATTTAGATGTGAATACATTCTATATTGTATAATATTCGTAAAATATAAATTACTGCATTATTCCTTTAAGCACATACAAAATCTTAATCATTTCTCTTATGCAACATTACAGATTTCATTCTAATGTCTTCATATAGTGATAAAGGCTTCATTCTAATAACGTTGATTATAACAAACAACAAGATACATGTGAGTGCGAGCTGTTCATGAGTATAATGCACCCCTACAAATTTAAGAGCGTCTAGCGCTTTATCAGAACGATGATGGATTCAACCCAGATCTGTGACGGGGGTTGAGTGTCTGAAAAGTTTCAGTGCTACGTCTATCATCTCCTTGTGTTTACTTTTAGAAAGCTGGCATTTTTCTGTGCGTAAGCCCCGTGTGCCTGCTGCCTGTCTCCAATACACTTCTGGGGTGGGTGACAGCTGGGCCTTGGGCATTCCCTCTAGACAGCTACACACAAAGGAAGCTTAGATGTGACTGATGGGCCATACTGGGCAGGATGGGAGTGAGGATGTGGACACAGCCTCACACTTACACCTGAATGGGCTGTGTCCTGTCCCCCACAAAAGGGAATACTTAACATCCTGTAGTTAGTCTGGAGGAAAGGGGGGACCTCTGTGCCTCTCAAAGCTCATCTTTGAAGTCACCCCACTTCAAAGGCACAACTGGGTATAAGCACTGGACCTCTGACATTACCAACGCAGTACACTTCTGGACCTGTGGATACTCTGGCAGGAAGAAGGACTGCTGTGCTGCTGAAGGACTGCCGCTCTGCTGTACTGCTGCTCTGAAAGAACTGCTTTTTTGCTGTGCTGGCCTGTCTGCTGCCCTCTTGCCTGAGTGAGAAGGACTGGACCCACATCACTGGAACCTAGAACCCAATGTGACTAGGAGGGATTGTCTGCTTGCCTCCTGTTCTGAAGTCTCCAGGTCATCAAAGACTTCCAACCAGACTTTTTTTTTTTTTTTAACCACCCTGCTACAGCATCTGGACTCTGCCACCTGTGAGTCTTGCCCTGCCAAGTGGTGCTAATCCAGTCCTGGGCCTTTGGAAGTGGGTATAAAGTGCTGCTTCAGCAGAAATCCACGCATCGCTGACGTTGCGCCGATCGAAACCGGCGCATCTCCCTTGACGCATCTGCAAGGATCCAGTACACCTGTTATCGACTGCATGGCACAGCACCTTCCTTTCTGATGCATCAGCAAGGATCCAGTACATTGCTTGCCGACTGCACGGCGCATCGCCTTCAGCTGGAAGCTCGACGACGACGCATTGCCCCTTTGCTGCTCGCATCTCAGATCCGTCAATAGCGCAACAAGGTACTTTGCAGCAGACCGAGGCTGGTCCCTGCATCCAATGCGCACTCCATCGCGGTCAGCCTGAACTTTTGGATATGACTTGGTCTAGCGCAACCAGATAGTCCCGGTTGGAACTTTATGATTTTAAGCACTATACTTCAAGATATTCTTTACAAATCATAAATCTGGTTCTACGTATTGGATTTTTGTCATTTTGGTTTTGTTTTGGTCATTAACTTGAGCTCTATTTTCTTCTAACCAGGTGTGTTACCTTTTTATGTGGTGTTTTAAATTTTGCACAAAAACTTAACACATTGCCTCTTAATTTAAGCCTGCCTGCTCTATGCCAAGCTACCAAAGGGTGAGCACAGGTTAATTTAAAGTGTGATTCTGACTTACCCTGACTAGGATTGTGGTTCCTACTTGGAAAGGGTGCAAACCTCTGCCAACCACAAACCCAATATCTAACTGTATTCTACTTTGCCATGGTTGTTACTTTGTCAGTGCAACTGCCAGAGAAAATGTAGAAAACTTGCAACATAGAAAATCCATTATATTCACTGAAACGTGCAAAACAAAAACAGGTGAAGTAATCAACATCAAAAACATCAAATATACCCGCCCTCTCCCCCTCTATATTGCTCTCCTTTAGTTTTCAATAAAGAATTGCAACACAAAAAAAAGTACAGCAAATGTATATGCTTCATCTTTTTATGTAAAGTGTAAACATGCAAAAAATGTTGCGGCATCAACACTACATTGTAATGTGACATAAGAGTAAATATATCAAATGGACTGAGAGCTAACTTGTATTTCTACATATGTACCAAAGATGTCAGGAAATCAGTGGACATGCAGACAGCATCCCAATATTGGATGCAAAGGTTCATTCAGAGAGAGAGAGTTCAGAAAGGCTTGCAGTCATTGAGTAGATCAGTCTGAACACTGAATGGAGACAGCAGCAAGCTCCCTATAGGTTCAGAAGAGAGCTGGAAACCATGTTCTTACTCTAGACATTCCAGGCACCAGGGTGAGGACATCTGGCCAATCACAAATGGAGGTGGTGCTTTCAACTGTCTCATCAGTGGACACCTAGAGCAAGACGAGACACCCCCACCCTATACAGACCGTGGCCTTAAAAACAAGAATTGAAATGTGTACTATGAGTCTTTAAAAGAACCTAAGTCGATTCTCTCATCTCCTTGTTGTTTCTTTTCCATCTTCACCTTTTACAGACTAAAAAGGCATCAATAAATAAAAAATTCAACAGCCCATTCAATCCTTGGTTTCTCCCAACAGAAATACTCCCTTGTGGGTGAGAGAAGTCTTAGGTCTTTATGTCTACTCCAATGCTTCTAAAGTGTCTCTCACAAAACAGCTGGAATAGGCTGCTTCACAGCAGATGCTCACACTCCTGCTTATTTGCAGGAGTAGTGGACACCTGTGCTGCAGCTCTTCTCTCCAAGTTACAGTGTAAACAAATGTTGGCCCCTTTCTGACACCTCCACATAAGTCATGCTCAGGGTGTGCAGGGAAGGCTTGAGGCATCTTTGTCTGCTTATATCCATGCGTCCATCCATTCATGCCATCAGCAGCCTTCACACGTGCTCGCATCAAGAAATTCCACCAATCCTGAAGTCTTATGTTCCTAATAATGTGCCAATCTGGCTGCCGGCACATAGTCATCTGAGTCTTTCCGAGGAATGGCCAGCAAGAACTTGCCTTCAGTCCTGGTCAGGGTTAGAAGATTCCAGAATGAGATCAGCTTGTCTCCGAACTGCATTCACTGGGCTACCTGCAGCCTAAGGCAGTGTTGCCAGAGTCCTCGGTTTCACTTTTTCAGGTCGAGGCTACCAGATAACACAAGCTGTCTAGTTGCAAAAGACCTATTGTGAGCTTACAGTGGGATTACAGCCCGCCCATGGTTCTTACTCAATGGGTTGCCTTCCTCTTCTTGTGTTTTTCCCTCCCCTGGAGCACAGCCCCTTTACAATCCTTTTAAGTGGCTGGCTTGTATCCTTCCGCTGCTCCCATTTAAGGAACTACTTTTTTCTTTTCATTCAGCACGCCATGAGAGTGCATGTGTTTGCTTCACATCTCTAACACAACTCCATACCCTGTGCAGTATTACTCCTCATCCCTCCCAACTTGTCTGTAAAAGCACAGCAACAGGAATATTTTGCTGGGGTATGGCTGAGAAGCAGACTTTAAGGGTTGTTTTTGTTTTATCGCTTGTCTCCACATATTGTGTGAAAGTTTGGCACACCAAGGCTTTGATGGCACTGGGGGAAGGGCCGTCAGCTGCAGTGACTCAATAGGTGTGTGAGGCAGAAGGTGTAGATAGCATGACACTTCTCCTGGAGGCCCATAAATCTGCTTCCTGGGCTGTACAGGAGTAAATGGCTGAATCCTGTGGAAAGTAAAGTATGTTACCTTTTATATTCTGTCACTTTCTTATTCTTTTTAAATTCTGTTCAGTTTCCTGAGTGAAGTGTTTGAAAAATAAACCATGACATTTATAAAAACTGAAAATATTAAATTCATTGTAGAGTTATGAGATATTATAAGGTATGCTTTTGCTTCCCTTCCAGAAATTTGGAAATTCTTATTTGTATGTTTTTTAAAGAATTGCTGAACAGACAAACATTGGTAAAGCCAACAGCTAGGCACTCTCTTTGTAAAGGTGAGAACTATTGGCTTTGCCAGTGCTTGTTTAACTAATTCAGCCAGCATGAAAACTCAGCCGAATAAGCACTGATGGAGCTGCAAGTTACGAGTTGAAATCCCAGCAGGGCCAATGTATCCTTAATTCTTTCTGAGGTTGATAAACAGAGTACCAGTGGATTGGTTAATGGTTGCATCTCTTATACAGAGTGCTTAAGGAAAATGCCTAAGTAAAGTCTTCCTCATACCTCTAGCAGAATCAATTCAAAACAAGTACAAAACTAAATCTAATTATTGAAAATGGTAATGTGATGAGAGATATCACTAGAAATCTATCCAAAGTTAGCCACACAGAAAACTTCACAGAGACCTCCTTGCAAAACTGAATCCCCTGATAAAAAACATTAACCACCAGCAGAACTCCAAAAAAAAGCAGAAACGACTCAGATCAAATTAAACAAGACCCTCAAATACAGTTCACACCAAGTCCAGGAAGCACTAGTGAAACTTTCAGCATCCTACTGGAATGAGAGCATTAGTGGGACATGTGGTCTGAAAAGCTCACTACTCCTGCCTGAAAAGATGGGGAGGGGACGTCCTGAACTTAAGAGGAGTCTGTGTACACAGGGATGTAAGCACACCTTTCTGCAGTCTTATCAAGCAAAGAATGCAAAGGTTCTCGATAGCAACATTTTACATAGGAGCCCGATAGGTTTCCCTATAGAGTCCTATCAGCGAACTAGTAAAGAACACAAAGGTGCCAGATCTTTGCCTGCTTCCTTGACCTGAGAAAAGCATTTGATTTAATCTGGGACTCAAGAATAAATACCAAGTTACTTTAAACTGGGACGGGGTATATGACACAAGGAGGCCTATATATGTGTCATTCCGCTGTAGGGTGACAGTAAACACCACTCAGACCAGGGCATTTCAACTGGGAAGATAATAAGGGTGCTGCCTGTACATTGAAAACTGCAGGGGGGCTCCAGCACAGCTCTGAGGTTGATTGTCTATGTAATAAAATATCACTTTAATGCAGATGACGAAGACATCCTAGGAGACACTAATGAAGAACTCCCTTATAATTTGAATATGCCAGAAGAGTTCTGGAGAAGAAAGGCCAAGGCGGTAAACCTAAACAAGCATTGGCAAATGCAATTGGTTTTGCCTATGTGATTAATAATAATTTTGTTGTTGTAAGTTTTTACTTGGTGAGCAGTTGTGCAATATAAGTTAAAGAAACTCAGTAAAAGTGCTATGACTTGTTTGTTGAGTAAGGCAATTTATTGTGCAGTAAGTGGTTGTTCTATGAAGCGCTCCGGTACCTTCGGGTGATGTTGGTGCTATATATAACTGACCCCAAAACAAAATTGTGAAAAGCAGGTTTCAATGTGGAGGTGATTTGGGGGGTGTAGGGAATCTATGCAACAGTAGTTTACCGGGGGGCAAATTGCAACGTGTGGGAGATAAACGGGCAACATACAAGAAATGCGGGCAGCCACACACTCTGCAGCAAAAATGTGCAAGCCAATATTAAAAGTTAGTAATTTATAACCAAATACAACGCCATAACAACTCCACTATCCCCAACCAAGCAAAGTGTTTTAGCACCGTTGTACACCAGCGTGACTGCTTTTCAACATGGCTAAAAGTTAGTTGTGTAGAGAAGCGTGGAATGCAATATTAATATAAGGGTCCCCCTTGTGATTTAATTTCAGGTCTGGGAGGAAGGGGGAAGTACAGAAGAAAGATTTTTAGCATAAGAAACTCCCACTAGACCCATATTGCTTTTATGTAGACTGATTGCAGCTCATAGGGGCTATCTGCAATGACAACATAATAGCTCCCAATTTCTAAGTGTTCAGTTTTTTTCTTTTCTTTTTTTAATATCTTAGTGATTCAAAATCATTTTTTCATCATTTATATCCTAATAAAAAGAGTAAAAAACACTTTTTTTAAATAGGAACTTTTTTCCATCAACATTTTTTTGTATATAGATATTAAACAATTTCATCTATTTATAAAAAAATCAAACATGTATATTGTCCTTTTCCATGGAGAATGATATTTAAATCACTTCATTACAATTATACAACCCCTAATAATTGACCACACTTGTATACTAGCCTATCACACCAACATTCATATCCATTCTTTCATCAGACCATACCATACCCTCCCAAATTAACATACACTACAAGGGTAACAGAGAAGACAGATGCACAGCAGTCTCCGTGACAGTGTTGTCGGTTGGGTATCAAACATCCAGGTCAACGCACGTTTCGGTGGTTAATATTTCTTAAAGCCGCCTTCTTCAGGACCACTAATACAATAAATGATGGCGAATGGTAGGGGAATCTGTAAATGTCAAAGCAGAAAATTATTTAAGGATGCCCACTAGTGAAGACAGTTGTCTTCTAAGATTCATTATTGTAAACAGCTCCATTAGTTTGTTACGGCTCAACAGATTCATAAAGTTATTAACTTGACGTGAAGTAGGATAGAAGCTTACCACCAACACCATTTTAAAAGTGTGTGACTAGTATAGTCAGTGCAAACAGTGTGCGATAGGATATAAACGTGATCCCAGAGTTACCAATTTGTGCATGAAACCATTATCAATGGTCATACTTTGGAAAAAATAGACCGTGTCCCAGAGAAATAAGAAAAAGGAGAAAAAGGGCCTATACATACCAAAGTACCAATGGTGGCTTTATGTGAGACCCTAAAAACGAAGATTTAAAAAAAAAGTCAATAATAGAAGTAGAGATGTGAAATGAATTTCATTGCACATCAGAAGAACACCTGTCTGCAGTACCAAGCGTGGAATGGACTGTCGTAGTTTGGAGGGGTGTAGAGTGGAGTACAGTGATGCAGAGTGGATTGGTGTAGAGTGGAGGGGCGTAGAGTGGAGGGGCATAGAATGTTATAGAGTGGGGTGGTGTAGAGTGGAGTGCTGTAAAGTGAAGTTATGTGTCAGAGTGGAGTGGAATAGAGTGTGTAGAGTGGAATGTCGTAGAGTCTCATGGAGTGTCGTAGCATAGTATAGAGTGGTGTAGTGTGCAGAAGCATATATTTGAGTGGAGTAAAGTGTTGTGTAGTGGAGAAGAATGGAGTGTCATAGAGCGGAGGGCCGTAGAGTGGAGTAAAGTGTCAAACAGCAGAGTGGAGTGGCATAGCATAGAGTGGTGCAAAATGGCATGGAGAGGCGTACAGTGGAGTAAAGTGGTATAGAATGGAGTGGCATAGAGTGCCATAGAGTGGAGTAGAGGAGTGGAGTAGAGTGGACTAGAGTTAAGTGGTGTAGAGTGCCGGAGAATGGAGTGTCATAGAGTGGTATAGAGTATCAGAGTAGAGTAATGTCGGGTGGAGGGGAGAGGGGTGTTGTAGAGTGGCGTAGCACAGGGTGGAGTGAAGTGTTGTAGAGTGGGATAGCATAGAGTTGAGTGCCGTAGATTGGATAAGCCAATTGGCGTTGATTAGAGTAGAGTGGCATAGCGTAACATAGAGTGGAGTAAAGTGTAAGAGTGGAGTAGAGTGGAGTGTTGAAGAGTGGAGTGCCGTAGAGAGGAGTAGAGTGGCGTGGAGTATACATGGTGAGGTAGTGCACTGCCATTACAGACAACACATTTTCAATTGAAATGACCATTACATTTGCAAAGACATACAGTTTTACTGTTAAAACTATAAAGCGCACAAACATTAAGATGCAGAAATGGCATCACCTGGTATATTGATTTTTTGATATTAAAATATTTGTTTCCAGCATACTTTAGAGTTACAAAAAAATGAGCTTCATTTGTGCTTTCCTAATTCTGATACATTGTGAAATATTTGTAAGTTCATTTACAGACATTTAAATGGAGTTGTGAGCTGGAAAAAAGCCTTTCCATTCACACCTCAGAAGACAGAACCTGACATTTGACTTCTGTCTTTGAATGCACAGCAAAGGTGACAAGATAAGAACAAAGTGTAAAGGCAGGTTCGCAGAAAGCAAGCACTAGTGGAAGAACACAAGGAGCGATGGCAAGGGACAAAGACATGCTGGGCTGTCTGGTAGGCTTCGACCTAAAAAAGTGAATAACAGGGATGTTTTTGAGCTCAGAGTTCTGAGGGACATCATAGACAACTCGAGCTTCGTTCTTGTTGTTTATACGATGTCACGCAGAGCCCTTCAGTACAGCGCTCGTTGTCTATTTGATATCACTCAGAACCAATCAATGAAAAACATTCCCATGATTCACTGTTAGCTGTCTATACTTCTTTAAAGTGTTTGGGCAAAAAACTTTAAAATAACAGCTGGTCAGAAATCTTGGTTAGAAATAATGCATAGAACTTAATCAGTAAAGAGTGGCATGGTTTTCCTACTTGCTCATGCTACATTAATTAGGTGAGCTTTTTTTGTAACAAAAAACTTCAGGCATCAGAATAAACAAAAAAATTCACATTTGCTGAACATGTTTTATGCTGTGAAGTGCAAGTTAACAAACACATTCAAAATAATAGAAAGTAATAAAAAGTGAACCATCTGTATCAAACTCGTACACAGCAGCCAAGCTACTGGCATCTGTCTCAACATATATCACACAGAACACACCACTCCAGCGTTGAAGGCCCTGCACTGGGGACCAAGAAAGTAAAAAATCCACTTCCAAGCTCTGGCTTTTCTGGGGAAAACTGCGGCAATGGACTTATAATGGATACATTTTGACAAAGTAAGTGGCTCCCCGCTCTCATCCACTGGAGGCCGAACCAGTTCTTTTTCCCAGCATGCTCTGTTCTCCACGTGGCCTGAAATGGAAGTAATAGCCAGAAGTGCGCTCTAATTACCAACGAATACATAACAGACAAACTAGCAAAGTAGATGGGCATTTCCTAGTGTTACACGAAAACGTACACATGGTTAGTAAAACTGCTAAGTGGTGATGCGTAATCACAACACTGTAATTTGCAACGCCCACTTGTCATGAAAGGGACTTCATGGGGGCTGCTACTGCAGTGAGGTCGAACTGTACAAGGGACCTCTCAGCAGCACCACAATACTGTACACATGACAGCACTCGTGATGATTTGAAAGGCAATTACACATATTCATAAATTTGTTTTTCAGTTCCTAACTGTGCATTTAACTCGCAGGTTCTGCGTTGAAGACGCCAAAGTTCGTGCTGTCTTACCTGCTCTGTACAGGTAACACCAGCAATTCCCATCCCACCACTAGAAATCTTCTGGAATAGCATAATGCGGCCATGTTGGGGGTAGACGGATGTAAAATAGAAACAAAAGAAATGAGCATGTGTTCTGGAATTCTAGTCTCTGCCTTTCCGGGCTCCATTGTCTTCAGGTACGATTGGCTCTCTGGTACAACGCTTTTACATCACGCAGAGGTGTATGTACTGCTTTGAACTCTGTAATCGGAGGAGAAGAAAGAAGTTTCAGCTTTCCCCGTTCTTAAGAGTAATATAGTAATGGTACTCCGAGCTAATCCATAAGAGTCTTGATTACCTAGGTGAGTGCCCCTTTACTAGCAGTGTGCTTTCTTCTTTCGAAACTTGTACCTTTCCCTTCACTTTGTAATGAGGGTGTAGATGGGAAAGGTCAAGCGGTCACCACAAGCTTAAAACAAGGACATTAAATAAAAGACGTTCAGGACATTAAATAAAAGACGTTGGACAAACAAAAACAAAAAAAAGATTAGGAAAAGATAAACAGTAAACTTTGTGCAAGCAAACCTAATAAAAGAAGTCCCCCCCACAAAAGCGGATGAAAACAGTACTTGGGCTCGGGACACTGATAAGAGAAACACACAAGGAACAACAGGAAATAGCATGCTACGGCCAATAGAATCGGAGGAAAAGTAAGTGCAAGCACAGGAACCAATGAAAAGGAATGGCGGGATGTAAGCTGCTTTTAAGATTTATATTAAATACAATAGATTTCACCAGGCGAAACCTAAAAAGACCAAAACTATGATTTTCCATGAAAAACAAAATCAAAGAAAAACAGAAACAAGTTCAACTATTTCTTAATGGCTTGGAATATGAACTCACCACAGACTACAGTTACTTGGGGCTCAGAATAAGCAATAGAGACACTAAAAGAAGAAGCCCATGTGCATTCTATGCCATCAAGAAACAACTTATATGGACAAAAAAAGTTATGGATGTAATGCCTGAATTAATTTTAACTAATGGCAACCAGGAGAACCTGGCCTGGCAATTTGGGCTGGACTATTCCTATTTGAGCACAGTCAAGACTAATTTGAACTTGATTGGTATCTGTCTGGACTGGCATAGTGGACATGGGACACGTAGTTACCTGTGGTTCATATTAATTCAAGCATTCCATCCACCGCTTTTGTTCCTAATCAAGAAACAATTATCATAATTCAGCCAACCAGTAAGATTAATGATAAAACTGGTTGACACCTTCATCTCCCAAATATCAGTTTATGTATGTGAAGTGTGGGGCCTAACAGCTACAAAGGACTAAACAGAATGGGACAAATCTACAAAAGGAATTCTGCATCTGCAGCAAGGTAAACACGTTCTTTGTTTGCATGGACACCATACAAATCATGAGTGTGAAGCATAAATAAGGGATTAGGGGGAGGGATTGCCCCTTTTTCGTAAAATCTAAAATCATATCTTTAAATTCTGGTGCCACATTAAGAAAGGTGACCCAAATGTCCTCTGCTACCTGACTAAGGAGTCAAACCCTATAAAGAATCACTGAAATTTCAAGGGCCTAACCTCTGTGTGGGGCATACTCCACAGTGCCCTATCATAGTGAACCACAAGATGGAGGAGGGACTTTCAGGGGACTTATACAAGGGCAAGGTATGCATTACACGATGTACAACGAGACACACCTGGAGCAACACAACAAGTTAGAATTTCATAGCTCACTATTAAGAAATTTCAATAATACTGAAATATACTGAATGCCTCAGTGCGGTGATGAACCGTGTAGGAGAGTAGGATCTGCCTCTTATGTTGCCCCCACTTTTTTTCTGATGTTAGCACTGGTTTCTGGCTATAGTCTGGCTGGGTCCCTGCCAATCAGGGCCCCAGCCTCTCTGTTCTCTCTAAACGACATGGAGTGCACTCTAGGTGCACTAGTGATTGGATACTGTGGTGCCTTATGAGTCCCTAGTATATGGTACCTTAGGTGCCAAGGGCATAGGTACTTCACAGGCCTCCCAGGGGCTGCAGCATGTGTTATGCCACCCCTGGGAAGCAGTCTAAATCTGACACCACAGGCCTGCTACTGCAGCCTGGGTGAGGTGGTGCTAGCACCCCTCACTGAGATATAGGTTTCCTATATCTCTCCTGCACACACATATAAACCTATCAGTCACCCCTAAGGCAGGCCCTATCAATCCTGAGGGCAGGGTGCTTGGCTTCTATGTGAGGGGGTGCCTCTGCATGAGCAGGGCCCCTCTGCAGTTCTCAGAGTCCATTCTCTGGTGCTGTTTGTGGATGCGGTTAAACCATATACTCTTAAGTGCATTATATCCTCGCGGTAAATGCTAACTTTGGAATGGCTGCATCAAAACATGTCGTGTTTGGTGTCAAACATCTTGGAATACTACCCCCGCCAATCTTGGCGGCGGGGAGTAACATTCCACCCTTCTAGAGGGATAAGACATGTACCTGCTGTGGAAACGCGGTAGAATCCTAAAGAGCCCTGGCATCACAAAATGGATGCCACCAGTCACAGACACTGGGCTGCCCTCCTGCTGATGACCGAAACTCACAGTGGAGGAAGCCCAACAATAGGCATCCTGTCACAGGGAGGTGTAACCACCTTCCAGACAGGGTTTAGTGTATTGGGGCTGGGTGGGTGCACTCTTAGAGTGCTTTGAAGTCCTGCACTGGGGGAGCAGAAGGCTCCTCTGTGCATATGCCAGTTCAAACCAGCTCAGGGGCTACCTGCCCCTGCTCTGGCGTGAAACTGGACAAAGGGAAGTGGGTGTAGCCACCCCCTCCCTTGACCCTCCCATAGGTGGGGTCATAGAGCTAGTCCATCCCCTCTTTTTAGTATAAGAGGGGGAACCTTGCCATTGCAAAGCAGATAACCCCTGGACGACGCTCTACAGAAGAATCCTGGCCCTTCGACGTTCCACTACCTTTGGAAGACAGAAGAATCTCCCTTGGAGTCAAGGAGTGACTCCCCTGCTTGGCAGGCACCAAAAACGACAACGACGGTCGCAAACTATGCCGCTCCCGCCGGAGTCCGAAGTCCCTGCAGCCCAAGAAGTGGATTTTCTGACCTCTCCCAGGCCATCGTGAGTCCCCAGCGAAGCTGAGGCAAGTGGACCCCACGAGTAACGAGGAACTGCGACCCCTGGGTACCGTGCACTATTGTCGAGTGCAACCCCTTCACAACGTTCTACGAACCTGTGCTTTGGACCACATGTGGTCCCGACCTCCTGCAGGAATCCCTCCGAAGATCAGAGGCCTACACCATCCCGAGTGACCGTGGGCCCCTGTTGAGTGATTCTGCCCGAGGTGTCTTCGCGATCCCTTGCCCGCTGGCTTGTGGGTCCCCAGAAGACTTCTTAAAGAAACCAAAGGGCTCCCCTGGTTGCTCCAGGCCTGCCCTGACTTACCTTCGCTGGGTGAGTTCCACAGACCTTGCTGGTCTGCGCCATCGACTTTTCTTCATCTCCTCGAGACTTGCTGCTGCCAAGGCTTGTTGGCTCCAATCGAGTTGCTGACACCGCAGTCAGCTGCAGACGTCGAGGGACACACCGAATCCAGCTCCTGGTCATCGTCGACGCCTCCTGGACCACGTGGCTGAAGAGTCAAGGCACCCGCAACCGACCTGAAGCGACCGACGACGGTGGGCATCCATCTTCCTTGCCCCGGGTCACTGCCAAGTGACTTTGAACACTGTCCCCTCTGCTTTCAGGTCATCCTTCTTCAGAATCCAGGCTTGGATTCCACCGGACACTTCTTCAGCTCCCGCAAGCAGCAAGTCTTCTTTGTTCGCCATTGAAAACGACGCCGCGACCCGACACCAAAGGACACCTGTGCACCCGGCTTCCCTGGGTGAGGTAACTCCAGCACTACGGTGCTCCTGTGGGTGTGGGCCCTAGAACTACTTACCCTGTAAGTGACTTGCTTGTAGGTTCTCCCGAAGTATCCTAAAACTCTTTATTTCCAACCGCGACTTGCCCCATTGAAGTCAACGGCGATCCGCGCCTGTGTATCTACACTGCACGCGTCCCCCGTGGGTCCTTTACTTACCTGCCTTGGGTGGTTTTGTGAGGCCCCAGCACTTCTGAAGGCCCTAGGCCTTGTCTCCCTGCAAGTCGTTGTTTCTAAGTCTCTTACTTAGTATATGGTCTGAGTACGCCCCTAGGGCCCCAGCCATATTTTGTGCTTAACTTATTGTGAAACGTTGATTTGTGCATATGTTTGTCTTCTAATCTCATAAAGAGATTAGTAGAGAGTTATTTAGAAATAAATACATATATATTTGATATATATACCTGTGTGGTGTCTTTTCATTTGGTGATTCAAGAGATTATATGGTAAAACAAGCTGCTTTACATTCCTCCGAGACTTAGCCTGAAGGCTGCTCTCCACAGCTACCACTAGGATAGCTTTCTTTAAAGGTTGTCTTAAACCTATCTACCATAAGAGTCGATTTGCCCTGGTGCAAGGTGTCCACTTTAATTAGTGACCAGCATATACCAGGCCAACTTCTCACATTGGTGTGCAGCGTGTGGGATTCCAGCTTGCCATTGTTTTACCAGAAAATCTCTATTTGAATTACTAACTGAAAACCATTATAGGTACTCAAGGTACATATAAAGTCAAGCTTAGTATCAATAAGTTCTACTGAACTTAGAGCTGTGTGCCAAGGGATAGCACACCCTTTCCACAGCTCAAGCTAGGATCAGTAGGCCACAAACTAGTGTAGGTAGTACAACACTGCACAACACTAGAATGTCCTTAAAGGGTGGACCCAGTGGATCCACTCAGCCTCAGTATAAGGACATGGCTTTCTCTGACTTGAGAGCCATGTGTGTTGACAGACACCTGAGGCTAGGACAGAGTCCCTCAACCCTGCACCTGATAGATCTGCTGACAGCAGATGACCTTAGATTGGCTCTAGGAGCTAAAGGGTTTGAATCAGTGGGTGGGTCAGTCATAGTATCTGGGTCAGATGATGAAAATCAGAATGACCAAGACTCTGTGATTGAAGGGCCAGGCTCCAAGGGGCCTGAAAAGGACAGAGGAATTCTCCCTAAGAGAACTGACAGAGAGGAGGAGAGGCACAGATCCCCTTCCAGGGAATCTGACCACTCTTATCACTCTGGCAGAGAATTTGTCCAGCAGAGGAGCTCATACTTTTCCTTAAGAGAGACCTCCTCTGAGAGAAGGTGCAAACTGCTCCAGTATGAGGAAGCCAGAGTGGCCCTCAGAACCAAGCAGTTGGCACTGGATAGGAAGCCCTGGAGATCCAGAGAGCTTCTAGAAAAGAGGGGTTAGAACCCCCTGGTGGCAACAACAGTGTCCCTAGAGGCAGAGAATATATTCCTGACCATAGGAACCTGAGCAAGGTTGTTCCTCCCTACCAGAGTGGGGATGATATCCACAAGTGGATAACTGCTATGGAGAGGGCCTGTAGAGTACAGCAGGTCCCCCAAAAGCAGTGGGCAGCAATCTTGTGGCTCTCCTTTTCAGATAAAGGAAGAGACAAGCTCCTCACTGTTAGAGAGGAGGATGCTGATGATTATGAGGTCCTGAAGAGTGCACTGATAGATGGGTTTGGCTTAACCACTGAGCAGTACAGGTTAAAGTTCAGAGATACCCAGAAGGCACAGACTCAGGACTGGACTGACTTTGTTGATTGTGCAACCAAGGCTCTAGAGGGTTGGCTGGTTGGCAGTAGGGTTACTGATTTCAAGGGATTGTATAATCTGATGATGAGAGAACAGATCCTAAATAATTGCCAGAACCAGTTGTTGCATCAGTACCTGGTGGACTCTGATCTGACCTCTCCCCAAGAATTGGGAAAGAAGGCAGACAAATGGGTCAGAACCAGGGTGAGGCAGAAAACCCAGAACCAAGGGGGTGACACTAAGAAGCAAGATCCTAAAGGCTCTGAGAAAGGTGGGGATAAGTCAAAAGACCAGAAGTCTTCACAAGGGCCCCAAAAATCTGCATCTGGTGGGGAGTCACAGTCCAACAAGGAAAAGGCCAAAGAAGCCCTGGTGCAAATTCTGTAAACAGAAAGGGCACTGGACTTCTGATTGTACCAAGTCCAAAGACCAAACCACCACCACTCCTGCCCCTAAGGCAACTGTGCCCCCTAGCTCAGCTACTGGTGGAGGTGGTACGCAGAATAAGGGTGTAGTAGGGTTGACCCTGGGTTCTGAAGTGGATTCTGACCTAGTCAGAGTGACCACTCAGGCAATGCTGATTTGTGAGGGAAACATTGATATGTCCTTCCTAGTAAGCCCCAGTAATCTGGGCAAGTACAAACAGCAGCCTTTGATAAATGGCAAACAGGCTTTGGCATTTAGGGACACAGGTGCTAGTGTCACCATGGTGGCAGAGGACCTAGTGGACCCTGGACAGATCATCCTGGGTGAAATGTACCAGGTGACCAATGCAAGCAATGTCCAGACCAACCATAGTCTGGCAGTTGTGAATTTCTCCTGGGGAGGGGTAACTGGCCTCAAGAAGGTTGTAGTCAGTGCAGACCTCCCTGTAGAATGTCTGTTGGGCAATGATCTAGAGACTTCAGCCTGGTCTGAAGTAGAGTTATGGACTCATGCTGAGATGTTGGGCATCCCTGCAGAGGTATTTGCTGTGACCAGGTCACAAGCAAGAATGCATGATACTGAACCAGCTCTGGATCCTGGAACAATGGACCAGATGCTTCCCAAGAGGAGGAGCAGTAGGGTTAAGGCAGTGCCTTCCCCTCTGTCTCAGATCAAGGATTCACTTCCAGAGGGAGGTGAAGCAGAACCTGAAGAAGGAACTGCCCCAGAGGGACTTGAACCTGACCAGGTTGAGTTCTTGGGGGCGGGGGCCCTTCCAGGGAAGATCTGAGCAAGGAGCAACAGTGCTGCCCCTCTCTTGAACCCCTCAGACAGCAGGCTGCTGCTGAGGCTGCTGGGAGTGCTAGTGGGTCCCATAAAGTTTATTGGGATGAGGGACTCCTATATTCTGAGGGTAGAGACCCAGCCCCTGGAGCCACCAGGAGGTTGGTAATACCTCAGAAGTTTAGGGGTTCCTCTTGACCTTAGCACATGATATCCCTTTGGCAGGACACTTGGGCCAAAACAAGACCTGGGACAGGCTTGTTCCACATTTTCATTGGCCACATATGTCAGAGGACACAAAGGAGTTTTGTCGCTCCTGTGTCACTTGCCAAGCCAGTGGTAAGGCAGGTGGCACAACAAAGGCCCCCCTGATACCACTACCTGTGGTGGGGGTACCCTTTGAAAGGGTAGGGATTGACATTGTTGGTCCCCTTGACCCTCAGACTGCATCTGGGCACAGATTTATCCTGGTGGTAGTGGATCATGCCACCAGGTACCCAGAGGCAATTCCCCTGAGGACCACCACAGCACCTGTGGTGGCAAGAGCCCTCATTGGAGTTTTCTCCAGAGTGGGTTTTCCAAAGGAGGTCATTTCTGACAGAGGTACCAACTTCATGTCAGGATATCTGAAAGCAATGTGGAAGGAGTGTGGTGTAACTTATAAGTTCACCACCCCCTATCACCCACAATGCAATGGTTTAGTTGAACGCTTCAACAAAACCTTGAAAGGAATGATTAAGGGACTCCCAGAGAAGCTTAGGCGGAAATGGGACCTTCTTCTTCCTTGCCTTTTGTTTGCATACAGAGAGGTTCCACAGAAGGGGGTTGGTTACAGCCCATTTGAGCTTCTGTTTGGGCATCCTGTGAGAGGTCCACTATGTTTGGTAAAAGAGGGCTGGGAGTTACCTCTCAAGCCCCCCAAACAAGATGTGATGGACTATGTGCTTGGTCTCCGCTCCCGGATGGCAGAGTACATGAAAAAGGCAACCAAAAACCTGGAGGCCAGCCAAGAATTACAAAAAGCTTGGCATGACCAAAGGCTGTGCTGACTGTATACCAGCCAGGACAGAAAGTGTGGGTGTTGGAGCCTGTGGCCCCAGCAGCCCTCCAGGACAAGTGGAGTGGCCCCCATACAATAGTTGAACAGAAGGGAGAAGTCACCTATCTGGTGAATCTTGGAACTCCCAGGAGCCCCCTAAGGGTGCTTCATGTTAACAGATTAAAGCCATATGTTGACAGGGCTGACATGGGCTTGCTCATGGCAACTGATGAGGACCAGGAGGAGGAGAGTGACCCTCTCCCTGACCTGCTCTCTCAGAACCCTGATGATGGGTCAGTAGATGGTGTTGCTTTGGCAAGCAGCCTCACTGACCATCAGCAAACTGAGTGCAGACAAGTTCTGCAACAGTTTAGACATATGTTTAGCCTGACCCCTAGTCAGACTACCTGGTGCACCCATGAGGTGGACACTGGGGACAGTCTGCCTGTCAAGAATAAAATCTACAGGCAACCTGACCATGTCAGGGACTGTATCAGGACTGAAGTCCAGAAAATGTTGGAGTTAGGCGTGATTGAGCCTTCAGATAGCCCTTGGGCTAGCCCAGTAGTCCTGGTACCCAAGCCTCATACCCAGGGTGGTAAGAAAGAAATGAGGTTTTGTGTAGACTACAGAGGCCTCAATGCAGTCACTAGGACTGATGCCTATCCCATACCAAGGGCAGATGAGCTGATTGATACTTTGGCCTCAGCCAAGTATCTAAGCACATTTGACCTAACAGCTAGCTACTGGCAAATCAGATTAGCTGATGATGCAAAAGCCAAAACAGCATTTTCGACCCCTGGTGGGCACTACCACTTTGTGGTGATGCCCTTTGGATTGAAAAATGCACCTGCCACTTTTCAGAGGTTGGTGAATAAAGTTCTGGCAGGGATGGAAACTTATTGCTCAGCTTATCTAGATGATATTGCTGTCTTTAGTTCCTCCTGGCAGGATCACCTGGTCCACCTCAGAAATGTTTTGGAGGCCCTGCAGAAAGCAGGCCTCACTATCAAGGCCACCAAGTGCCAGATAGGGCAGAGTCAGGTTGTGTACCTGGGCCACCTTGTAGGTGGAGGCCAGGTTCAGCCTTTGCAGAGCAAAATCCAAACCATACTGGAATGGGTTGCTCCAACCACCCAGACACAGGTGAGAGCCTTCTTAGGCCTGACTGGGTACTATAGGAGGTTTGTCAAGGGATATGGATCTATAGTGACCCCCTTGAATGATCTTACCTCTAAGAAAATGCCAAAAAAGGTTCAGTGGACAGCTAGCTGTCAAAAGGCATTTGAAGACCTAAAGCAGGCCATGTGCACTGCCCCCATCTTACAGAGTCCAGACTACACCAAAAAGTTCATTGTCCAAACAGATGCTTCTGAGCTGGGTGTGGGAGCTGTACTGTCTCAACTGAATGATGAAGGTCAAGACCAGCCAGTAGCTTTTATTAGCAGAAGGCTGACCCCTAGAGAGAAACGTTGGTCAGCTATAGAGAGGGAGGCCTTTGCTGTGGTATGGGCCCTGAAGAAGCTGAGGCCATACTTGTTTGGTACTCACTTCATAGTTCAGACTGACCACAAGCCCCTCCTATGGCTAAAGCAGATGAAAGGTGAAAACCCAAAACTTTTGAGGTGGTCCATTTCCCTACAGGGGATGGACTATACAGTGGAACATAGGCCTGGGACCCAACATGCCAATGCAGATGGACTCTCAAGGTATTTCCACTTTGAACACGAAGACTCAACTGGTCAAGGTTAGTTTAGTGTCCCTACGTTTGGGGGGTTGTGTAGGAGAGTAGGATCTGCCTCTTATGTTGCCCCCACTTTTTTTCTGATGTTAGCACTGGTTTCTGGCTATAGTCTGGCTGGGTCCCTGCCAATCAGGGCCCCAGCCTCTCTGTTCTCTCTAAACGACATGGAGTGCACTCTAGGTGCACTAGTGATTGGATACTGTGGTGCCTTATGAGTCCCTAGTATATGGTACCTTAGGTGCCAAGGGCATAGGTACTTCACAGGCCTCCCAGGGGCTGCAGCATGTGTTATGCCACCTCTGGGAAGCAGTCTAAATCTGACACCACAGGCCGGCTACTGCAGCCTGGGTGAGGTGGTGCTAGCACCCCTCACTGAGATATAGGTTTCCTATATCTCTCCTGCACACACATATAAACCTATCAGTCACCCCTAAGGCAGGCCCTATCAATCCTGAGGGCAGGGTGCTTGGCTTCTATGTGAGGGGGTGCCTCTGCATGAGCAGGGCCCCTCTGCAGTTCTCAGAGTCCATTCTCTGGTGCTGTTTGTGGATGCGGTTAAACCATATACTCTTAAGTGCATTATATCCTCGCGGTAAATGCTAACTTTGGAATGGCTGCATCAAAACATGTCGTGTTTGGTGTCAAACATCTTGGAATACTACCCCCCGCCAATCTTGGCGGTGGGGAGTAGCATTCCACCCTTCCAGAGGGATAAGACATGTACCTGCTGTGGAAACGCGGTAGAATCCTAAAGAGCCCTGGCATCACAAAATGGATGCCACCAGTCACAGACACTGGGCTGCCCTCCTGCTGATGACCGAAACTCACAGTGGAGGAAGCCCAACAATAGGCATCCTGTCACAGGGAGGTGTAACCACCTTCCAGACAGGGTTTAGTGTATTGGGGCTGGGTGGGTGCACTCTTAGAGTGCTTTGAAGTCCTGCACTGGGGGAGCAGAAGGCTCCTCTGTGCATATGCCAGTTCAAACCAGCTCAGGGGCTACCTGCCCCTGCTCTGGCGCGAAACTGGACAAAGGGAAGTGGGTGTAGCCACCCCCTCCCTTGACCCTCCCATAGGTGGGGTCATAGAGCTAGTCCATCCCCTCTTTTTAGTATAAGAGGGGGAACCTTGCCATTGCAAAGCAGATAACCCCTGGACGACGCTCTACAGAAGAATCCTGGCCCTTCGACGTTCCACTACCTTTGGAAGACAGAAGAATCTCCCTTGGAGTCAAGGAGTGACTCCCCTGCTTGGCAGGCACCAAAAACGACAACGACGGTCGCAAACTACGCCGCTCCCGCCGGAGTCCGAAGTCCCTGCAGCCCAAGAAGTGGATTTCCTGACCTCTCCCAGGCCATCGTGAGTCCCCAGCGAAGCTGAGGCAAGTGGACCCCACGAGTAACGAGGAACTGCGACCCCTGGGTACCGTGCACTATTGTCGAGTGCAACCCCTTCACAACGTTCTACGAACCTGTGCTTTGGACCACATGTGATCCCGACCTCCAGCAGGAATCCCTCCGAAGATCAGAGGCCTACACCGTCCCGAGTGACCGTGGGCCCCTGTTGAGTGATTCCGCCCAAGGTGTCTTCGCGATCCCTTGCCCGCTGGCTTGTGGGTCCCCAGAAGACTTCTTAAAGAAACCAAAGGGCTCCCCTGGTTGCTCCAGGCCTGCCCTGACTTACCCTCGCTGGGTGAGTTCCACAGACCTTGCTGGTCTGCGCCATCGACTTTTCTTCATCTCCTCGAGACTTGCTGCTGCCAAGGCTTGTTGGCTCCAATCGAGTTGCCGACACACGCAGTCAGCTGCAGACGTTGAGGACACACCGAATCCAGCTCCTGGTTGTCGTCGACGCCTCCTGGACCACGTGGCTGAAGAGTCAAGGCACCCACAACCGACCTGAAGCGACCGATGACGGTGGGCATCCATCTTCCTTGCCCCGGGTCACTGCCAAGTGACTTTGAACACTGTCCCCTCTGCTTTCAGGTCATCCTTCTTCAGAATCCAGGCTTGGATTCCACCGGACACTTCTTCAGCTCCCGCAAGCAGCAAGTCTTCTTTGTTCGCCATTGAAAACGACGCCGCGACCCGACACCAAAGGACACCTGTGCACCCGGCTTCCCTGGGTGAGGTAACTCCAGCTATGGGCTCATAAATAGTGATTTTACCTATTTCTGCTTTTGTCGTTCCAGAATACTACTTCCTCATCTTAAATGGCACTAGATTAATTGTTACAGGCCACTTATCTTTCCTATCAATCACCGCACTTTCTCTGGTCCTGAAGACGCACATGGGATCTCCTCCTGAGACCAATAAATTGCGCAAAACATGTCGACCTCTAAACATGCCCATTAGGGGTGTGTTTTATGTTTAGCTACAGAGGGCCATTATCTCCCTCAAAGCAGCACTACCTCTCGGTTCTTATTGATGACAGAGGGACTCTCTCTTTAATAAATTTTCTAGTCACCCCTCCAGTCATCTTTTAAACGTCACGTTAGGACACTACTGCCACTCATACCCCCATGCACCCTTACTTCTTTATCCTGAAAAGATCTCTGATGAAGTGACCCTTCGGGGGACCCTTAGGGCATTGCAGCGCCGGCCCGACGAGGAGCATTGCCCAATGATGAAGCATGACATCCTTCGAGGTGTGTGAGGGCACCAAGATCAGGACACACTGTCCCCAGTAATCACAGTATTAGAACGACTACCGTTCCTTTCTTTACCTCTCCTTCATAGGAATAGTGACTCTTGTGGGATGTAGGTGTAATTTTCAGGAGCACGAGTCACTCGACCTTTATATAGCTCCCTGTCCCCGTTCTCTCTTTTGCTTTGTGGCAAAATATGTCCATGCATGTCAGCAAAAAAGATGGACATAAAACATGATTTCAATAAATCCTGGAAAGTGTAACAACCTCTACTGGAAAGATAGCTGTATATAATTATTTTACATATTTAAGTTGGCAACAGTTATCTGACTTTTCATGACAGTTAATTAGGATATTGTTTAGAAATCACCCAACCACGCAGTTAGGACAACTGATTCTAAGTTAGGTAAGCTTGAGCTAGAAGAATAGTGTTCTATGATGCAATCTGATTGGGGCATATTTGACCTTTGCGCTAATTTTCATAAGTGTTGCTGAGTTGTATATACTTACATAATCCCTACAAAGGGATTACGATGTCCATTTCCCACAGCCTTCTCATGGTGGTCCCCCCCGTGGGCCTCTGCTATGTGGCCAGGGGGGGCACGTGTGGTGGCCCCTCAAATTTCATGCACCGTGTGCACATGGTGTCTGGCACACGGTGCATGGATGTTTAAAAACATCCCGTTTTCTATTGCGGCTTGTGCTGCAGCCCTTTTCTAGGGCACAGCACAAGCCACAATAGAAAAAGGGATGTTTCTGACCGCCTACAGGGCGGTCGCATCATAATAGGGCGGGTACTACTTGTCGGACGGTCTCCATCCCACCACGATGGCAGTCGGATACTCGTCCAACCATCATCGTAATGAGGCCCATAGTGTATAATAAGTAATCAATCAATAAAATATTAACTATTGTGTGTGTACTGATTTTGGGAATATGTGGCAGCCCTTTATCTACACTACCTGTGAATGAGACCCTCTCTGACTAGTTTACCTGGCTCTAGACTAATGCTTAATTTGAGCAAGTGGCTTCCGGTGCTCTGCACCGGCAGTTAATTTTCAGCACCAGCACTTATATCAGTCTCCCCCATGGTGGCGTTGTCTGTCTAATTTAGAGATGAGCCCAACAACAGTTGTTTATTAATTCTACATAAATAAAAAATTACTTATACCTGCCACCCAAGCCATTTTTATAGCTTTAGGGGGCCGAGACTAGTCTGAATTGTCACACTTGTAACAGTGCTATTGTTAGTGGGGTATTCAGACAAAATATCGAAAAAAAAGTATTGAGAGGCAAAAATATTGAGTTTAAAATATTGTGATGCAAAAATATTGTGTGCAAAAATATAGTTGGCAAGAATATCAATCTTAAGGTGAGTAATATCGATGTTAAAAATATCAATGTTGATAATATCGTTTACAAAAATAACATTGTTAATAATATCGTTTTGTAATTATTTTTTATGTATTTTTTATATATTTTAATTGTATAAGTTATAAGTTGTTTGTAACATTATTGTTAATGTTTTGTTAATATAGTTTGTACATTTTTAGTAGTTTTTAAATTTAATTGAATAGTTGATTGTCATTTTTAGTGCCGTAGTGGATTGTGGGGGTTTAGAGGGTACAGGGCGGGAAGTAAATTAGTTACTATTAATAAATAGTAAATGTGTAATTAATATTAATTAATTGTTTATTAATTATGTTAATTATGTAATTATGTATTTTAATGATGTTACATTTCAGGTGCAGGTTGTGGGATTTGTTGGGGTATAGGGTGGGAAATAATTTAATTATAATTAATTAATAATTGATTTTTAATTCTTATGAATTATTTCATTGATAATTAAATATGTAAATTGTGTAATTCATGCAATTTTTTATTTATATTTTGGTGTGGGCTCTTGTTTTTGTAGTGGTTAAGGGTGTGAAGGAAATTAATTATAATAATTAACAATTAATGCTAATGATGAATAATTATTTAATTGATAATTAAATAAGTAAATGATGTAAATAAGATAATTTTTCAATTATGCATTAGGTGTGTGTTGTTGCATTTGTAGAGATAAAGGGTGGGAAGTTACTTAAATATAATTATTTTATTATTAGTGAATTATTATTAATTGTTTAATTGATCATTAATTATGTAAAATTTGTAATTATTGTAATTTTTAAGATACATTTTAGGTGTGTGTTGTTGAGTTTATAGACGTATAGGATAGGAAGTTATTTATGTTAAAGTAAATGTAAAAAGTGTTATTCTTTTAAAGTGTGTTATTTATTATGTAAATCTGTTAATTGTGTTATGTTTTTTAATTGTTAATTACATTAAATGTATTATTAGTTATTATTGTGAGAATATAGTATGTTATTTCAATTATATTAATAATATTTGTTATAATTTCAAATATTTAGTAAACATTGTAATAAATATGCATTTTTAAAAATTTATATATATATTTTATTTTTAAATATTTCTACTTTTTGTTATTTATTGTAGTTGTTAAAATATGTTATTTGTTTGAATTTAGCTACTCTCTCATACTGTTGCACAGACTGGAATGGGAATAGTAAATTGTTACCTCTCCGCAATCCAACACTTTCCCTACTGTTGTACCGAATGGAGTGGGAATAGTAATTTGTACCCCTCCTGAGTTCAACGCTTTCCTACTGGGGCACAGACTGGAGTGGGAATAGTAAATTGTTACCTCTCCGCAATCCAATACTTTCACTACTGTTGCACCGAATGGAGTGGGAATAGTACATTTTACCCCTCCTGAGTCCAACGCTTTCCTTACTGTTGCACAGACTGAAGTGGTAATAGTAAATTGTTACCTCGCCTGAGTCCAACCCTTTCCCTACTCTTGAACTGACTGGAGTGGGAATAGTAATTTTTACCCCTCCTGAGTCCAACGTTTTCCCTACTGTTGCAGAGATTGTGGGAATAGTATATGTATTATTCCTACAATTTTATAGTTCTGTTTATACTGTTTAAATTAATATCATTATGACGTTTGTGTATATTTAAAATGATATTATTTTTATTTAGTAATGTGTGTAATATTTAATATATTTTTATTAAAATTTAATTTTTATATTGTTTATTTTTATGTGTAATTAAGTTGGTTTGTTTGATAAAATATTTGCAGTTTATTTGTTGAGGTTTTTTTTTTTATTGTGTGTGGGTATATATATATATATTCACGAAGTGATTCCCGTAAAAGAACCCGGCCACATCCACCAATCAGGGCTAGTGCAGTCCAAACGGGTACGGGTCCCATGTTAAATTTGCCAATAATAGTGCCTCACAGATCAGAGGGGCACAGAAAACAGCACTCAGTGCTTCACTTTCAAGATGTTTTATTTCGGTAACGCGTTTCAACCCAAGCAGTCACGGCCAATTAATTGACTGCGGGCTTCTGAGAACAACTTTAGACATCAGCACCTATTATTTTACAAATTAAGCACTGTTTGAACCTATATCGTCTTGTACAGCAATAAGGGCCTGATCTTGACGGACATGTTACTCTGTCACAATGGCAACAGATATCCCATCCGCCGAAATATAAATCCCATTATATCCTATGGTATTTATATTTTGGCAGACTGGATATCCGTCGCCGTTGATGAAGGAACCTGCCCACCAAGATCTAAATCAGGCCCTAAGTCCTAAGCTCAGCCGTGTTACCAAATAGTCCGCCAGGTTACCTTTTTGGACAATATTTTTGGACTGCTCACAGTTGGTGTATTTATGAAGTCTTGCACAACTGTGGCCGACTGCTAAACCAACTATTTTGCTTCTGGTTGAACACCTAATTCAGTGCACTTCTAGTGTGCATTAGCTGACAATACATCCTCCTTCTTGTCTGGTTCCTTTCATAAAACAAACATTGGCAAAACCAAAAGATCTTGCCTTTTATAGCACTCAACAGAGCAGCTTCCCGGCCCTTGCAAAAATAATTTGGGATGGGGTGGGATGGAGGAGCAAAGGTGAGTAAGGAAGTAAGCTAGCTAGCCGCAGTGTGCAGCTGCGTGTCCCTCACCAAAGTACTGTTAATAATAATAGTAATAAACACGAAGCAGGGGATGGGTGGGGAAGCAACAGACAAGAGGGGGAGGGGTTCGTAAGCAACAGAAATAGAGGGGCAAGGGAGACAGCAAAAACAGCCATGTGCTACTATGGAGTGCCAAAAGAAAAATGAATAAAGAGGCTCCCTCAAGTCAGCAGTACAAAGTTACTTCTCGCCAAATCAAAATTCTCCAGGAGAAGGGAAGACATATGAATATGGAAGGAAGCCATCGATCAAGAGCAGAGAACAAAAACAGACAAGAACATCATCTGCTCCGAGCAAGGGTCTGACCCAAAGTCCTCTCTATATATTAATATTATTCACAATAGGTCTTCACCAACCGACAGCTGAAGCTGTCTGCAGCCAATGCCTAAAAACAATTCTAAGGCTCATGTACCATTCCAAGATGTCACCTTTGTTCAACTGCACACTGAATAGAAGTAAAGTACAAAACATCTGCATGGCTGCCATGGAAAAGAGGCATATCCAAGGTCCTGTTCTTATAAACTGGGCACATAAAGCATATGTTACTGAAATGTCTTTAGTGGTGATTCTGTAACTGTGTCCAGGCCTCTGGCACAGAGTTTAAATGTGTACATTTTGGAGTATAGTGCCTGTTACTTACTATTTGTGGTTCTCTATTTATTTGAAGCTGAGTATTCATTCTGCTGGTGTGGGGTGCAACCTTGGAAGATCCTTCTTTTGCCGGGAGGGGGTTTGATCATCCCAAATGCTATTTTTACATTCAGAATTGAATGAATTGATTTTTCACATGACTAGAGAATTGCAAAAGCTTTTCACTGGTCAGTCCATACAATATTATCCCATCCTATAATTCCTCGCACTGGTATCCGCAACTCTGTAACTATAGCCTCCATGACCAATACCATGTATATGTATATATCGTTTATATCATAACTACCTTTCGTCATTCCTGTAAAGCGCTCTGACACCCGAAAGGGTCTTGTTCATGCTATATAAAACGCTATAAATAAATAAAAGTTCTACATAGTAAATACATTGTAAATGGGTCCCTTTTGACACCTTGTGTCTCTTGCTTTCATATGTATTCATTAACAGGCAGATCTGAAGGCACCCACTGTTACGAAATGGGAGAATACAACTTTCTGATCCTCTGAGCGGCCTGGCAGATACATGTTCAGGTTGGCGGAGCAGATGGCAGAGCCGCAGAAGTTTCCACCTTGGAGATATATCTGTATAACACAAACTAAGCTTGAGATACGGAGAGTGAATCCACCAATTGGTGGGATTTTGGTTATTGCTCTGCTCTAATTTAGACTCTGTGGTCAAATAAGTGAGGTTTCCTAGAGGCCAGCAAACCTTCATTGGTTACACATAATAAGGAGCCAAATCCCCGGTTTGATTCTCAAAAAACATTATGCTCCAGTATTTAGAGATATAGGGCCAGATGTATCAAACCATTTTGCTTTCGCAAACGGTGCAAATCACAAAAATCGACCGCTTGCGAACGCAATATGGCCTTTCCTAATGATATGAAAGGGTTTGCATTCGCAAAATGGGTAATCACAAAAAATGTGATTCCTTATTTTGCGAATACCAATTTTGCGAAACTCAAATTGCAAATTCACTAATTGACACTCACAGACGAATATGTGAACCATTCGCAAAGTGCGATTGATCCAAAATTCACAATTTTGCACATGCAAATTACCACCTATTCCAATCAGGTGGTAACCAGGTGCAAACTATTTAAACAGGCCCAGAGGGCCTCAGAATGTTTCACAATAGCAGCGCTGTACGTCATAGCGAGGAGGATGAAGATTCAAGCAGCGGCACAGAGAAGGAGGAGGAGACAAGAATGCCTAACCCTGTTTCAGCAGACAGATGAAGAAATCTATGACAAATATAGATTAGACTCCGCTACAATCCTAGACCTGATAGATCAACTTCATCCACTACTGCAGCATCAAACTCACAGGACCAATGCCATTCCCACACATGTGCAGATCCTATGTTCATTGCACCTTCTAGCTTCAGGGAGCTTCCAGGGGGTGATAGCAGCAGCAGGAGGGGTCTCCCAAAGTTCGCTATTGCGCTTTTTCAATGCCTTCTTGGACGCAATGGTCCAGAGGATACACAGTTATATTAGATTCTTCACAGGAATTGCAGCAGATCAAATTAGATTTCTACCAGATAGCCCAATTCCCCTATGTAATTGGGTGCATTGATGGGACACGTAGCCATTTGTCCCCCTCAGGTAATGAGTACGTGTTCTGGAACAGGAAATCCTTTCATTCAATGAACATCCAAGTCAAAAGTATTGCCTCACACATAATAACTGACATAGTGGCAAAATTCCCTGGCAGAACGCATGATTCTTTCATATTCAGACACAGTGGTAAATACACACGTCTCCTTGGGGGTGAATTTGGCGAAGGATACCTGCTAGGTAAATGCATGTAACGCAGTCCAGTAGACTCTCTGGATATGGTGAAACAGTACAGTGACAAATCTATTGCCTTTTACCCCGTAGGTGACAGCGCATATGCTGTGCGCTCCTTCATACTCACCCCATACCTGAATCCTACAACTCAAAGTGAGAGGGAATACAATACTGCACATAAGTCTACATGCAATGTGATAGAGCGGACCTTCAGCCTACTGAAGAGTAGGTTCCGCTGCCGACACAAAAGTGTAGGTGCACTGCAGTATAGGCCGGAAATATGCTGTAAAATTGTGGCCACTTGGGCCATGCTGCACAACCTTGCAACAACCAAAGGTACACCATTGGACCTGACAGATTCTGAGTCTGATGAAGAGGATGAACCACGTCAACCTCCCCGACCAGCAAACGTAGCCAGGGCAGCAGATGTCAGACAGAGATGTGCTGAAATCACAGAACTTTTTTTAAGTGAGTAATGATGAGACAATGCACTACATAAGTTCAATTGTTAATGTGTTTTATTCATCCCTGAATACAGGTTGTTATCATTCACACATTCAAAGAAAAGGATAATATTAGAGAAAGTAATGATGCAACAAGTAATTACATTTACACAGTTCCTGACTGTCTGCCGAGACAATTTAATGCTACAGGTTACGTCCACCAAATTGCTTGTCAAGGCTCGAGGCCATTCTATTTCCTGTGGCCCAGTCTGTGTGCTCTGTTACCTCCATTGATGAGGCCTCTGAGGCAGAGGCATGTCTGGAACTCTGGAACTGCGCCTTCTGCATTTAGTAACTGGTCCTGTGACACTGCTTAGGCTTGATGACTCCTCACTATCCCCCCCACCCAGTAAATTGCTACCACCAATAGTAGCAGTTTGTAACTGTTCGACATCATTTGAGACCTGAATCAGACCCCTGGCCACATCACCGCTACAATGTGCCATTTCCACTGTCATGGTCACTGCGCGTCGAGACAGGAGTGCTGTAGTAATACTCATGTGCTTGATGGCCCTAGTGCAGCCATCGAAACGGCCAAGTAATTGGTGGTGCCATCTGAAGTGAGACACATGGTCTTCCTTCAGGACATTGCAGAGTTCCCTGATGGCATCCGTCATGTGCCTGAAGTTCTCTGTACTTTCTCTCTGCCCTTCCACCACTGCTGTACTGAACTGTGTTCTGCTGTCCTTCATTTCCGAAATGTTGTTTTTGATGGAAATAAGCTGTTCCTGCATTGACCGCATGTGCTTACATTGCAGGCGCTGCACTTTCAACATTGCTGTCTCCAGGCCACGATAGACTGAAGAGCTGTCGCCTTCCTCCTCTTCCACTGTGCCATTGCCCTGCGCCTCCTGCTTGGGATGTTGTGGCGCCGCATGTGAACCTGGACTCTTGGGAGGGATGTATGCTCGGCCTGGGTTGTGGGCAGATCAGGTTCACATTCCTCTCCTTCCACATCAGAGTCAGGATAGTGGTGGTAGTGGTGGCAGCTTCCTGCGCCTTGTAGGTGCAGGTGTTGGGGATGAGGGGGCCTCTGTTTGTTCATCTCCTGACTGTTCCCGAGTCTCCAGAGGGTCATTGGATAGACTTCCTTCTGGCTCTTGCGCTGGGGTATCTGTGATATTAAACAGCACTTGTTTAGTTTAAATATTTGTGTACTACTATGTCACATTTCACATTGTTTGGGGCATTGTTGTGGGCATTAAAGTGTGTTTAGCATCACCCAGTGTGTGTTGTCACTTGCTTGGATTACTTGGATACACTTATGCTGCTTGGTCATACCTCCTTGCCTTTCCTCTTGTGTCCACTGACTACTACTACCGTAATGCATTGCTGTGTTGCAACAATATGTGGACTGGAGTGGTATTAGCAGCTTTCTGTCTGCTCTCCCAAATTGGGTAATTTGTTACACATACCATGCACATGGACTTTCAAGTTCATCTTACCTTGGGAGGTACTGGGACCTGCAGAGGGGTCTGTCTCTGTCACTCCTATGACAGCTTCAGGCTGAAGGGTAGACTCAACCATGTCCTCCAAGTGTGTGGAACCAGTTTGAGTGGGTGGGCCTCCTCCTGTCTTCTTTCCCTCTGCAAACCTTGCAGCCACCTTTTCCTTTGCTCTGCTGCGCAGATCATACCAGCGCTTGTGAAGATCCTCCATTGAGCGATGTGTGACCCCCACTGCATTGATTTTTCTTTGTATGTCCAGCCACATATTCCTCTTCTTACACTCAGGGACATGAAGTGATTTTTTCTCAAACAGTTTGTCATGGTGCATGACCACGTCCTCAGTGAGGACTTCTAACTCCTTCTCACAGAATTTTCTTATTCTTTTGCGCTTTGCTGGCCCCTTCCCACTGTGTTCAGCTGCCATGGTTGTTGGATTCCACTGGCTCAGCTCTCCAAACAGGCTCCCAGGTGCTGTGCTCCTGCAGTCTGACTCCTCCTCTCACTCAGAACACAGGTGTGTGAGCATGTGAAAACTCACTTCCTGGTTGTGAGGTCATCATGCTGCATCGAAATAGTAGATTCGCAATTTTGCGATTCTTTAAATTGCGAAATAGCTATTAGAGAATCGCAAATTGGGAATCTGTATTTTCGAATGCAAATTTTACCGATTTGGTATTTTTTCGCGAATTTTTTTAATCATTGCATTTTGCGATTACCAAATAACGATTCGGTATAAATCGCTATTTGGGAATCGCAAAATGATTTTTTGATGCATCTGGCCCATAATGTGGTCCACTAGCCAAATTTCTGAATGTAGGGTTGAAAGTTCCTTGGCACAGTACACGTGTGAATAACACTCCTGATTTTGGCAATGGACACTCTTGTCACAAGTGTCCTGACTGGTGCTTTAAATGATATGGCATGGTGATCTTCAGCAAAACTCTAGACTCTACTGGGGTTAACTCACTGCAGATGACTACCGTCCCCACGACAATGGCATGACACTACTAACGGTCGGTGGTAAGCTGATTGTTATCAATCAATCAGGGGTTTATTGAGCGCGCTACTCACCCGTGAGGGTCTCAAAGTGCTGAGGGTGGGGGGGATTCGCAGCTCTGTTAGCCGAAGAGCCAGGTCTTGAGGGCCTTCCTGAAGGTGTTCAGGGAGGGGGCGAGTCTGATGTCTGCCGGGAGCTCGTTCCAGGTTTTGGCCGCAATGTGGGAGAAGGATCTTCCACCTGTTCTGCCTCTGCGGATGCGTGGGGATTCGGCCAGTGCGAGGTTGGAAGATCGGAGGTTCCTTTTGGGTACGTGGAAGTTGATTCTGTCGTTGAGGTATTTGGGTCCGGTGTTGTGCAGGCATTTGTAGGCGTGGGTGAGGATTTTGAAGGTGATTCTTTTCCCCATGGGGAGCCAGTGGAGCGTTCGAAGGTGTTGGCTGATGTGTTCGTGCCGGGGGATGCCAAGGACGAGTCGGGGGCGGTATTCTGTATCGTCTGGAGTTTTCGGAGTAGGGACTTGTTCATGCCGGCATATAGTGCGTTTCCATAGTCCAGTCTGCTGGTGATGAGTGCGTGGGTGACTGTCTTCCTTGACTCCGGGGGGATCCATTAGAAGGTCTTGCGGAGGGTGTTGAAGCAGCAGGAGGTGACAGCGTTGATCTGTCGGTTCATGGTGAGGGATGAGTCGAGTACGATGCCAAGGTTTTTGGCGTGGTCAGAGGGGGGTCGGTGGGCTTCCGAGGGCTATCGGCCACCAGGCGTTGTCCCATGCTGAAGGGGTGGTTCCGAGCACGAGGACTTCTGTCTTCTAGGCGTTGAGCTTGAGGCAGCTGTTGGTCATCCAGGCGGCGACCTCCTGCATTCCTTTCTGGAAGTTGAGTCTGGGGGTGGCGGGTTCTTTGGTGAGGGAGAGGATGAGCTGGGTGTCGTCAGCGTAGGAGACGATGTTGAGGCCGTGTTGTCGGACGATGGCGGCGAGGGGGGCCATGTAGATGTTGAAGAGGGTCGGGCTCAGCGATATAGGGGGGTAAAATGTATTTTTATTTGAAATCTAGTGGGAAGACTGCCTATTGGCTCTATCTAGAATATCCATTACGTAAGTCATGATTGGGACCCATCTTTTCTCTGATTCAATGGAAAGTGTGCCAGTATTTGTGTATTTGGGTCACATGTAAAGTGGGGTACCTATGTTGTACCATGCTCTATGTATTTAGACCTAAAATTGTAGGGTGTTCTATAGGGTTGGTTCTCCCCTCTCTATGCTACAAGCAGAACATGTCTTCATGGAAAGTCCAAAAGGGAAGACGACAGTTTCATCCACTAATTAGAGCCATGTGGCTGTGTCCACCCACAAAAAATGCACTTCTTTCTACCTAGAGGTTTGGGGCTAACTGTTGCCTAGAATGAACACTTCAACTGAGCGAAATGTCCACCTTTTACTTCTAGAATCATCATTGTAGAAGAAGATGAGGACCAGAGGCAACACCCTTGGCTGTTTCACTTGACAGGGAGAAGGACTACACCCCTGCGGCTGAGGAGAAATGTTTCTGCTTCTGTTGCTGAAGGACTCCGGTGGTAGTGAGTGTCTTGCCATGAGGATGTCAGAGATGCTAAACCAACCACCACTACAAAATGGGAACTGTTGCTCACTGATCTGTATGCTCTCTTGTGCTCGCATCCACAAGGCTGATGTGATTCCCCCTGTTTCTGAAGCCTTGCACCCAATCATCATGAAAGGCCTGTGAGCCAGCACCCCGCATCCCTGCATTTCTACTGTGTCCGAAGGTCGTGATAGGCGGATGTGCCTGTGCCCTGCATCTCAATCAATGACATGAGAAGCCTGTGTGCCTGAACCAAGCACCGCTGCAGCCTTTCTTTAAAGTGCTCGATGACTCTGCAAGACCCATGTGCCCTGAGCAATGCTTGTGGGTCAGCTGATGTGGACAGGTCATTTTGGTGGCACTATAGCTTGACTATATTTCACACTGTAGGTTGACTTATGTTTCTAAAGTGTCTAATGCCTTTGGGTGAACTGTGGTTTCGGTGTCAGATGGTGGCTTTGTGCACTGTACCTTTTCTTCAAGTACCTATCGAGCTTTTGAAGCCTTTGTGCCCTGTTGCAGCTGCCAGCCCCACTCCTTGAACCCACAGGTGGATTCATGGACCATGACGCAGCCGCGCCTGACTTCCTGTTAGGTTGGACTTTGGTTTCCACCAACCCCATAACCAGGAACTGCCCCTGGCATTGTGTACCCTATGTCTACCAGCGCGGTCTCCCTGGGCAATATGGGTTCTCAGGAGGTAATCCGTTCCTGTGCTGCAATTCTTGACAGGGTACCCCTCGTCGCCATTGTTGTAGTCCCAAATCTAAGAGAAATCCACTGCAGGAAAGTTTGCAAAGAGTGTATTCGGCAGCACAGCAAACCGTCCTGCAAGCAGGACAGCTCAAGATCCACTGGCTCTGCCTCCTGCATTCCATGATCAACATTCTCATGGAATGCAGAAAACAAAGCAAAACATAACGTGGGCACGTGCCAAAAATGCAGGAAATAAAATACAACAGCAACTCCACCACCAGTGCAAAGGAACTGCCAGAACAGTCACGTACCGAACTGTACATAACCTCAACAATTGCAAGCAGGCATGGGATTGGCCACAGTGATGAGTTGGAGAGTATTCAAAAGAAGTGTTGTCATAAGACTTGTTAAAGTTACCAGGCACATCTTCTTGGTGATATTGGAAGTCTAATATGTTTTACAAAGAGAATAAGACTGCTTGGACATTCTATTTATTGCAAAGTATACATTTATTTATAAAAACATCTTAGAAAGTGCTGCATGTCACCTGTCAGTGCTTGACAGAAGGATGAAAGAAAAAACACAGTCTGAGAGGGAGGGGAGGCTATATTGCAGATTGGCTGATGATTAACCCTCTCCAAAAGTATTCGATTGTAGCCTTTCTTCTGTGTTGAGTTCAATGAAACTCTGAACAGTTCAGTTTTCAAAAGATTCTGGTAGATGGTTTTGGATCTCAAGATTGGGCTGATGACATTCCAGTACCAGGACCCTGTTAAGCTGTTGGAGAACTTCCCTCCAGTTGTATTCCCTTGCAGGATCATCACTAGCTGATCCGAGGGGCAGAAAATGAGCCCATGGCTCCAGTTGGGCTGTAGCGATGAACCTGTTAATGCTGGTGCACGAGATCTTTGCACCGGTTCGCTTAATGGATGGTGTCCAAGGCCCTAAATTTGATCCTGGTGTCAAGAGGGATCCTGGGGAGTGCACTAAGTGCAGGACTGAAGAGATCCCTCTGGTGAAGGTGAAGGCACAGTCTGGCTGCCTGGTTCTGACGTTTTTGGAGTATACAAATGCTTCTTTTGAGAGGCCTAGGGGATGATATCACAGAATCCACTCTGCACAGGAGAAGGACTGTCATAGCCCACCTCTGTGGTTTGTGTGCAGGAGTAAGAGAATGTTTCATAGGTGAGAGGGCTGCAGATTTACACCCTTTCACACATCATTAATATGGGGACAAGAGGACAGCATCAAAAAAGATTCCCAGGTTTCTTAGTTTTGGCGGGTGCATGTTACGTTCCAAAGTTTAAGAGTGACGTAAATGGGAGTGAATTGGATTTGGTGTCCCTGGATGCTAAGATCTTGGTTTTGGCGCCCATCATGCACAAGAAGCTCCCTTCATCCAGTGGAATATGTGGTCCAGGCATGAAGTTTGGATTCTTGGCCCATTTTCCAATGTGTGTACATTTCAATGATCACCAAGTACTGCTTGAGGAGCTGAGCCAGGGGCATACACCGTGCTGGAAATGGAAATATACAAGTGTGGTACTCGCTGTCCCAGAGTACTTACCTCCCAGTGAGAAGTTTCAGCACTATTGCATTAAAAGTATTGTGCCCTTGCTGAGAGGTGCTGATACTCTCACATTCAATTTTAAGAAGAAGAGGGACTCGACACCTGACCGTAGGAGACCTGATGGGGTAATCTTTGAGGAGTGCCACAAAACTGGGTGCACGAACCATCTGAATGTGCGATCCCGATTTGTTTGGCTCTGATTAGTGAGATGTGAATGGACCCACTACAGCATGGGTGCGGATACGCCTGCCCACGTTTGAAGTCTCTCCAGTTGGATTGCGTGGTTTACGTGCTGTAAGCAGCAAAAAGCTCAAGGTGTATTTAGGGAAGTTTCAAAGTTCTTATTTAAGAAGAGTCTGAACTCCTCACTCATGTTATCCATTGCTGTTTCTGTGCCCTTGAGTTGGAAAACACTGATTGTGGGGATGTGGTCAAGTTCCATCTGATGCTGGAAGTTGTTTCATCACCACCCTTTCGATGAGTTTGCTGAAGAAAGGGAGACTAGAGATAGGTTAGTAAGTGGCCAGGATGTTTTCGTCAACAAATGATTTTTTTCAGAAGAGGGTGATGTTGGCATGTTTTTCAGTGTCCTGGACTGTGCTGGAGACAAGAGAGGCAGTATTCAGGTAGGTTGTGTAATCCAGAAGTGAGGGGAAGAATTGTTTGTGACTTGTGGCAAGCACGGATTGGACAAAAGGTTTGGAGGCTTTCGTTCCATCCAGATTTAGAACCTCAGCACTTTCTACTGTAAGAAGGCGGTGAAGGAGGATTGATTGAGGGAAGAGAGGCAAGGGGTCGGTGGTACTTCTATCTAATTGATAATAAACGTGCATATGTTGTGATCTGAGCCATGAATCAAAAATGCCTTTCCAGTGTTGTTGGAATGTTTAGGTGTCAATTTTTAGGGAATCTGGTCTATCAGTTTCTGACTCATTCTGAATATTTCCTTCATCTGATTGGGAGACTCATAAATGCTTTGTTCAAATAATAAATTTTTTGGTTGCCTTAATGGCATATGGTAGCCTCTCCTGTGTCTCTTGTAGCAGATTTTGTTCTTTTTGCACTGTGTCTTGAACATTTGCTGTTCAAGGTTTCAATTGTTCAATTTCAGTTTCGAAAGCTACCCTTTGGTCCTCTTCTTGGTGGATCTGAAGCCCCCATTAACTAGGACGTTAACAGGACCTAGAATGCCCAGCGCAGTTGATATTTCAGGGAGAGATGATCAAGCATTGCTTGTGGGTCAGTTGATGTGGAATGGTCATTTTTGGTGGCACCATAGCTTGACTATATTTCACACTGTAGGTTGACTTATGCTTCTAAAGTGTCTAATGCCTATGGGGGAACTGTGGTTTCGATAGCCGATGGTGGCTTTGTAGACTAAGTCTGATAGCTTGATGGAGTCAAAGAAATAGTCCAACCATACCTGGGTTGGTACAGCTAGTTTAGAAGATTCAAGGTTAGAAGTAAACATAGGGGCCAGTGTTTGTCCTGTTGCATGAGAAGGGTCTCTTACCGATTGGGTGAAGCTGAGGGTCTGCATTATGCCGAGGAGGTCAACAGCAGGTTTGCCCTGGCGAGGTGTGTATATATATATATATATATATATATATATATATATATATATATATATATATATATATATATATATATATATATATATATATATATATTTATATATATATATATATTTATATATATATATATATATTTACAGACTCACAAAACCAGGATTTTTATGGGTTTGGCCTGGAAGTGAAATGAGAGTTCAAGGAATTCATCAAAGGAGGGGGCGAGGTGATGCTGAGTTGGTGGGAGGATGTGCCAAGCCTTTCAGAAGAAATACAAGGACGGCTGTATTCATTTGCTGTGCACTGGACCAAAACATGCCATTTAAAAATTAAATTGGAGAGATTGTCATTACTGCTTGGAAAATGAGTCTCACGTGGAGGAGTAATGCGTGGAGATGGCTGAAGGGTTTTTAGAGCCTTGAAGCTACTGGTAGCCCTTAGTTGGTGCTTTCACTGTGATTGACTTGGTTACACGAGAACTCAGGTTAAATGCCTAAACATTAGACATAAAGAGGCTGATAGGTAGTAAATGAAGGAAGTTTTGATGAAACTAGATTAGGAGTTACATTTCCTTCACAAAATTCTCAAGCTAAGCCCTTGTCAGGTTCAGTTTTGAAATGCACCACATGACTGAACGTGTACTGAGCTAAAGAGACAGGTCTGATCTGTGTAAAGCAGCTGGTATTTTTCCAAATTGTCCTTGGCGAACATATACATGTATCTGCATAATATAAATGTTATAAGTCATGTACCCGATTAAGTGACAAGCTATACACCCTAAAAAAAGAGAGTAAAATATTCTGACTTCTGGCACTTGCATTGCGCTGTTCAAAACCGAAGACCTTTTTAATTAAAATTCAATGTAGGCAAGGTCAAAGGCACCCTTATCTATCAAACTGATCTTCTATGTGCTGGAACCCAGATAAGCTAATCGGTAATTACACGGCACAGTCAGAATTAGTATCTGTAATCTGTATTCTGAGATGCAAAAAATCAAATCCGGGTGACCTGGAAAATATAAATGAAAACATATGCGACAAAACATTCAGATACTTTCATAAGAACCCAATATTTACATTAGTTTATTTGTGAGCTCTCATTACAAATGCTGTAGGACTCGCTTGCATGCTGAGATCCTGAGATGTTAATATGTACCACATTGGGAGTGTTAGGAGTATGAAAACAATGTAAGTGCATATTTCAAAATGTGATTATTACAAATAAAATGATTAGGTACTGCAAAGTGTAGAATTCCCTCAAAAACGCTAATCAGCAATAAAGGTGACACAAGAAGAGAAGACAGCCCTGGTAAAAATCACTTTCAGAAAACCATCCTCCATTTTGCAAAAGGGGAATGTCAGAAGTTGGATTCTGAAAGAGGCTAATATTGAAATTTAAATCTGCTCAGCATCCAATGTGAAGCCTATGTGTGCGTTGAAGCAAAGTTAGGAAAGCAGAGCCCTTTTAAGGAGGAGGGGCAATATGCCACAAGGGTAATGAAACACATGAAGAGCAGATGCAGGGGAACACTTTCTTTTTTTCACAGTCTATGCCACACCAAAAGGACTTGGATGCACCAAAAGAACTTTTGCCCACAACAGAAGTTCTGCTTACAACATAACTATGTCATACCTGACTCTAGAACAGACTGAATAAAGAAAGAGCTAAACTCTCTTTGAAAAATTGGCAGCTTCTGGGTGAAATGCTGTTGATTTAAACAGGGGCGGCTCCTCCGCTATGGCGGAGGAGCATCGCCCCACTTCTTTTAAGCAGTGAGAAACATAAAATGACGATAACTTAGAGTTATTGTCATTTTATGTTTCGTGTCCTGCTGCGTTGCGGCGGGCGGGTGGACGGGCGGAGCTGCTCTGCCCTCCGAGCAGGGCAGGGGAGGAGTGGTTTGCCCACTCCTAAGTGCGCAATGACTGTCTGGTCAGCCCTCTCGGGTGCCCAAACCAGTCATGCGCTCTTCCCTGTTCTCCATGCAGGCTGCATTACAGCCTGCATGGAGAACATGTCCACCCCTCTACCCCCTAGCTGAGTGCCGTGTCACAGCGCTCAGACCAATCACAACGCTGCATTGCAGCGTTGTGATTGGCTTAGGGGAGGGAGCCTGGCTGCCTGCTTCCTGTGCCTGTCGGAGGCAGGAGAGCAGGAGCAGAGAAGACGCGGGATCCAGCCTCGAGGTAAGTTTTTTAATTTTTTTATTTCCGATCCCCCCTCCCCCGCTCAACAATCGGCCCACCAACAAGCCATGCCGGCCGCGACTGGATTTAAAAGGGCACCAGCCTTAGTGCGAAGCTTCATCACTATGCACTCTCAGTGAAGATGAGTTATAGATTCTACTTGACTTGTGTGCCACTTACGCATCATCATAAATGCATAGCATGTGCAAAATAGTCTGACTTCAGGATTGGTCCTGTTCATCAAACGAGAACCTCAAGTTTAATGCAACAATCATACAGTCTTTTAGAAAATTTCAAGTGAAATGTTCAAAATAATTCATTTGTTTTCACAAAACGACCTGACTTTCAGAATACTTCTCTGTATTTCGAATAGTCTTCAAGTAACTCCACAGGGAATGAAAAGCTTTTTGTAAGGAAATCCTAAACCCACGCAGGAAGTTCCTGGCTGCAGCAACATTGTATCATGATTGGCTAGGAAAGATGCTATGGGCCAGAAGGGAAGTTGTAGAAAGAAATCCAAGATGGCCACCATGTCTCTCAACTACTTAAGAGTTCATGACCTGTTTTCTTCACACATGTGAAGCCTCTCTCCAGACAGCACAGACACTCTGCAAGGACTGCCCACCTTTCCATCCCTGAGATGGGCTCAGTAGGAGCGGGTTTGGAGAATTGCTCCCTCACACTCACCAAAGTTTAGGCGGTAAGCCATCTTCAGACACGCTTCCTGACATATAAACTCTTTTCAGAAAAAATGAGAGACTGCGCAGAAGAGGTAACCAGGATCTGATAAAGAGTATGAAAGGGTGGCTACCTATTGTTAAAGTCATTTTGGAGAAAGATATGTATTAACTATTGCCGTAAGCTGAGGCAAAGAAAATCCTTCACCTCCACACCTGCTCCTCATCTTGGATACATGGAACCCCAGGAACCCTTCCCTGAAAAAGGGGCTATAGTGACCAACAGGCGTCTCCCAACTCCTGCGGATCATCCTAAAACCCCTTTATCACACAGGGGAAGGGAAACATTTGGTCAAACTCAAATTTCCTGACAGTGTTCACCCTTTGCACCTTTCTTTACTGAAGGTAGCGCTGCAGAAGATGAATTTCAACTTGCAGGAGAGCTTAGATATAGTGAAGATAAGGATGAGCAGAACCTCACAACTGGAATAGACAAGATATCTAGAGAAAATCACAGGTCTAGAGGTACTTTTGATGCTGCTGATGGTGGATTTTAGGCGCATCATTGAATAAAGAGGCAGATTTCAACCTGAACAAGAACAATAAGGAACCAAGCTCAAACTTCAGAAAGGGGCAAAGCGTGACACAAGAGAAAGTATGGAGACCGCTTGGCATTCAGATAGACACAAACAAAGGGGTTATGAAGACAGATGCTCAGAAAAGAAAAGGGGAAGGAGAGTCTCATGGGAAAGAGATGTTTCCTTGTCCTGAGAGAGAGAGAACATGAAGCACCTTGTTATGATGAGATGACAACAAGCATGGATCCGCTCGTTGTAGATACCGTCCTCCTGAGGAATACCTGACCTCTAATACTGATGTGGATTCTTATACACAGGTGCAGAGACAGAAATGAAAGAAAAATAAAGACTCTCAACTAGTAGATATTTCTAAATGTGTCAAATCCAATAGGAATTGAATAAACTCCTATTATGAGAACATCACTTACTCAGTTGATGGCCATTTGGATTGGCCTGAAAATCGAATGTCTTCACTTGGCCTTCGCCGTGATCCAATAAAATGCTTCATACCTCCTCAGTTTCTTCCCAGAGTATGGAACCTTTTTTAGGGGCTTAGAGGCAGAAAATAACATCTGTGTCCTGCCTCCTCTGCTCGGCATCCATGGCTCTAGGCCTGTATCCTGGTAGGACTGGAGCTAGTCACAGTCTTCCCTTGCAGAGCGAGAGGTAAGCTGTGGTCTTGCTTGATCTAGGTAATTGTGTTACATCACTTATTGCTGAAACAAGGAGTCCAAATTGTTTGTGTTCTGTATTGTTATCAATGACTCCTCAAGAGGGTACATACTTAATTTGTACTAATGAACGTAATACGTTCACAGAAGGCGTAATCAGTGGTGTGATTGCACCCCGTATATTCTAAATGAATCAGGCAAGTCAACAGACAACAGGATAGATAAAAATAGATAAAAATAAAAATAAAAACATTTACCTTGCGCTCGCTGCATTGCCGACTCGGCGATGCGGCGAGGGCAAGGTAAGTGGTTTTATTTTTTTATTTAATTCTACCTATCCCGTCGTTTGTTGACTTTCCCCCTTACCCCGCCCCGTCTCACCGCTCTTACCTGTGCTGGCCGCGCCTGATGAACACATTATTAAACAGTTTCCAGATGTATTGAGAATCAAAAAATAAGCAAGACACTCATGTAGGCGTGTTAACTCTCCTACACGTAAATCTAGACCTAATTAATTACATTAGTAGCTTCCAACAGTTATCTGTAGGGACATCCTGGACCGAGAAAGGGGCTGCGGCCTTCTATCAAGGCTTCAAGGAGGAAATAAAGGTCCTGGGTTAGGAATTGATCTGTAACCCTTGGGCTCTCAATGAACTAACGTTACAGACTAGGGCCAGTAGAAGAAACTATGCAAATGGGGTGTTAGAGAGATGGGCGGAAATACGGCTTAGGAGGCTTCTCTGATTTACGTATGATGGCTTTTTATTGAAATTCTACGTAGAAACAAGATGGGTGTTAAATGGATGATTCTGATGCGAGGATAGCGCTGTTGGGTGAGGGTGTTCCTCCTTCAAGGGCAGCTGGTGGCAATGCTGGATTCCCTTCTCCTCCTTAGGTTCTTCAAGATGGTTGTCGCCATCAGGTCCCTCCAGGAAAGACAGGAGAATGTTGCGGTAAGTATAAAGTAAGATGAGCAATTGACCTATTGCTTCACCAGTGCACCCGGGAAGTTTGATCCTGAAGGATCAGTGAATAAGATAGGCAGGACGTGTTTTTTTACCCCATCCGCCCGTGGGGTTATCACAAAGGAACCAAAAAAAATGAGAGCCCCTGTGCCTGTTTGTCTCTTGGGTTCTGGTTGGGTGTGCTTAGATATGCAATGCGTGACTATGGAGATAATAATACAGATATAAGGATATGCAGTTAATAAAGATATGTCAAGCAAGGTTACTGTTCCAGCAACAGGAATGTGCTCCAACAGGAGCACGGGCCCTCACACACCCAAAAGGGTGTCATGCTTCATCATAGGGCTAGCATCTCGTCGGGCCGGCACTGCAATGCCAGACGGGCACCCACTAGGGGGCTCTTTGCCGGTGATCTTTTTATAATAGCTGTCAGGTGAAGTGAGGGTGTGTGGGCAATGATGTTACGCGTAGGGTGGTGTAAAAGGTGATTAAAAATAGGTGTAGTGATGCTCAGTGTCAGAACTGTTTTAATGATTGCGCTCACTAGACTAATTAAAAACTGTTTTCCTAATTTAGGAAATAATTAAACTAGTTTGGAATGTGGATATTTAGTTATTTAACTTACAACAAACAATGGATTTTATTATTAAAGCTCTTTGGTGGGATCTTTTTCCCAGCCTTTTGTAGTATTTATTTGGCTTCACTATTGGCCGCGACTTTTCCAATATGGTGACCCTTCTCGCACCTTATCTATTTAGTGCGGCGATCGCATACTACTTTCTAGTCTTTTTCCACATCCGGCTCCACGGGGTGGAGACGGTCTTTATAGATCCGGAGTTTTCCCGGCTTCTACCTGTTTTTCCTGGCGTTGTGGGATCGACGGTTCCTGGCTTTTGTTGCATTCCAGTGCCGGCAGGATTTTGGGTTCCAACTCCGTCATACGATGGGCGCTATTCGGGGCCGTTAGTTTGTCGGCCCATGAAGCGGGCTGCCCCGTAGCTGCCTAAGAGCTGTCTGTCCCCCTTAGGCTACGACAATGCCGGCTTCCGAAGATACGTTATTCTGTGAGTATTGGGCGGTGTTTCTATTACCATATTTTTCCTGGTGGTTTCCGGGGATGCCTTTATCTAATCACGCGATGTATCTGGTGATGCATATTAGGCGCTTTTGTTTTTCATTCTCTTTGGGTGTGAGACGGTTTTATGGCCCTACTCTACTTAACCGGCCCCAGCATGCTCGGTAGCTCTGTGCGTTCAGATTTTTTTGTGCGTTTTGTCCGCGTCCATGTCCACGCTGTTCATGGAGGACACTTATGGGCTCATTTAGGCCCGCTTTTTAGCACCACACCATGATTTTTATTGGCCTGGGCAAAGTTTGATCATATTATTTTTCTCTTATAGATTCACCCTAGTAGGTGGTGGGGAGCCTGCCATCTAAGCCTTCTAGGCAGGGAGCCCACCTCGCCTCGAGCTACCTGTGTTCATCTTCGACATTCATTGGCGCCATCTTAAAAAAGGTAGTTTATCTAACCGTTTAGTTTCTTTGGGGCTCATTACGATGGCGGGCGGAAGCACCACCGCCGTGCTGGCGGATGCAAAAAGCACCAGTTACCGCCGGCACGCAGCAGTCCACACGCCCGTCCAATTACGATGCGAAAAGTAGGCCAAACACCGCCGGCAAGCCAGCAACACCGTCCGCCATCAAAGTGCGCCCGTACACGTAGCGGCGCAGCCCAACTGACACACACCGTCCGACGAAACACGTCCCGCCCGGCGTATAAATTACGATGCCGCAAACAAACGGCTCCCACGGCTAAGAGACACCGCACGTGAAAGAGAGGCGGTAACACGGACGCAGAGCACGGACAACGAAGAAGCGGCACCCCGAGCATGAATCCAGCACTGCAGGCCCTTCCCATGCTTCTGCTGATGCACCACCAAGGACGCAACGTACCGCGGAGACGCAGGTAGGCACACACACAACAAGTGCACGCAAACAGCGCACACAGTGCAAGGGCGGAAAAAGCGGACAACCCCCACCAGCGCGTGTACACTACACATCCACCATTGCATCCACATATGACACACAGGCCAAATCGTAACATCGCGGAACACATGTGTACACACCACCTGGGACTAGGAACCAACCACCCCGTCACGGCCCCAAAGCGCCGATGACGCCGCCACACATGCGCACAACGCAGAGGCCAACCGCAGCGCCATGCATGCGTCGCACACAGACACAGGGACACAACCAAGCAGCACACACATCAGCCCCACCCCGAACGCACATGACACGTGACAGGCCTGCCACAGACATGTCCCCAACGCCCAATTCACGGACAACACCCAACGCCACACAACCGACGCACACATGTCAGTGAAGTCACGCAACAGCAGGACACACCCCAGTGTAACAAACATGGCGTAGCACACAGCGGCGGCAACACCAACTAGGAGAAGCAGGGCCCCTTCGGGAAGAGGAACGCCAGTACCACACTGAAACACCCATACCACCCTGCACATATGAACAAGACATATAAAACGGAACACCAAAGAGCCCGGGGACCGACAACAGGTGGCCCAAGAATAACATTCACACACAAGGCCCAACGCAGAGCGGAAAGGCAGCCTGCCGCCCACACAAGGGAGAGCAGACAGCACTGAATGACCTTCCATTCCAACTCCGAAACCACAGCCCTACGACAGAAGCCGGTGAATACAGCCATTGTCCAAGAATAGACCAACACAGGCATGCCAAGGAGACCGACCACAGGGCAGATAGCGCATATCACAGAAGCACACAACGGACGGGGCAGAAAGAAGAAAACACTCCCCCATGTCGGCCACATGCAAGTTAATTGGAAGGAGTCACACATCACTGACCTTGAACTGTCTGAGAAGCATGTGGGATGAGGGCCCGTGTCCTCCAAACAAGCCAACAGAACACAAGTCCTGTCTCCCTACGACTACACAGAGCTCACAGCAACCTCGGAGCGTGCACATTGCAGACTGCACACACAGCCGGAGCACGCCACCACAACGCACCGCTGCGAAATGGCAACCGCAACACACCTACCCAACTACGCCGGACAGCTCAAGCTGTACAAAACCAACCTGTTACATATATTGGGATGCGATCTCCTGTCCCTGCTGAACGTAAGTTACCGACTGACTTACCGCATCACATTGTTCAGCTGCGTCATGCCCGTCTTCTACTGTCGGAGGTGTCCCTACCAGCATCCCGTCGAGATATGCCTCTCCAACCCGGCATGTCTGAAGGCGGACCTGCTACCACTACTCCTCCCTCTGGACGCACACGACAGGGCCTGCTCTGCCTATGGGGGCATGGCGTATGTGGCCAACATCGCACCCGCACTGAAATGGGACCACTGTGCCTCCACACGACGGATCATCGAGAACAGCTACATCGAATGTCACCCAGCATGCCCCATCATGGTCCTCCAAGGGACAACTTACGAACAACACCTTGACAGCCACCATCCGCTACATTGGCTGGCAAACATGTACACCACCAATGACATGGAAGCCCTGCTGGACGGCATCGCATACCTGACAACCTGTAAATACGTCGGACCACAACGCAGGTTCCCCGAGTGACCTATGATGTCCAACCCCGCACCCATGCTTAGCTTCCGCACGGACTGGCCAGTCACCACCACAACAGCCATACCAAACGACCGGCAACTGTAACCACACCATCAACGACATCGCCATGACATCGGATATGACCGGGACATGCACACTGTTCCCCATCACATCCAGGAACACCGCATGCATCGTGGGAGGCAGTGGCATGGGCTCTGTGTATCGCACCCACATGGACGGAACTGCACGAACAACCAGGACACGACATGGATCCAGCGCACATGGACACACACACCGCTCAGTGGACATGAATAGGTCGCCTGGAGTCTGTGGGTGCTGCACCCCTCCCACCCCCGCCCCGGGAATCCCATACCAGGACCTTTGCATGGACGTCAAGTGCATTCAACAACAACACGACCCCAGTGACTGTGACATGTCCAGTAACCACCACAGTGCAACAACAAGTGGCACGCCGCTGCATGCACGCAAGCACATGCCCTGATGTCATCTCACATGCACGCGTGCATGAGGAACAACCGCAGCAAACCTGTCACATGGAACTGAGATGGACTGTGCCCATGATGCCAAGCGGTCTGGTAGGCTACATGTATACCGTCTGTGTCAAAGTCCGCAGCTCCGCAGCTATACGTAAATGTACATTAGCACAGCCTTGGCCAAGCAGATGTCACTCTGAAGCCCACATCCCACATGCAACAGCCAATCACATGTAACCCCACACCCTATCCCATTTGCAATCATGCTCAGTATATCCTCAACATGTATTCCGCTGCCAGTAGTGTCCACTATACTGCATCACAGAGGACAGAAGACTCAATATAATGTTTGAAACCAAAACTGTCTCCGCTGACTCATTTCACAAGTACGAATGAGAGAGGATGAGAGTATGTGAAGTATACGGCAGTCGTGACATGACCATGTAGTCCACTGGTATTGGATGTCAACGCAAATGAGTAGCACAACTGTGGAAGACACACATGTGTCGTGTGAAGTCGTATGGACGCAGTGCTCAGGTGGGTGGGTGTGACGGGTAGATGCGCACATGCCAAGTTGGAGCACGCCGTGTTGGGAGGGGTCATGAACAGTACACCACCGCTTCCCTGGGCATTGTGAGAGGACACCTGTCGGGGGGAGTGAACACGTGTGTGCACAGCAGCCGGGCACACGTACAAAGCGGTACCAGGCGCACCTCAGCCCACCCTCTGTGGACAAGCTGGATCCTGTTGTGCGCCCGCCATGCCCCTTGACAAGGCACACACAGCCCCAGTCGACCAGGTGTAACCCCAACATAGTCAATCCGCACAGGCGATACAGGGCACGGGATGGCAGTGGAGCATGGTGTGTGAGAGGTCTCCTCGCGCTCCTCCTGGTCATATCACGCAGGCAATAGAACCTCAACGTCTAGCATGGCAACAAGTCAAATGGAAGTGTAGGGGGACGCACCACAGCACGAGCAGCACTGACGTCACGGGAGGTGGCTCGCACCATCCCATCCATTGCCCATCATACCAACCACGCCACATGCCATTGCGACTAAGTGCAAGCGCGTGCGCCACCACCCCTGAGCCCTCCCCAGAGAGGCCAAAGAGTGAATGTGTGGGCCATCAGCCACAGACGGACGCGGCCTGGCCGCAAGGGCAGCCACAGCCACTGGGTGTCGCAGGTGGCGGATCCGGAAGGCGAAGACTGTGATGCATAGTCCATGCAGGCCGGGTCTCCATTTGGGGCACCACGCAGGTGGACGGCGTCCCGCCACACATCATACCCTGAGACAGCCCACTCGTGCAACTGGACCCACACATACACTCCTTGCCCTCTCTGGTGCGAGCTTGGGGCTGCCTGTGCAAGCGCTAGCCTCGCAGGTGAGCATGCATATTGGGGGGCGAGGGGAGGACATGAGGGCTGGGGCGAAGATGACTGTATCACTGTCAGTTAGTACAAGGGATGACCCAGATGTGGAAAGGAAGAGACGTGTCCCGTGTGTACTGCAACTAGTCGCCAATCCAACTACCCCCCCATGTCCGGAATGTAAGCCCGCACCTAGGCCCACCCATCCGCCACATCGAACATACCACCAGCACGACAACCTTCCCATTCGAAACACTGACTGGGGGTGGCGACCAGTGAACAATCATGTGTAGCCTACCCACGCGTACATGTGGGCCCTCCATGATCCATGTCACCTGCGGCAAAGACATGACATGCGCAATGAGGGAAGTGAGGAGAGCTGTCCGCCCCACGCACAGAAGGTGCATCAGCTCCACAGACCCAGCAGCGAGTCCAGCAGGGGTCACATGTGCAGGGGCAGCTGTGCCTGGTGTGAAGGCACATGCATATAGACAGCACATCGACCAATGTGTAGTCTGCCCACATCCACAGTCCATCATCATGCGGACATAGGAATTGAACACAGGGCAACACATCTTAGTTGGTGCACCCACCGTGACCAACAATGCGCAATCATCGACGTACCCGCCCTGTGCATGGCCCCCCACCCAACGGAGGCACATCCAGTGCCACCATCCCACACACACAAGCCTTCCACGGAACATGCTGTGTCCAATGGTCAGTACAGAGTCAGCGCCCATCTGGTGGATCCTGAACAGGAGACACATGCACACACATGCCAGCTCCCACTATGTACGTCTGCCACCTGGCACGTGCAATGTAACCTCTCACCTGTGACGTGTGACTGCAAGCACACAGCCGTCTTGGCATGGGGCTGTCAATGTGGACACCTGTCAATGTTTCGGGAGGTGTGATCCGTACAGTGCTGTACATAGGGTGCAGTGCTGACACCTACTACTGTCTCATATCCCCTCGTGCCACAGGTCCCACTTGTTTTGGCCGCTCAGCCTGTGCCCACATCGTCGTCGTCGTGTGCCATACTCATCCAGCCTCGGAAGCAGTTCCATGCTCAGCAGACACTCATGTTGCCGTGGCGTTGCCGCTTGACGAATATGCAGTCAGTCCCCATCAGCACGCCCCGCAAGTCATTGGGGCCTAGATCCCCATGTGCATGCACATGGCAGTGGTATGTCTCACTAGCCATTGCCATTGTTGGGAGACCTGTGTAAGTGTATTGTGGCCGTGCCGTCCCAGCTTGACAGCTGGGCTGTGGCTCATGTGCTTGCTCAGTCATGTCAGTGATGTGTATGCGAAATTGCTATGTGTTGTGTTGCTTTGACATGTGTCCTCTGCAATTTCCCTAGGCGGAGACCGAACATTGACCGCCCATACCAATTGCTGGTGGACATGGACGATACAGAGGTTATTAGGAAGTTTCGGCTGGACAGGCCAACCCTGCATCGACTGTGTGCCATGTTAGAACCCCATCTCCGTCCCCGCAGGGTGTATCCAACAGCATTCACCCCCACGGCTAAGGTGATGGCTGCCCTGCATTTCTTCGCCACTGGGTCATTCCAGCACACAGTGGGCAGTGGAGGAGGGATGTCCCAGCCCATGTTCAGCAAGGTGCTGAGGGATGTACTGGCAGCCATGATGCTGTACCGAAACAGGTACATCCGCTTCCCCAGGGCTCGTGAATTGGCGGCAGTGAAGGGTGCATTCTATGCCCTTGGCAGAATCCCACACGTCGTTGGAGCCATTGACTGCACACATGTTGGCCTTGTTCCACCACAGGCCACTGAGCACCTGTACCGCAACAGGAAGCACACGCACTCCCTGAATGTGCAAGTGGTGTGCCTTGCGGACATGGTGATCACCCACGTGTGTGCAAAGTTCCCAGGCTCGGCCCATGACGCACACATAATGCGCAACAGCATCTTGCCACGACTGATGGCCAATCTGCAACAGGATCGTGGCTGTATTGTCGGTGAGTATGTGGAGTGGTGTAGCGTGCTGGTTGTGCGATGCTGTCCCCTGTCCAGTTGGAATAGCAACGGTTCTCTGTGTCCCTCACACCCAGGTGACTCTGCGTACCCGAATGGGGCATGGCTGCTCAGTCCATTGAGGAATCCTCGCACCCCAGCAGACGATCGATACAATGAGGCACATGGGAGGACCAGACGTGTGGTCGAGCGTACCTTTGGCCTCCTCAAGTCCAGGTTCAGGTGCCTGGACCGCACCGGGGGTGCACTGGCGTACTCCCCACAGAAGGTGTGCCAGATAGTGGTGGCGTGCTGCATGCTGCACAATCTGGCCATTCGGAAGCAGATCCCCCTCATTGTGGATGACGGAGATCAACCAGGGCCCCAGCCCGCAGACCAGGACAGCTCGAGTGAGGAGGACAGCGGAGAGGAGGAAGCTGGGAATGTGCGGCAGCAGCTCATCGCCCGCTACTTCACTTGACGGTGAGTGTCCATGTACGACGGCTGATGTGGCTGTATTTGTGCAGGTGTGTGTGTGCTGTGTCAGGGTGGCCTTTTGTTCACTGCGTGCTGTGTGTCAACGCTCCATGCCCAGGTTAGTATGCCACTGATGGTGGCTGTGGCATTGTGCCCTATTGCTCTGTGCGATGTGTGTACATTGCTTGTAGTTGTTGACATGTACTGTGTGATGGGTGTGTGACACACTCATTGAATGTGCTCCTGTTCTGTCTCCCACCCCTAGGTCCCTACAGGCCCTCCGGATTCCATTGCCATGCCACGCATCAGGTGCCTTTCCGCCCAAGGTGGCCGTTGTATTCCGTACAAATAAAACACAGGGCACAAACAGCAGTTAGTGAAAAAGGTGCATTTATTACAAACTGTGACATGTGATTGTGTGTAAGGTGATGACAAAAGTGGTGCGTGCAGTGACAATGAGCTGTCGGTCATGGCTGCGTGATGCTCAGGGTGTACCCACTGGTTCTATGTCCATAGTCCAACACACACATGCCATCCAGATGGCTGTGTGGAGTGGGATCGTAGTCCAAGTCAATGCAGTGGCTGGTCAAGGAAGGCTGGCTGGCTGCCTCACTTGCGTTTGGAGCGTGCGAAGTCCTCCCGGGAGATCGGTTTCCACTTCGGATGGCCCCTTCCACGTTTGCGAGGGGGGGTGCCTGCTTGCGACATGCTGGTGGTTGAGGTGTGCTCACTGGCTGTGGACGCAGGGGAACTGGACACTGCTGCTCGACCCTGCGCCCCGGCAGGTGGTGGCGGAGGGGAGCTGCTATCCCTGGCCGTGTCCTCACCGCCACCACCAGCTGGCCCATGAGGTCCACGAGTTGACCTATACGGGCGTCCATGGACCTCAGCACCCCCAGCACCTCCCGCGTGTCTGAAGCAGACCTGACCCATTGTTCTTGGGCCTCCTCATAGGCCCCAAGGACTCTGGCCATTTGAGGCAGGGCATGGCTCCCAGGGGAGGCTGGCGTTTCCCTGACCCTGCTCCTCCTACCAGTCCTGCTGCCACCGGCCTGCCCACTAGCCACATTGCTCACCACGGTCCTCGCTGTGGCTCCCAGGGTGGATCCAGTCGGCCGGGCCACCACCTGCGCTGGGGCTGGTGCCAGCGAAGACGTGGTGGTGGTGGCGGCGGTGGTGGTCGGTGCGGCGATGGTGGCGGTTGCGGCAGTGGTAGTGGCCGCAATGACCGTGGGTGTGGCCGCAATGACCGTGGGTGTGGCCGCAATGACCGTGGGTGTGGCCGCAACGACAGTGGCAGCAGGGGGCTGGGACTGTTCAGCAGCCCTGGATGATGGGTTGGTGGGTAGGAGGGGTCCTGGGGAGCGGCTGGGCCCTGCCACACCAGATGGGCCTGCTTGGTGGTCCGTGTCCGAAGAGGAGGTGAGATCCTCCACATCTGTGTGTCCTCGTTGGGGGCTTGTGGGCTGGCTGTGCTGGCTGCTGTCTCCATCCCCAGCATCCGGCAGTTCGTCACCTGTGGAGAGAATGAGATTTGTTATTGTGTTGCACCTGGCGAAGTATGTATTTGTCGTCTGACATTGACAGTTCGTGCAATCTCGTACATGGGTTTCCCGGAGGCGTGTGTGTGGCTGTGGCATTTGTAGTTGTGTGTGCTTGGCAATGGGACTGTGTGCTGTGCACATGTGGCATGGGACGGATTGGCCATGCCGATGGGTGTGTTGCTGTGCCCCTACTCATTGTGACTCTGGTGTATGCGGGCTCCTGGCCCATCCTGGGTCTGGTTTGTACTTTGCTTTTGGTGTTCAGATGGGACGCTTAGGAACGCATATGGCAACATGGGGGCCATGCCCCAGATTCGCATTTGGGAGGGAATATGCTTTTGGGGTTCAAATGGAACGCTTAGGGACGCATATGGCAACATGGGGGCCATGCCCCAGATTCGCATTTGGGAGGGAATATGCTTTTGGGGTTCAAATGGAACGCTTAGGGACGCATATGGCAACATGGGGGCCATGCCCCAGATTCGCATTTGGGAGGGAATATGCTTTTGGGGTTCAAATGGAACGCTTAGGGACGCATATGGCAACATGGGGGCCATGCCCCAGATTCGCATTTGGGAGGGAATATGCTTTTGGGGTACATGCTGTGAGCCATGGGTGCCGAACGTGACATGTGTTGTGGCAGCATGACAGTGCATGGTTTGAGGTGTGTGCATGCTTGACATGGCCTGCATATTTGCTGTCTGTTGTGATTACTGGACATGGCATTGGACGCATCGTTATGAGTGAGTGATGGTTGTGTGTGAAAGCCAACGTATTGCAGTTGTCCCATCTCCTTGGTGTGCGTGCTGCCCTGTGCCATGTGCATCACTGCAGTGCTCGTGGGGGGGTGTGGCCCATGTTGTGTGTTGTTGCTCACAGTGTGTCGTGCGCTTAATTGACTTCTGGCACATGGTTGGTCATGGGCATGTATCTTAGCGTGACTGCTGTATGTGTGGCAGCTGTGCGGATGACATGCCTTTCATGAGACTGGGGCTGACGGATGGGATGGATGGTATGTTGTATGTGCATGGTGTGTCTGTGTGTTTGATGGGTTCAGTGGTGTTCGTGTACATTTCTGTTGTTCCGCTCTGTTGCGTCTAGTGTTGTTTGTCTTACATAGGCGTAGTTGTGGGGTGTGTGGTTGACAGGCAGTAGGGGCTACATGGACAGGACTTCAATGGTGTTTCGGTTGTGTGTGATGAGTTGCACAGTGGCTGCCGTGTGGTACTATTTTCAGTGTGGCTTGTGTATGCAGACGTGGCTCCTTGGGTGTTGCTATGTCTGTGATGGGTCATGTGGGGTGTGAGTCTGTTGTTCATGTCCGTGTGCACATTGTTCACTTGTTCGTGACGGTGGGCGGTGCTGCGTTTTCGTCTGCTACGTGACATGTCCCAAGTGTTGGTCGTGTACCGGTCCTCATGCCTCCAGTAATCCAGCCCTGTCCAGTTTCCCACCTGCAGGTTGTTCGTGCGTGCACTGTACTGGATGCCACATGGCTCTAAGCGGGGGGTGCTCCATGTTGCAGGTCTGTGGGGGTGGGGGGTGTTGTGGGTCGTGGGGGTGGCTGGACACCCACTGACACCGATTGCTGTGGACCGTGATGTCTGCCTTTCGGCTGTCGTTGTGCACTGCGGTGGCTGACACGTGGCTGTGGGGTGTGGGGGATGCTCCTCCTTGCTGTGCTGTGGGACTAGGGGCCTGGTGTGTGTTGTACTTGGGCTGTCCACCGTCCCACCCACTGCACTTTGTGTTCCTGCCACTTACCTGTTACTTGTCGGTTTGTGCAGCTGTGGCGGACACATGGGTGTGGTGGGTGCTCGTTGTGGCGCTTCTGGCATATTTGGGGACCTGTTGGTGGTTACGTGGCTGGCTGAATGTACACATGTCCCCACGCATCTTACAGTTGTTCTGTTTGGGCTGTGTGTGGTGGTGTATGTTGCATGTGTGTGTCGTGTATTGTGTGCTGGACATGGGGGTGTTTGTCCCTGGGAGCTGTGGCATGGTGGTAGTGCATGTGAGTACATAGCGGTGTGCTGGTATACATTAGTTTGTACTTACCAGCCTCCACTCCCCCTGCCAATCCGGCGAGGATCTCGGGATGTATGATGACTCGCACCTTCTCCTCCCACGCTTTGAAGGTCTTGAAGAGCGCGGGATTCCCTCCGCCAGTGACGGCAGCCAGCTCTCTGTTTTTGCCCTCCTTCTTCTTGACCAGGCTCTTGACGTCATTCCACCGTTTGTTAATTTCGACTCTGTTCCTGGGCAGGGTCCCGACTGCATTGACCTGGTCTACGATCCGGTTCCACATTCTGTTTCTGGTGGCTAGTGGTGTGTGTTGGACCATGTTCCCATAGATTTGTGGGTGCACCTTGATGATCTCGTCGACCATGACCGTCAGCTCAATGGGCGTGAACTTGGGCATTCTTTGTGGTGCCATGGTGTTTGTGGTGCTGGTGCGGTGTGTGTTGTGTAATGTGCAGGGGGTTTGTGGTGCTGGTGTTTGGTGGTGGTGGTGGTGGTGGTTGTGATGTGTGCGTTTCTGTGGTGTGCTGTTGTCCTTGCTGTGTCACTGTGTCCTCTCCTCTCCTCTCTGGTTTGCAATGTTGCAAGGGGTTGTGGTCTGTGGGAGTGCTGCTTTTGTACTTACCTATGTGGGTGTGTCCTCATGGTCTGTTGTTTTCAGGTGTGTTGTGTCTGGGGTTCTGGCCTTTGTAGTTTTTGTTTGTCCGGGGGGTGTTTTCGGGATGTGTACTGTGCTTGTGTATTTGTGCGTGCCTTGCTGTGTGGACTTGTTGGCCATGTTGTGTGCTATTGGTTTTGTGAGCGGATGGTTTCTGTGCAGGGACGTGGGCGCCATGGCTTCTGCCGTGTCGATTCTCATCGGCGTAGTTTGCGCTGGCGGGCGGTATATTTGTAGTTTTCCCGCGCTCATGGCGGTGCGATCGTAATTTCACGTGCGGTGTGTCGGCCGTGAGGGCGGGCGGTTTTGTGTTGTCGTGCGTGTTTCCGTCCGTGGCGGGCGGTTTGACTCTGACTCGGACGATGGCGGGCGGTATTTTGTGTGATTTTTCCGCCGATGGCGGTTTTCGGTTTGTGTAATCGTAATGGCGTGGTCGGTGTTCAGACGGTGTGTGCGGGCGGATTTTTGCCGCTTCCATGCCTGGCGGATTTATTTACGCTGGGTATCGTAATGGGCCCCTTTATTCCTTCCCTTACCTCTGCCTTTGAGGAGTTATCCATTTCTAATGTATTTCTAATATTTTTCGTATCTGAGTGCTTTGCCCCTATCTTTGTTTTTGTTAGGTAGGAACCAGCTGTGAGCTCTTCCCATTTGGACGTCTATTCATTTTTGTTCCAGACTTATGCGAAGCCTTATGATTTATCTTAATTAATCGTAAGTGGTTTTCTGTCCGTTCCTTTGTTTTCATCTTGGGGCTGCCTAGCCCTATATTCCAACCACCACCTGCCAGACTCTGGTATTTTAAGTCATTGGGACAGCACTCCTCTTGGTCTCACACCTATCTTCTCTTTTTATGCTTTTTTTCCATCACCATTTGGATGCGGTCTTGACTTAATCCTTCACTCGCCACATCCTTGAGACTCTTCTCTCGCTCCCCTTTCCTTGGATGTCACTACTAGATCGGTGAGGCTTAGATGAGGCACTGGAAGCTTTATTAGTCCTATTCATTTGTTTGTGCATTCTGCACTGTTCCTATTGATTTGGATTGAGATTGCCTCAATGTTCTGTTTTCTATTTATTTGCAGAATTGTGTTTTGACGTCTGCTCCTGCCTTAACATCTCTCCCCCCCCCTTATCATATATGTGGTTATTTTTATTCTATCGGTCCTGTGCCCTGAAGAAGGTTGTTGGCTGCACTGAAGCCTGATACCGAAACGTGCGTCGGCACACCCGGTGACATTGGGACACCTACTGTTCAAGAAGAGTTGAATGCATTATGCATACAGGAATTCCAACTAACGAAAATGTTGTTCATTTGTAAGAGAATATTGCATTCTACCAAAGAAAGTGCATTCACTATTGTGAACATCGAACACAGACACTATATAGTGCTAATATGTATATTTAAAACTATCCTTCTGCAATAGCCTAAGATCGTGCTTATGAAAACAGTCTCCTGTTGTCACCACTCCTATTTTCTCTGGTGGTTCTTGTCTATGGTTGCTATTTTTACCTGTTTGTCTTGGGAGTATGTTAGTTGTATGGGTATGACTGGAGTATGACTGATAAAATGTTGAACTGTGATGTCATTCAGGACATGTTTTTGAGGTTTTTTAATATCTTTTTCATTGTTTGACGATTGATAAGGGGGCAATATCATTGCTATTGTGATTTATATTTATGTTTATTTAAAGATTACTATGTATGTGAATTAATACAGATTATCAATATATTTAAAAATATTTAAAATATTTTTCTATGGTGAATATAATAAAATCATATAAATCCTTTTTGAGAACGCAAACTTTATTGTTATTGCTACAGTTGTGGTCAATCTCAATCCCCTTTTGAAAAGGTATCTGTTGTGCTTATATAGAGACGCATTGCGCTCATAATTTATCGTAGGCAGGTGACATTTATTCCCCCCTTGCTGTAGGGTTTTGGTAGTTTGATTATTTAGTTATTTAAAACATCAGGTCAACATGTTTCTCGCTTCAGTTTGTCACAAGGACCAAGTGGCGATTCATCAGGACCTATCTCAGAAACCTACACTACACTTATCACTTGGTGCCAAGCTTTTGTAGTAACAGAATATGTGAATCACCAGTCATACATTGAGTGAGTGGTAATATTATACCTCAATTCTTTCGTATATAGCACAACCCCATTTGGGTATTGCGTCAGACCTCGTAGGAAACAAGCAGACTCGCAGTCAGCAGAGCCGGGGTAGGTCTTGCAGCAGACGCTGCGACGCGTCCGAGATGCTAAATTAGCGTTTCCTCTGCTTGTTTCTCTTGAGGTCAGTAGATCTACATGTTTAGGAGCATATGTGCTGGACATGATAAGCTCCTGGTTCTCTCTATATAAGAGAATGGAGATAATAAGAAACAACAAAAACCAAACACCTACCTCTCACCCCCAAAGTCAAACCACCCGCTCCCTGTATCAGGCCCCAGTTTCATCCCTCTTCACGGTCACTCATCGCGGAGCCCCAACTCTCCTGGTGGCATCCACCACTCTTCGCTCCAGGTATCGGGCCGTCCTTGACTGGGTCAGCGTCACTGAAATTCTCCCTGCCTTCTCCCAAGGCGTAGGTCGCGGTCCCTTCCTCGCCATTGTGTCCCAGGTCAACTCGGCACTCTGCTGGTGGTGGTTCCCCTCGGTGGCGTTCTACATCCCACTTCCTGGATGGTAGCCCACTTTTCCCTTGTACGTCCTCCCTTTTGAGGGCCTGTCTCCTACCCTTCTTGCCTGGAAAAAAAGTCCCACCTCAATGTTTGTGGCGTTGTGTCCTGAGTCATCCCCTCCTCCCTTTTCTAATGCAGTAACTTTGGGCCATATTATCAAGAACGGCGATAACATTATCGCCGCTTTAGTGGCAGGAAACTGCCGCTAAAGCGGCGATAAGGAGCTTGATAATATGCCCTATAGAATTCCAATAGAAGCCCAGGTTCTGGTGTGAAGGACATCAAACCTGGGCTTCTATTGGAATTCTATAGGGCATATTATCAAGCCCCTTATCGCCTCTTTAGCGGCAGTTTCCTGTCGCTAAAGCGGCGATAATGTTATCGCCGTTCTTGATAATATGGCCCTTTGTTTTTCTTCCAGGTCGCGGCGTCCCTTATGGTGGGAGGAAGGTGCAGCGTCTGGAGAACCTGGTAAGTAGGGGGGAGTGGGTCGGGTTTAGATCACATGGGAGTACAAAGAGAACTATGTTCCCTGAAGAAAGGGAAGAAAGGCAGAACAAAAGACTGTGCCTTTATTGCGGCAAGCAAGGACATTTTATCAGAAACTGCCTTATTCTGCTGGGAAAACGTAAAAGCTCATCCTTGAAGGACACGCGAAGGTTGAGCTTAAATGATTTCTAATTTGTCTATCAGCATGAAGGTGCACTTTTAAATGAAAGTAGTAATTTCCACTGCTCGTGGACCAAGAGAAATCTACGTCTTAATTGATTCAAGAGCAATGGGCTGTTTTATGAATGCTAAGAACCTAACACAACACAAGGTAAGGCCAGACGAGATAAAGGGATTTAATAGCGCAGCTCTTACCTCTGCTGCAGTGTGCAAAGAGACAGAGAGGCTCACTGCGCCTACTCAGTCAGGGTATCTGATGTCCTTAAAGCTTGAAATAATCGATGCTCCCACTTTTTCCATTCTGTTGGGAATCTCCTGGCTACGCAGGCTCAAACCTACAATTGACTGAGAAATTCCCACTATTCACTTTTGTTCATCATATTGCTGAGCCATTTATTTTAACACCAATTTTTATTAGTTTCTGTATTGGAACATGTAGTGCACATTACAGACAAAGGGACAGATGTACAAAATGTAGGAATTGCGATTTCCAAATTGCGATTTCTTACCAAAGCGCAATAAGGAAATCATAATTCCTAATGTAAGAACCCTTAGAATTTTTAATTAGCAATTTCTAATGTGTCGAAAAATTAATGAGGTAAGTTGCAGTTTGTCACCAATTAGGAATGATAGACATCACAGGGATGGTGGCCTGCTGGGGTCAGTTAACCACCACGTCTGTGATTTCTTTTACATAATGCAATGTTATTTTTTAAATATAGCCTGTTTTCCTTAAAGGAAAACGGGATGAGCTTCAAAAACAAAAATGCTTAAGTTTAATTTTTTAAGAGTAGGCAGTGGTCTGTGGGATAAAAATATTTTGTTTAACATTCTCAAAGGGGAGGGGTGAATGGTTACCACTATCTTTCAGTAGTTGGCAAAAAAATTATGTTTTGCAGCCATAATTCGGTCTCAAAACATTAATACATACCACTGCGATGCGGTATTTGGAAGGGACACCCTAAACACACCCCTTCCAAATACCGAATCTCAAAACAAAATTGCAGTTCATTAACAAATTACCGAATTGCACTGCGGCTTTTGTACATTTTAGAACGCTTTTTTGTGGTCGCAAAAGGCCTGATTCTGCGAATCGGCTTGTTTGCGAACTTCAGAAAAGTTCTGTACATATGGCCCAAAGTGAACATTTCCAATCTGAGCAGAGCCAGCAATAGTTCCAAAAGAGTCCCGCCTTTATTACCCATACAGTTCCAAAACTGATTGATACCCTACGATGATAGACACAAGCTCTTAGCAGCAAAATCACCAAACACACTTTATCATGGAGAAGAGGCAAGGGGTTATTAGCGACAGAAGGCTTTCCCAGTGGCTGTTCACAGTGAGGACTATGGCCGGGTACTGATTATTTTGGTGGTTTAAGGGGGTCTACTATCGTCTTTCCATTCTCTTCGTGTGGTTGAACTAACTTGTCGCATTGCCCAGCTCAGCTGCCTGTGTGGGCCCCGCTTTTCTTCCCTACACAGCGCTGTACTCTCGGCTTCAGCCCACTGTATCACCTCTTTTTGAATGTAGCCAACTGAGGGAGCTGAGGAGCTTTCCAGAACATAGGTATAGCCCTCTTAGCTGGCAATAGAGAAAAGTTTATGAATTTCATTCCCACTGTGTTCCTAGGCTGAGGGTATATCCCCAGCAGATAGCATTCAAAGACGTCAAGATCTGCACACTCAGTAACTTGAGGTAGAACATTCAGTACTTCACCATCGCACAATCCCAGAGCATGTGTGTTATCCAAGCCTGCAACACGAGACATCTGGGGCAATTGCGTTTGGGTAGATCCATGAATGTCAATTCACCAAAATGCCAGGGGAAGTGAAAGTGACACCATGCTTTATTTGACCTTTATTTTCACTCACACGCCTGCTTACACACACACACACATGCACACACTCGCTCTCACATAAACAGACTCTCACCCGCAAGCACTCACACAACATACATTTAAAAGCATTTCTTACTTACCTCAGCTGCCAGAGAGGGTCATATTCCAGCTAATTGTTATCCATTCTTCATTACACTAATAGTGAATAATACGTTAGTATTCACTATTATAAAAAATGTATACAAAACAAGGAGCTTGGAGCTGCCTCTGTGTTCCTGGCACCTATTTTGCCACCTCTGAGGCCAGAGGTTGCAAAGGCAGTGCCAGGTGTTGCAAGGGGCAAGCAGGGGTCACAGCTGTGTCCCCTGGTGACCCCTAAATGACTTCCATGGGTAGATCACACTGAGCCTATGGGGGTAAGGTATGCTCTGTGAAGTATATTAAAAATTGATGTATATGAACCAGTCATTAGAGATGACCAAATCTGGCTATTCTACGACATTTTGCCAGTTTTTGTTGGGAAACATGCAACCGCAAACACATACGCAAACAAATACGCATATATAGATGGTATATACCATGGGAAAAAATTAACCTCATAGCTATACAAGGCCATAAATAAACATGTTAGGGTTCATTTGTAACGTCTTAAGGACAAGTGGGAGGCAGACGTGGTGCCTCCCACTTGTCCTGAAGAGGTTACAAATGAACCTTAACATGTTTATTTATGGCCCTGTATAGCTATGAGGTTAATTTTCTTCCGTGGCCCATGGTATATACCATCTATATAAGCGTATGTGTTGTCAGTTCCATTTGTTCTATGTGCCAACGTGGTTTGACTACATGTAATATCCTCCCATAAAGGAGGAAGCGTTCTTTCCACAAGCAGTAATATTCAAATAACTCCTGAAATCTGTAAAGGGCCCCCTCTCCAAACAGGTCTCTCATAGATCACAATCCAACCATATAACAGTGCGCTATTGCGCCCACTTTAAGGGCCCCTCTTGGGGTAGGAAGAACCCTAAGAGGTATCGCTAGAGCATAGGATAGAACTGAGCTCATTTAAGCAAGACCCCATTGCAAGCAGTCCAAGGTTGTGTGGTTCAGGGGGCAAAGAGTCCTGGTGGAACAAAAATGTTGTGAAGTGGCCCCTCCCTATTCTGTGCCTCTAAGAATCCCGTCTCGCCAAATGATGCCCGTGAGCCAGTAGTCCATGATGGTGCCCTGAGCCAGTCGGCCAGGATGATGCCCAGTTGGTCACCAGTGGAATTATTCTTGAAAGTCTGGGACCCCCAGCCCACCCTTGCTCAAATTTTTATTTGTCTAGTGCCACACACCTCCTGCCAGTGCCCCGTAATAAGTCACTCATGAAGGAATCTAGCTCTTGGGAAATTTTCCTGGGAATCAACAGCGAGAGGTTAACAAAGTAATAAAGGAGGCGTGGATGCATCACCATCTTGGCTGTGGCTACACAGCCCATTACAGAGAATGGGAGTGAGATCCAAAACGACATCTGAGATCTTAGGAAGCGTATTGCTCCTCCCAAATTGCCCTCTAACAGGTCTGCCGCTGTATGATACATGTAAGCTCCCAGGTAGCAGGATGTGTGTGCTGCTCATTGCACTGAGCCACCCTCAGGTCAACTTCCCACTGAGACATTGTTTTTGGAAGAGAAATACACAGGACATAGGGGCTGATTTAGAGTTTGTCTGAGAATGTACTCTGTTGCCATGGCGAAAGAGTACCCTCTCTGTCAAACTCAAGGTCCACCCACCTGAGTTACAGTCAGGTGGACCTTAAGTATGTGAGTGACAGAGCCTACATGAGCTTCATAGCAGACAATCTCCTCCAACGGCCCAATGGAGTATAGGCTGTCGGAGGTTCACAAATAACACAGTCCACCCGATTTAGATTTAGACAGTAACCTTCCATAGTGTGGAGTCCAATAGTTTTACTTCTTCCAAAACAAGCTTCCGCTTTTGGAGTTTGTTTTTGGAAAAAGTAAAACATTGTAAAATTTTGACATGTGACCATCATTTTTGACAGAGCTGTCCATCAAACTTTTATAACATTGACAGGAACCGCTGTAACGCCCCCAATAATCCAGGTTATTAATGTATATCTATCCTGTATTCCCATGCTGTTTTTTAGTGTAACTATATTCAAAGTACGTTCATGCCTTCGTTACCTTTCAGAGGAAGGCATCAATCTGTAGATAAATCCATTAAATATTCTAAGTTTTTGCAGGACCCATTTTAAGTATTACCCCCTGCCCCCCCCAGTACTTCCAGTCAGAGGCAAAACTGTCATCTGGCCAAACTTAACAACTCGTAACTAATAACTCTTGTTAACTGACAAAACTAGGAGTCTAGCTAGGGGGGTGGAAAGTCAGTACCAAGTTGTGTATCCGTTGTAGCTCACCACCCAGCCCATGGTGTAATTAATAAAGTGTCATGTTTGGGTGGGAAGAAACCTAGATAAGGTGGTAACCAGCACCAAACACGGTGCCCTTGATATTTATCTACTTCACGGAGGTTAAGGCAGCATCATATTAGTTAAACTCTGCATGTAGATCATCAGTACTGTGGAACATCTCTACTTATGTGGAGGGTAGGTATGCGAGACAGCCAAAGCTACAGCATATTTAATAAATGATTGTTAGAAATTGGGTTTCTGGTTGGCACAGCTATGCACCCCATCCAAACAGGAACCACAATCCTAGTCAGGGTAAGTAAGATACACACTAAAAGTTAACATGTACGCATCCTGTGGTAGCTTGGAGCGGAGCAGTCAGGCTCAACTTAAGAGGCAATGTGTAAAGTATTTGTGCAACACAACACGCAGTAAAACAATCAAAATATCATAAAAAGACTCCACACCAGTTTAGAAAACTAGATGATAATTTTATAAATAAATCAAGACCAAAACAACAAAAATCCAATGAGTAGAAATCGAGAGATGAATTTATAGAGACTAAGGGGCAGATTTACAAGCCCCCTGCGCCACCAGTACGTCACTTTTTGTGACGTACTGGTGGCGCATGTTACTGCTCCATATTTACAAGGACAGGAAAACCCACCCTGCGCAGCTTTTCCTGTCCTTGTAAATATGGCCCCTTTACACGCAGCACTTTGCGTGAAAGGGGCGTTCCATGGATGTTGCTGTGGGTGTTCCCTGGCAACACCCATGGAACAAGACACATTTCCAGATTTACGAGGAATCGTAAATCTGGAAATGCGTCTGAATGCTACGCCACCCTAGGGGTGGCATAGCGAGGCGCAATGAGGAGAAATGTTTTCCATTTCTCCTCGTTTTTTCCTCTTTCAATGCGTGCAGGGTCAGAGAGCAGCAGGAATCAGGGCAGCACAGCAGAAAAGCAGTTCTTCCAGAGCAGCAGTCCAGCAGAGTGACAGTCCTTGTAGCAGCTCAGCAGTTGTTCTGACAGAGGTTCATTACAGTTCCAGAAGTATCTGATTTGGTGCGGTGAGAGACCTAGTACTTATACCCTGTAGTGCCTTTAAAATGGGGCAGACTTCAAAGAAGGGTCTTTTAAGTGCACAGAGGTCCTTTCTTCCTAGCCCTGGCTCCAGACTCACTACAGAGGGGTAATCAGCCCTTTGTGTGGGGAAAGGACACTGCCTATTCAGGAGAAAGTGTCAGCTCCTCCCTCCCATCCTGCCCAGGATGAGCCAGCAGGATGTAGATGGGCACTCAGACATTCCTAACCTTCCTTTGTGTGTGGCTGTCTAGAGGAAATGCACAAAGTCAAGCTGTCACCCATCCCAGATGTATATTGCTGACATGCTGCAGGCACACAGAGCTTTAAGAGCAAAAAAAGCCAACTTTCTAAAAGTGGCACTTCTAAAATAGTACTGTTAAACCAACTTTACCACTAAAGAGGATGTGTCATTACCATTCCAAAGATGTAAAACATGACAGAGCTACTCTTTTCCCATCTGGAATTACAGCTTAAAAGTATAATAAGGAATTCCCAATGTTAACCTATGAGAGGAGTAGGCCTCAGTAGTGAAAAACTAATTTGAGTGTTTTTCACTACCAGGACATACAAAATTTAAAAGTACATGTCCTACCTTTTACTTACACAGTACCCTGCCCTGTGGGCTACCTAGGGCCTACCTTAGAGGTGACATATATGTAATAAAAGGAAAGTTCAAGGCTTGGCAATGGGTTTAAAATGTCAAGTCGACATGCCAGTAAGACTGTTTAAAGGGCTACTTCAGTGGATGGCACAATCAGTGCTGAAGGCCCACTAGTAGCATTTAATTTACAGGCCCTGGACACAGGTCGTGCACTCAACTAGGGAGTTAGAGATAAATTAAATATCCCAATTCTGGATAAACCAATGCAACCATGTTTAGAGGATCGAGTACATGTACTTTAGCACTGGTTAGCAGGGGTAAAGTGCTCAGAGTCCTAAAGCCAACAACAATGAGGTCAGAAAAAGAGGAGGAGGAAGGCAAAATGTTTAGGGTGACCCTTCAGAGATGGCCATTTTCCAACACTGATTATAGTAATGTTCTATAGCGGTAAGCAACAGAAGAATATCAAAAAAGGAGTGTACTAGAAAAGGCTCAACAAATCATGCACTTGGTCCCATTGTTACGATATTATATGAGGTCATCTGCTGTTTGTGGCATCACTAGCAGGATCTGACTCGAATTGTCACTTTGTCTGGGTTATGATGCAATGGTAATCTGGCGGTGTTGGTAAGGAGGTTGCCTATTCTCAATTGCTTTGCGTGTTATTAGACCTGGAAGGGCATCTTAGTATTGCTCCAGCCAGTTCCAACCATCCTCAAGTTCCATAAAAAGAGTCTTATCGTCTGCAACAACCCTTAATCTAGCTGGAAAAAGAAGACCTTATTTGAGGCTGAGTTCCCTGAGCCTCCTTTTGTCATTCAAAAATGAGTCCCTACGATGTTGTACATCCAGAAAAAAATCTGAAAAATTATTGTTCTGGAGGAGCCCATCATGAATGGACCTTTGGTTCTAGCTTTCTGTTAGAGAATGTTGTGATCCTGGTACTTCAGGATTTTGGCCACTTTTGGTCTGGGAGATACCCTTTGATGGCGGTCACTTGACAGGTACCCTGTGGGCATTCTACAATGAACGTAGGTGACACGCTTTGAGTCAAAGCTTACTTTTGGAGCCAGGTTTCAATGTACAGTGCTGCATTAAAGCCCTCTGCATTTTAAGCGATGCTCACTATGCACAGATTATTGTGCCAAGTCCTCTGCATCCTCAGCTTGTCCTTCCAGGAAACTTACTCTGTCATGAGTTCCAGCACTTGCTTTGCCATGCTTGTCATCCGGTGAATACGTTCCTTAATTGATATTTTGCTGTGTTGAACCTTTTCCTTAAGTTTGCTTTGATCCTTTCGCAGCAGGCTGAGGTCTATTGCCATCACGTCTTTCTTGTGTCACTGATTGCTGCAAAGATCTGATTGAACTGTTCTGGGTCACCACCATCGTGGGAGACGAAAGCTCCGAGGCCCAGGTAGTTCAAGGTGGTTTACCTGGAGTGAGAGCCTCCTTCACATTCTTATCTGGTGTGACATGTTTCTGGTGATTCAATGCCTACCCATTAGGTTCAGAACTTCAGACCAAGTGACCTACCAGAAATGCGCTTCCTAAGTTCTTTGTACAAAGTGTTGGGTAGAGACAGTGCTTGAAGTGCCTCCTGGAAGTTCCACCCACAACAGTTGTAGCTTGGGGCTGGCAGGAGCAGCTGTTGGGGGCAGACCCTGTGTCAATTGTGCATCCCACAGTCAAAGCTGTCAAAGCTGGTAACTGATAGGATGAGGATGGTGCTCACAAAAATATAGCTCAGTGGGCTGCGTCTCCTGGGTTCTTTGTATGAAATGTTGACTAGTGACAGCCCGCCAAGCGCCCCCGTAAGCTCCACCCACAACAGTCATTGCTTGTGACTGGCATGAGCAGCTTTATGAGACAGATTCTGTGTCAGTTGTGCATTTCTCACTCAAAGTTGGTAACTAATAGGTTGAGGATAGTGCCTACGCTTCTCCAGGGCTCTGAGCAGTCACTTTTGTTGTGGAAACCACATGTCACTCCTCTAGCTGGCTTCTCTGCAAAGCTGGGGGGATGCCTCTTGAAGTGGGCATGCCTCCAGTTCAAGCCTAAGGCAGGGGAGAGAGTAGCTGTAGGAAGGAGGCAATAATATATGAACAGGTTATAGTGCCATCTTATCCACCAACAACCTCATCTGCAGTTCTCATATGAGTACTGCTTTTAGATAATTTTTCCCTTGTCATTGGTTCATGATGCTTTGACAAGACACCAGCACAATCGTGTGGTAGGAGACTGGTCAGCTGCAGTGTCAGCCAGGGTATTCTTCCAGCTCCTTTTTCTAGTGCACCAATTAGTCCTTAAGGAGTTGAACATATAGAAGGGGGAAGAAGGTTGTCTTCTATGTAGGCGATGGCACTCCTCATAAGGAGAAGAAGAATATGACCATCTTTTGTCCTATCTGTTTTTTCTAACTGTAGTACTTGTGCTTATGCTCCTCTTTTTGACATGATGAAATTTGGTATACTCCTAATAAGTCCTATAAGACCCTAGTACATGTTCTCAAGTGTACCCAGGGCCTGTATGTTAAATGTGATTAGTGGACTGCAGCACCTATTGTGCCATCCACTACAGTGGCAGTGTAAAACATGGGTTATGATGCAACATTGAAGTCTGGCTGTGGCAGTTTAAATGCTGCAAGTTGACTTCTCAAAATAACCCCTTTTGACATGCCAAAACCTTCCTTTTAAATATTAATAAGTCACTCCATGTATGCCTTGCTGCCATAAGGCTAGGTGCATGGTATTTAAAAGTAGGACATGCAGAAATTAAATACTAAACATGTCTTTACTGTAAAAAGGCCCCAAAAGCTATTTTCACTGTAGCAAGCCTGGCTGTTCCATTGAAAACACTGAGATTCAATATTACATTTAATAATGCTATCTGTGCCTGGGAAACACATATAAAGTTCATTCTTGGACTTTCTGTATAGGTTATTAAAAGCCCCATTCACTTGTAAAGTCGGACTTTTAATAAATATTAAAGAACATGTTCTTTTAGAAAGTTACCTTTTTCCTGCCTTAGGGTCTGGAGGCTAATCTGCTTTATCCTCCAGCTGCAGCCCTCTGCGTGCTTAACCCTGAACAAAGTGTGAAAATCTGCTCCTAGAGCAGAGACAAAGGATTGGGTGTGGGGAGGTGCTTCTGTTCCTCTGGCAGGATGACCATTTGAGCAGGGTCTAATAACTTAATTAACTTCAAATGGGGCCTCTCTCCTTTCACAGGCAAATGTCAGATGGCACCTGCACAGCCCCTGTCTTTATTTGCCTAGTCAGCCAGGCTCCAATCACAGTGGAGAGGGAGCTGCACCCAGAACTGGTTTTAATTGACCACAGAGTTGGGGTTGCTCATGTGCCTAGCCACACCTCTGGGGTGGACACACAGGCTCTGCACAAGTAGAGAAGGGTTTCACCATCTTGGATTTATAGAGAGAGGGGCACTGGGGGATTGTTTGCAGTAGGATACACACAGGAAATGCAGTAAAAGTGGGTAGGATAACCCCTGGGAACTTTTACCCCATTGGTTAGGGAGGATCCAGGAGTCACCACTACCAGGCTGGTGCCAGGCATGCATGTGGTATTGACAGTTCCCTCCTCAGTACACTACTGAACGCGTGGAAGATCAGACGAGGACTGAGCCTGCTGTATGAGACCTGAGAAGAGCCCTGAAAGACTAGTCCTGCTCTCCTTGTACGTAAAACAAATAAGGGGGCCTCTTGTTTATTCTACAGAGACACAACAAACTACAAAAGTCTTTTCCTGCAACTGCCCAGGTGACTAGTTTCAGCTGGACCTGCCCTGAACCCTGCTGCTGGCCTCTGCTGCAGTGAGTCATGACCTACAAGTGCTGTTCCTGAGGTCCTGGAACCCTGGGCTGTGTCAAAGTGTACTTCGTCTAGCATCCTGAGAAACCTAGGACTTAGAATCTTTTGGCTCCAAAGAACTTTGGAGGACCGGGACAAACCTGCCAAGCCGATCCAACTAAGGGCATTCCATGCTGGGTTGAAGATTCAGGTTTCCTCTGCTCAGGGCTTTTCTGCAGTAGCAAATCTAATTCAAAAGGGTCTTGTCGAGGACATATCTGGCCTTGTAGAGCACTCTTCAGCTACAGCCTGCAGCCTTGCCGTGCTGGAAGAATCTGAGCTCCAAAAAAGTGACTGAGCGCAAACTTAGAAATCTTCACTGGGTAAAGGCGGCAAACATATCTTGCCAGTGAGAGGGCTTTCTTTGGCTTGAAATTCAGATTTCTCTTGCTCTATCTTACCTTGTGAAGCCCTCTTTGGCCACAGCCCGCTGCCTTGCCCTGCTGAAAACTTTGGACTTCCATTTCAGAGTACGAATGTAAAACTTCCAACTGGGTCAAACCTGGTTTCTGTAGCCGACCTGCGCTCCATCGCGGCTGGCCTCAAATAATGCTTATCTCCTAGTCTACTGTGACCAGTTGACCGTGGGTGGTGCTTAATGCTTTTTAGTACTATTTTTTTTTAAACTTTCAACAATCATATATCCAGTTACTCTTATTGGATTTCTTTGTAATTTTGGTGTTATTTCATTTATTAAAATGTCTAAATTTGCTTGGGATGTTTCTAAGTTAAGCCTGCCTGCTCTGTGCCAGGGTTTGAGCTCAGGTTTATTTTGTGGCTTTAGTGGTTCACACTGACAAGGACTGTGATTATTATTGGAGGTGGGCTGTCACCCCTCTCAACTAATAGTGTAATTTCTTACAGGTGGTTCCTTCAAATTCCAGTGGTCCTCCTCCAGCAAGCCCCCACTTCCTAGTAAGCTGCTCACTGAGCAGTTTTTAACTTGCCCTAATAGTCCCTTCTTAGGGAGCCTGCTGCACCGGCGAGCATGCAGTAAGGGCAGACCCGGTTTCCAGCAGGGGTTCCGTCTACAGGACCAATGACCCACTATCACTTGAAGGAAGTGGCCCGATTAGGCTCACCCGGGTCACTCACGACCACCTCTCAGCCTTCCATACCAAATGAAGAGTCGGTCAGATAGTGGAGAATACAAACCAATATCTGTTTATTCAGGTACACTCAGAGTGGAGCCCAGTCTGCCCATTCGCTTAGGAGTGCTGCAGAGGGACTGACATCAGCAAGCATAAAGATACATTATGTACATTTCAGAACCAATGAAGGCACGACCACGATGGAATTTTCCAAGCAGATGCAGCTAACAATGAAGTACAGAGGATAAGTTTCGATTCTAAGGTCGGGCACACACTATCTACTACTCAAGGTCGCTCTGCTCGTGCCCGCCACTAGACAAGTGGGAGAAGGCCTCTATCTAGGGAGAAAGGTATGCGCTAATAAGAACAGTGTATTCATTAGTGAAGGAAAACTTAGCCTTGGAGAAACACAACTCAACAAAGGCCTTTTTCTCGGAAATAGCAGAGAATACGTTTCGATTACCACTCAAAATGGCGCCGACATAGAAAATGGCGCCGCGAATGCTAATATACATAGAACAATGTGCAAACATGAATTTTTCTATTCTAACACACTAACTGGCAAACCGGCATGTCTGAGCACCAGCTCCTCGTTGTTGCAGTCAGGCTGGTTTTTCGCTGGCCACCGCCACTAGCTTTAGTTGGCCGGAAGGCTGCACTCCAAGTGCTCAATGTATGGCAAGCGCTGCGCCAGCAAGGTGAAATTCTGATCGCTGTGACCTTCCCTCCTGGCACCTTGGATCTCAATAGGAGACGCCTCCCCCACCAAGGTGCTGTTAAGGCTCTACACTCCAGATTAGCTCTGATGTTGGGGTTGAGTATGAGATTCAATTTAGATCATACACGCCATCTTGGATGGCCGCTCTACGCATTTTGCGGAGCCAATTGTGATCCTCATAAAGACATGGCTGAATATCTGTCATTAACCTGTCTTGTGGTAAAGAAGGAATTCTGTAAACTATCATCAGAACGGCACCTGTAAAAAGGAAAGGACCCTGCAACCTACAAAGACTTTCAGGATGCATATAGTTGAAAGGGGTTAAGACGCTTTGCCCCACTGCGAATATGACTGTCATTGATTTGATACCATGAAAAAGTATTCCACATGAAAGCATTCATCCATTCCCCATCAAGGAGGATAAAGTATTAAAACGGGAGAACCTAGAAAAGAGTTTTATCAGGCACTCCACCACGGCTGCAGGAACGTCGATATTCTTCATACAAAATCCAAATGTAGAATACAGACAATGCATTGACTAAAGCATGTTGAATACCATCACCATCAGGAATCAATATAATCTCCCCCTTCTGACATATTATACCAAATTAAAGATGCTCAAATCTTCTTGGAATGAAATCTCCGTGGTTCCTATAATTTGTATCAAATTTGTGAAAGGGATGACTGGAAAATGGCGTTTCGACACTCGTTATGATCACAATGTGTGCTTGCAGCCACTACAAAACAATGTGAAAAATTAAAAAACAGAAGAGCAGCTTAGTAAAACTTATTTAAGACATGGCACAAGATGGCCTTTTAGGGCCATATGTACATAGAATAGGAATAGCGATTTACAAATAGCGATTTCATCCAAATAGCTATTGGTAAACCGCTATTCCTAATGTATGAAATTTTTTGTTTCATACTTGGAAGTCCTAGTTGGTCGCAACTCGACCGACCTCATGAATATTAATGAGGTAGTTTGTGACCCATTAGGAATCGCAGCCATCACAGGGATGGTAGCCTGCTGAGGTCAGCAGGCCATCATGTCTGTGACTGAGTTTTAATAAATATTTTTTGTTGTTGAAATGCAACACGTTTTCCTCAAAAGAAAACAAGATGCGTTTCAACCAAAAAAAAAAAAAATGTGTTTTTGTTTTATAAGAGCAGCAGTGGTGGTCCGTGGGACCACTGCAAGCTATTAAAAAAATGTTTTCCCAACATTCAAAAAGGGAAAGGGGTCCCATCGGACCCCTTCCCATTTGTGAATGCATTACCACCAACTTTGAGATGATGGTAAAGTGCGAATGTTTTGCGACCACATTTTGGTCACAAAACATTCATACATACCAATGTGATGCGGTATTTTGAAGGGACACCCTAACCATGCCCTTTCCAAATAAATACTGAATTGCAAAACCCAAATTGTGATTTGGTAACAAGTTACAGAATCGCAATTTGGGCTTTGTTCATTCCATAAAGCATTTTTCCAGTCGCAAACGGGCTGATTCTGCGATTCAGCCTGTTTGTGACTGGAAAAATGCTTTGTACATATGGCCCTTAGTCACCACTCTGGCTGAATTCCAATATACATGAGCATGCTACAATATTACATAGGTTTTCACACGGACCATGTAATTACTCAGGAATCACCAGAGCCCAGTAATGCACACCGAGAATCTCTTGGCTGACAGCATTGGCCTACCTATACCGAAGCTCCCCTGGGGTTAGTTGAGGAGTCCGTAGGAGAACTGGGCTAAAGTCGTTTCTAGAGCTGACATGGCACCCTTGATTATTTGGCTTCTATGAATTCTTCATGGAGATGATCTCTCACTAATGTAATAATTCTCTATCTCTTACTTTTGTTTTGCTCCTCGGGGGCCCTGGACGTGCTCATAGAAACATAGTTCCTACATTGGTACATCAACAGTGTGTGACTACAGGGGCAGGTCCCTCCTACTCCCATGGTGCATAATATGATCCCGAAGTAGGGTAAGAACCCATGTATGTTGTGGACACTCAGCCACACAACATAGCGCTTGTTGTGCAATGCTTTGTCACAGTTTACATGTGCCATGGACACCTGACCTCGCATCGAATGATTATTTTGTATTATCTTGTTGTCGTTTTTCTTCCCTCTTTTATCTTTCTCCTTTCTGCATCTCTGCTCTTTTGTGCCTTATTTCTGCCTATTTTCCCTTTTTTCTTTATCCCTTATTTCCTCCCTTTACCTTTCCCCGCGGCTGCTGCCCCCGCGGCCCCTCCACCCCAGCGCAACCGGCCCAATCCAGCTCCCCTCCCCGCTCCCGCCTCCCAGCTGTCCAGCCCTCCCCGACCCCTACTTAATGGCGGCCACTGCGGGGACAGGCGAGCAAGACCACTGACTCATTCTCAGTGAAATTGCTCTCCCACCCTCGCAGCTCCACCATTAAGTGAGGCCTGCCCCTGCTCCTGCACTCTCGAGTGTTGGTGATCGAGGCCCTCCTCCACCCGCAGGTTTCCCTGCGCCTCATCCCTGGTGGTCCAGTGAACCTCTGTCTCCTTCCTCTAACTCTGCTCTTTCACTCGTTTTTCTACCCTTTTTTATCTTTCACCTTTCTGCACTTTTCTGCATCTCTGCTCTTTTGTGCCTTATTTCTGCTCATTTTCCCTTCCTCTCGCTCTGCCCTTTCACTAGTTCTCACTCGTTTTTCTACCCTCTTTTATCTTTCTCCTTTCTGCACTTTTCGGCATCTCTGCTCTTTTGTGCCTTATTTCTGCTCATTTTCCCTTCCTCTCGCTCTGCCCTTTCACTAGTTCTCACTCGTTTTTCTACCCTCTTTTATCTTTCTCCTTTCTGCATCTCTGCTCTTTTGTGCCTTATTTCTGCCTATTTTCCCTTTTTTCTTTTCTTTATCCCTTATTTCCTCCCTTTACCTTTCCCCGCCGCTGCTGCCCCCGCGGCCCCTCCCCCCCAGTGCGACCGGCCCAATCCAGCTCCCCTCCCCGCTCCCGCCTCCCAGCTGTCCAGCCCTCCCCGACCCCTACTTAATGGCGGCCACTGCGGGGACAGGCGAGCAAGACCACTGACTCATTGTCAGTGAAATTGCTCTCCCACCCTCGCAGCTCCACCATTAAGTGAGGCCTGCCCCTGCCCCTGCACTCTCGAGTGTTGGTGATCGAGGCCCTCCTCCACCCGCAGGTTTCCCTGCGCCTCATCCCTGGTGGTCCAGTGGACCTCTGTCTCCTTCCTCTAACTCTGCTCTTTCACTCGTTTTTCTACCTTTTATCTTTCACCTTTCTGCACTTTTCTGCATCTCTGCTCTTTTGTGCCTTATTTCTGCTCATTTTCCCTTCCTCTCGCTCTGCCCTTTCACTTGTTTTCACTCGTTTTTCTACCCTCTTTTATCTTTCACCTTTCTGCACTTTTCTGCATCTCTGCTCTTTTGTGCCTTATTTCTGCTCATTTTCCCTTCCTCTCGCTGTGCCCTTTCACTAGTTTTCACTCGTTTTTCTACCCTCTTTTATCTTTCTCCTTTCTGCATCTCTGCTCTTTTGTGCCTTATTTCTGCCTATTTTCCCTTTTTTCTTTATCCCTTATTTCCTCCCTTTACCTTTCCCCGCCGCTGCTGCCCCCGCGGCCCCTCCCCCCAGCGCGACCGGCCCAATCCAGCTCCCCTCCCCGCCTCCCAGCTGTCCAGCCCTCCCCGACCCCTACTTAATGGCGGCCACTGCGGGGACAGGCGAGCAAGACCGCTGACTCATTGTCAGTGAAATTGCTCTCCCACCCTCACAGCTCCACCATTAAGTGAGGCCTGCCCCTGCCCCTGCACTCTCGAGTGTTGGTGATCGAGGCCCTCCTCCACCCGCAGGTTTCCCTGCGCCTCATCCCTGGTGGTCCAGTGGACCTCTGTCTCCTTCCTCTAACTCTGCTCTTTCACTCGTTTTTCTACCTTTTATCTTTCACCTTTCTGCACTTTTCTGCATCTCTGCTCTTTTGTGCCTTATTTCTGCTCATTTTCCCTTCCTCTCGCTCTGCCCTTTCACTTGTTTTCACTCGTTTTTCTACCCTCTTTTATCTTTCACCTTTCTGCACTTTTCTGCATCTCTGCTCTTTTGTGCCTTATTTCGGCTCATTTTCCCTTCCTCTCGCTCTGCCCTTTCACTAGTTTTCACTCGTTTTTCTACCCTCTTTTCTCTTTCTCCTTTCTGCATCTCTGCTCTTTTGTGCCTTATTTCTGCCTACTTTCCCTTTTTTCTTTATCCCTTATTTCCTCCCTTTACCTTTCCCCGCCGCTGCTGCCCCCGCGGCCCCTCCCCCCCAGCGCGACCGGCCCAATCCAGCTCCCCTCCCCGCTCCCGCCTCCCAGCTGTCCAGGTCTCCCCGACCCCTACTTAATGGCGGCCACTGCGGGGACAGGCGAGCAAGACCACTGACTCATTGTCAGTGAAATTGCTCTCCCACCCTCGCAGCTCCACCATTAAGTGAGGCCTTCCCCTGCCCCTGCACTCTCGAGTGTTGGTGATTGAGGCCCTCCTCCACCCGCAGGTTTCCCTGCGCCTCATCCCTGGTGGTCCAGTGGACCTCTGTCTCCTTCCTCTAACTCTGCTCTTTCACTCGTTTTTCTACCTTTTATCTTTCACCTTTCTGCACTTTTCTGCATCTCTGCTCTTTTGTGCCTTATTTCTGCTCATTTTCCCTTCCTCTCGCTCTGCCCTTTCACTTGTTTTCACTCGTTTTTCTACCCTCTTTTATCTTTCACCTTTCTGCACTTTTCTGCATCTCTGCTCTTTTGTGCCTTATTTCTGCTCATTTTCCCTTCCTCTCGCTCTGCCCTTTCACTAGTTTTCACTCGTTTTTCTACCCTCTTTTATCTTTCTCCTTTCTGCATCTCTGCTCTTTTGTGCCTTATTTCTGCCTATTTTCCCTTTTTTCTTTATCCCTTATTTCCTCCCTTTACCTTTCCCCGCCGCTGCTGCCCCCGCGGCCCCTCCCCCAGCGCGACCGGCCCAATCCAGCTCCCCTCCCCGCCTCCCAGCTGTCCAGCCCTCCCCGACCCCTACTTAATGGCGGCCACTGCGCGGCCGCTGCGCGGCCGTGGGCTGCGGGCGCGCCGCTGGCGCGCCGAAGGCACATCAAAGGCAAGCCCGTATGCGCCCGTCCGCGACCAGTGCCAGGAACCCTGGACCTCCGCCCCACCAACGCTACGACCCAGCAGCACTCCACGCACTCAACCCAGGCCGCAACAACAACTGCAAGCTAGCATCACCAGCCGACTCCCATGGACCCTTCAGCTGTCACCGCTGCCGGCACACCTGCAGCACCGCCAAGAACACGGATCCAGCACAACCCGCCCACAAGAACACAACCGAACCGAAGACCCTGCAATGCATCCTCCTCAACGTCCGATCCCTCCACAAACACGCCACAGAAATCTGGGACCTCCTCGACAGCACCACCCCGGACGTAACGTTCTTCACCGAAACCTGGACCAACACCACCTCGGGACCGGACATCGCCATCGCCATCCCCCAAGGATACAAGATCTCCAGGAAGGACCGCCCTACCCGCCCAGGAGGAGGAATCGCCATCGTCCACAAATCCAGCCTCCGCCTGAGCACACTCCCTGACGAGCCCACAGAACTGATGGAACACCTTCACTTCAAGATACTGGCCAGCCCCACCGCCACCCTCCGAGGAACCCTCATCTACCGACCCCCTGGACCCCGCGGACCCTTTGCCAACTCCATCACGGACATTATCTCCCCGCAGGCCATCGCATCCACCAACTACACCCTGCTGGGAGACCTCAACTTCCACCTCGACAACCAACTGGACCCCAACACCACATCCCTCCTGGACAACCTCCACAACATTGGACTGCGCCAGATCGGGACCGAGCCCACGCACTCAGCAGGACACACCCTCGACCCCCTCTTCACTACAGGAAACTCCATCACCTTCAGCCACACCACCGAACTCCCATGGACCGACCATCGTTGCGTCCACTTCACCTTCAGAACACCCACCATCCACAGACACCAGCACCTGCTTCCACGAAGAAACTGGACCAAAATCACCGACGACCAGCTCACCTCCTCACTCAACAACTCCACCCCAACCATCGCGGAAAACGACGACCCCAACACCGCAGCCCGAACCCTGCATAGATGGATCTCGGACAGCACCAACACCATAGCCCCCTCAAGAAAAACAACAATACCCGCGCCAAGAAAGCCAGATGGTTTACCACCGAACTTCGAGAGTCCAGAAGCACATGCCGCCGCCTCGAAAAGGCCTGGAGGAACACCAAATCCACAGAAGCCCACGACAACTTCAGAGCCGCCACCAACGCCCACCATCAACTCATCAGAGAAACGAGGAAAAAAGCGATTGAAGACAGAATCTCCACCCACGTGCACAACAGCAAGGAACTCTTCAGCATCATCAAGGAGATCGCCCAACCCACTAGCGAGTCTACCGACATCCCTCCCTCACAAGACCTCTGCGACAAACTCAGCACCTTTTTCCACCACAAAATCAAGAGCATCTACGACAACTTCGACGAAGACAACCAACACACTGAACCCTCACCAACCACCCCCGACACCCGGAAACCAGCGATTGACGACTGGACAGCCCTCACCACCGAAGACACACTGAAGACAATGAAGTCAATCCACTCAGGGGCCCCCACGGACCCCTGCCCCCACCACATCTTCAACAGAGCCGCCGACACCATCGCACCCATGCTCCGCCACACCATCAACCGCTCCCTGGCGACAGCCTCGTTCCCCGACGACTGGAAACACGCCGAGGTCAACCCCCTCCTAAAGAAACCCTCAGCGGACCCCACCGACCTCAAAAACTACAGACCCATCTCCCTGCTCCCGTTCCCAGCGAAAGTCATCGAGAAAGCCATCAACATCCAACTCGCCACATTCATTGAAGAACACAACATCCTCGACTCCTCCCAATCCGGCTTCAGAAAAAACCACAGTACGGAAACCGCCCTCCTCGCCGCAACAGATGACATCCGCACCCTACTGGACAAAGGAGAAACAGTAGCCCTCATCCTCCTCGACCTATCAGCGGCGTTCGACACAGTCTCCCACCGCACCCTAATACGCAGACTCTACGACGCAGGAATCCAGGACAAGGTCCTCGACTGGATCCGCTCCTTCCTCTCCGGCAGGACGCAGCGGGTCAGACTCCCCCCTTTCCACTCGGACCCCACACCTACCACCTGCGGAGTCCCCCAGGGCTCCTCCCTCAGCCCGACGCTCTTCAACGTCTACATGGCTCCACTCGCCCCCATCGTCAGAACCTACGGACTCAACATCGTGTCATACGCAGACGACACCCAGCTCATCCTCTCCCTATCCAACGAGCCCAACACCGCCAGACGCAACTTTCGAGAAGGCATGGAAGCCGTCGCCAAATGGATGAAAAACAGCTGCCTACAACTAAACACCAACAAAACAGAAGTACTCATCATGGGCCCAAACCCCGATGCCTGGAGCGACACCTGGTGGCCCCCCGCCCTCGGAAACCCGCCAACCCCCACGGACCACGCACGCAACCTGGGAATCATCCTGGACTCAGAGCTCAAAATGGACCGCCAGATCAACTCTGTCTCGTCTTCCTGCTTCCACACCCTCCGCCTCCTTCGTAAGACCTTCAAATGGATCCCCCTCGAACACCGAAAGACCGTCACTCACGCCCTGGTCACCAGCAGACTCGACTACGGCAACGCACTCTACGCCGGAATAAACAAAAACCTCACCCGCAAGCTACAGAACATCCAGAACGCCGCCGCAAGACTGGTCCTCAACCTGTCAAAACACTGCCACATCTCCCAGCACCTGCGCACACTCCACTGGCTCCCTGACGAGGCGAGAATCACCTTCAAGATGCTCACCCATGCACACAAGGCCCTCCACGGCACCGGACCAGCATACCTGAACAGCCGACTCAAATTCCACGCACCCCAAAGGACCCTACGATCAGCCCAGCTCTCCTACGCCGTGGTCCCCCGCACCAGAAAGACCAGATCGGGAGGCCGCTCCTTCTCCTTCCTCGCGGCCAAAGCATGGAACGCCCTTCCGCTCCACCTCAGACAGACAACATCGCTCCCCATCTTTGCAAGAAACCTCAAAACCTGGCTCTTCGACAGACCCTCTCCTTGATGGATGGAACCTGCACCCCCCCCCCTAGCGCCTTGAGACCCTTACGGGTGAGTAGTCGCGCTTTAACAAACCCCTGATTGATTGATTGATCTTGCCACAGCATACTCTCGATCCCTTGTGTTTTGGTGCTTACTTGACTTGTATTTTACAGAATGAGAGCATAAACGGTCTGCTCTATGAAAATTGCATGATTTGCACATTCTGTTTCCAGTGTACTATCGAGTATGATTGTGATTTCACTTGCAAGAGACAGTAGCCTCAACGCTGCTTCTAGCCTAAATATTTTTCCTTGTGTTCTATGGGAATCAAGAAAAAACGTTGCTACATTTGGACGTGTAGACCCTATAATTGCATGTCTATATGTCATATGTTGTCTGTCCCATCAATGTTGATAGGTTGGTATGAAAATATTCAGGGGCACCTTGATAGCCGTATCACCGCCCAAAAGGACCTTTCGTGGATATTGGAGAACAGTGATACGGCTGCCTAGCTCATCCCGGATCGTAAAAGACCAGGGAGCTAATAAGAACAAGGAAAACAAGATCTATGTGACAATTTTAATCACTCTGAAGATCTCGCATAACTTGGAAGAAGGGGAATTACATAGAGTCAGATAGAGAGGTACGGTGCAGCAGAAAATCTACTCCTATAAAGAAAAGGATTGGGGACCTGAACATTCCGATCCTTGAGACTTAGATGCATAACTGCATTGGAAGAGGTTGGATGCACACCATTTTGTGACTCTATTGAAAAGAAGAGTCAATGGATGTATGATTGAGTTATAATGGTTTTATTGTATGAAGGTTGTATACATATGTATGGAGGTTGTACACATATGAATTTGTCCTGATGAAGGCAGGGGATTGATTTCAAGAACCGCCGAAACGCTGCATCAACAGAATTTTTATGAAAAAGACTTATGATTTTTTTTTTTTATATTAATTGTAAATTTGTTTTTAACATCGGTTGTGTGTCTTTATGTGGGATGCATAAAGTATGACTACAAATAACTAAGGATTTGTTTTTGAAATTCTGCAAATCTGGTACAATGTTTATGATTACATCTGATGTATATTAAGATTAAAGTCACATTTTTCCCTGATGTTTAAATTTTTATATTGAAACTTTCTTGATTTGCACATTGTAAACTTTTTGAAAAATGTAAATAAATAAATATCTTTTAACAATAGAAGGAGACAGTCATAAGTGGTAACATAGATAACAAATTTAAATATTGTAAGAAATTCAGTGCAGCCCCACTGGACTCCTGTTTGACATACAGAGGTTCTACTGATATTCACTATAGCACAAAAGGGAAATTGTTTGTTGATTGGTTCACATCATTCAAACCACACAGAACCCCATGACGTCATGAAAGCCATCACATAGAAAACATTCCACCAAGTATCACCGGAATGAGCTACACAGATCTCATTACATTATAAAAGGTAGTCTCGGCAGATGTTTTAAAAACCTTTCTTACACCCTTGTTCGGCTCCCTATAGAGCAACATTCTGGCACTGTAGCCTAAATACTTTCAGAGCTGCGAAAATCAACTGTCTGCCCTTCTCCTCAGCAAAACATATGGCTGCCCCTGCTTGCTGAGCAAGAAGGCTTCTGGACGTTGTTATATGTTTCTTCTAGTTGAAGTCATATGCAAGTTCTATACTAAGATATGTGAATTCATGCACCTGCTAAAGGACTGAATTATCTGGCCTAAATGTTTTCCTTATACATTTATGTTGGCAGAACATTATTTTTTTTTTTTAGGTGGTACATTTAGGTTTATTGGGACACTTGTCCACAAAACATTGTAAAACAGTAAAACAATTACATAATAAAAACATTTTAAAAATCACAAGAACAGCCAAATATGCCACAGCTATTCAAAACCATTTTTAAAACTCTGCTTAACAACAAGCATATAACGTGCAATTCCTACTGCAACATTGATGTAACACATTTCAGATAATAGCCCCATTGCATCTAACCTTGAATAAGTTTGATATTTTAAAAATAAGGGTTCTAAGAACTTCATACGAGTGAGCTTATAAAAAGAAGCATTTTACATTCAGGGCGCATATACAGAAACAATTTTCATCCCAAACAGCATTACACCAATTAAGGCTCGAAAAAATTGGATTACACCCTACTCTCACTTTTAAAATTTCATTACGTAACCTAGGATCAGATACCTGAGCCAAAAAAGGGAAAACCATATGTGGGCCAAGAGAATTTAATGAAAAGCTAATAGAAGGTTTCTCCCTCAGATGTGCCAGGTCCAAAGAGCAACCAGCCCTTTCCAAGGATTCTTAAGTTTCTTGTTTACTTGGAAAGGGAGACTATGACTCAATTATACCCCAAAGAGAATGCAGTTTTTTAAGATCTTTTATCGTGGACCGAGTATCCCTTGCCCACTTCCCTTCACTGGTGCAGATTTCTTCCCAGCATACTCTAGAGACCTTTAGAGCTTCATTATCTACCGATAACTTATTAGGAAATCTCAGAACTTGGGAACACACCTACAAATTCCAGGAAACCAAATTCAGTTCCCTCCTTATACTCTGAATCATGGATCATGGAGGAAGTGACAATAGCCTTCTAAGGACAGTGCCCTCCAGCATATCCTAACTACAGGAGGGGTCAAGTCCAAGAGCATCTGCACCATACAGCACCAAAGGTGGTATCTTTCCTTCGTATGCTTTCATAAGAGGGGTAAGAGACAAGCCCCCATACATTTGTTTTGGATGTACTCCTAGCCTAGGCCTTGGAAGTAGAGCTCACCAAACTAATGAATGCATTCATTAACTGAAGTAGTTGTCTTCAGAGACTTCAGTGTCTTCCGAGTCTTCAGAGACTGATTCTACACACACCCTCCTAGCTAGCAGGACTTTAGTCCTGCTGGCTCACAGTCACCATCTGTACCCCAAACCTGACAAGGTAACAAATGGATTATGCAACCTCGGGACATAACAACCCTGACTCCCCAAGAAAATTGTAGTAACAGACCTTTTTGTTTGGTTACTCATGCAATACCTAAAGAAATACACAATAAATACACAACCTGCAGTTACAATATTTATTGAAGCATTGTGATTCTTGAGTAAAACATGTGTGCTGCAATAATCAATGGAAGGAAACAGAATAGAGTTATCAGCATTACGAGAATGGTAAAGAAGATAAGCAGTTCAACCATTTTGCTGTTACAGAATATATGCTTGCATATGAGTACTGTAATATATTGTACTGCTTCCTAGCGCTACCTAATCTAGTGTGCCTAGGGTGGGTATATCTGCCAAATCCCTGTAGGGTGATCTAACTCCCCATCACCTGTGGGTAAGTGTCATCATGGTGCCCATCTTGGTGGAGAGCTGGGCAGAAACCCTTGTAGAGGCAAACAGGAATCAGCTGGGCTGGAATTCTGGCACGCGGCGACCTCTCAGTGCCAGCGAAATGCTCCTCTAACTAAACAAGGAAGTGATGTCGTTTATTTAATAAACATCACCTATGTTGCCATGCCGAAGTCCCAGTCAGGCTGCTATTGTTGATTCTATTGTGATAGCTCTGTCGCCGAGCAGACAAAACAAACAACAACATTTTGCGTAGTGAACTTACCCCCTGTACAGAATGTTCAAGGTATTTGATAATATGCCTACGCAGTGTAAGTGTAAGCAAAAGCCATTTCGGTGAATATTATCCTGCACACTATGAAATGTGTGTTAAATGTCAATATTCATGAAAAGGTGTCAAGTTTAAATAAGAACATGTAAAATAATGGTGGTCCCACTCGGGCCTAAAATGTGACCACATGGCAATACTTTACCTTAAGCAACTTCCACCTTAGTAGAATCATATTGAGAGCTGCGTTATTTTAGGAATGTTTTATTTCAAAATGTACAGGCGCTTTGTGGGGGCCGTTGGAGGCCTGTTTGCTGGATGAAGAAGGTGGTGCTACTGGCTCGGGACACTTGCCTACAGTAGCACACTACCAACTGAAGACATAAAATGTTGTTACCACAAACACTGAAGTCAGTGTGGGATTCCTCGTTGTTACCCTCATGTTCAAAACTCCTCACACAACAGAAAGTCACTCCGTGGGCACATGCCAGAGGCATGCCTGGCCCTGCGCACCACGCCCTGTCACAGATCCTGGTGTGAGGTGGGTGTAGCATCCTGCTGGACACATCACTGTATCCAGCCATTCCCTCAGGGCTGGTCTCCCACTCACCCCACACCCAGGGCTTTAAGTGGGATGAAAAAACTGGGGGGTCTCTCAAAGGGGCGTGGCCAATATAATTAGGGGGCGTGGCTTAAAAACACCTAAGCTAAAAATCTGTGCTTAGCATAGTGTGCGCCCGAATTGTATTTTGCTGTTTGTCATTGCATCTCGATATATGATACAACAAGTAACATCATACCTACAACAAGTCAGGACTATTGGCTTTGTCAATGGTTGTTAGTTGCATAAGGTAAACGAGCAGCAACTATGGCTTGTATATCATATTGAAAAAGCTTCCACTTCCAGCCCTGGTGACACCACGATAATGCTGCTGCTCCTGAGTTTCAGAAAGAGAAGGGAAATCCAGAGAGAAAATGACTCTTTAAAGGATTTCCCTTCCCCTACAACGCTCACCTGGCATGACGTCATGCCCTAACTTCTCCACTTGTGAGAAGTGAGCAGTGTGAGCAGCACACAGGATGTGCCTACTGTCTGGAAACGGGTCTCTATCGGGCTCTGTTTTGTGCCCTGGCACAGGCGGTCCGTTTTTTTCCGGACTGCAGTGACAGCAGTCTGATGTCACTGGAGTCCGGAAAAAAATTGCCAGGGCACAAAACAGAGCCCGATAGAGACCCGTTTCGAGGCCCCCTGCGCAGAGAGCATCACTCAGTCCAGGGCCTCTCTCCAAGGTGGGACCCAGCCCAAACAGGATGTGCGAGGCCCTGCTAACAACACTCTGGTGGCTACTGTTGTTGGATAGGCCAGCAGAAAAACAACATAAAGATTGCCAGCCTTTGTGGTGGCCCCCCCTCCTTCCCTGCAAACTAAAGTCAGGAGAACATTAGGACTCGGGGCCACCCTCTGACGTCACATGAGTGACCCTGTGCCTCTCTCCAAGGTGGGACCCAGCCCAAAAAAGATGTGCGAGGCCCTAACAACACTCTGGTGGCTACTGTTGTTGGATGGGCCAGCAGAAAGATCAACATAAAGATTGCCAGCCTTTGCGGTGCCCCCCCTCCTTCCCAGCCAACTAAAGTCAGGAGAACATCAGGACTCGGGGCCACTCTCTGACGTCATGTGAGTGACCCAGCCCAACAGGGAACCTATGTCAGAGAGGCCCCAACAACATAAAACACACTTTACGCGGCGCCAGTCTTGACACCCATTTCACCGTTTTGAGTAACACCGGCAGGCGCTGCAGCTGCCTTCTCGCGCGCTGCCATTGGCACCCAGGCTTATAACTTAAACTTACTTGGGCTGCGACACACTCTGCCAAGGCTGGCCTGGCTGCAGACACTGGCAGGCTCAGGCCGCGAGCCACTGCGTGCCCCGGCAATTCGGGTTTGCTGCTCAATCCGCGCCGCCAGGCCGTGTGGTCCAGGCTGTGCAGTGAGTCATACTTTGCAATCCACAGGGAGCCATCAGTGTCACCAAGTAAGGCTATCACACCGTGCAATTAGCGGGTCACCCGGGTGACGGTCACTGAAACCTCTACGTCTCTCTCGGCTAAGTAAGGCAATGATTAATTGAATTCGGCAGGGGGCGGGGGCTGACAGAACACTGGCCGTGGCCCGGGCCGCTGCGAGCTGTAGCAAGCAGCGCGAGGCTCATGAGTGCCGTGATTGAATTTGGCTCAGCCTGCATAGCCAGCCCCTTGCAACAAACGGAACTCCCGGCTGGCAGCAGGATGTGACGTCCCCCAGTGGCGCCAGCACACAATAGGAGAATGATTTATGCTACATACATTGTAGCAGTGAGTGTGAGCCTCGAGGCAAGCTCCAAGCCTGCGTGCACATGCCATGGCTGCGCGCTGCCCGGCTGCCACACTTTTAGGCAGCAGAGCTTCAGTGACAGCGCTGAGAGGGTGACTATGTATATGCGTGACAATGAATTTCAGTGCGGTAATGCGGAGTGCCACACTGAAATGCGTTAGTCTCACGCCTGATGCGTGATACTTGGCAGGACTGTACATGTTGTATCATTTATCTGAATACAATGACAGAAGCAGCAAATGTTTTGGGCGGGAGACTATGGTAAGCATAGATTTTTTAGCATATGTGTTTTAAGCCACTTCCTTAATTACTTCGGCCACACCCCTTTGAGAGACCTCCCAGTTTTTTCATCCCGCTTAAAGCCTGGGTACTTCTGTCATGTCACCTGGTATTTGTAGAGTGCTGTATGGGACTTCAGCAAGCTGCCCTTTTTCGGAGTGCTGGGAGGGCACAGGGTGCATGAGTGGTTGAAGGGAGTGTGGGGGGAATCGTCGGGTATCGTGCGCGAGTGGTGATGTGGTCAAGTTACTGCAGCCTCCAAGCCTGCTCGGGTAGTATTTCTACTACCTCTGAAGGCCCTGTGTGACCTAGAAGCGGTGAGACGTCTACGAGTGCAGTTGTCTCATGGGACAAGGTTGTGTGAGATACACAGGATCGGAGGCGAGCTCTGCTTGCTGTGACCTACAACACGTGTGTGCTGTAGTACTCTTCTCCGCACTACTCAGACCACCTACCTGGGAGGAAGCTGGGCACCGGACGGTTCTACCAGACAACCAAAAATGCTAGCTTGTAATTGGACAGTAACTGCCCCCTGAAGAAAGGCACCCCCCAAAATGCACTCGGGAAAATGTTTTTGAGCACTCTGATGTCATGGGTTTTATCACAGCAAAGAGTGGATGCATACGCAGTGCTAGAGGTGTTTTTAAAGCTGCTCAACTGGAGACACATATGTACGACAGCAGCGTATCTCATCCCTCCCCTCATCTCAGAGACACAGACAGGCCTACCTCCTCAGCCCTTCCCGCATCATAGTACCTTTTGTCTCCCTTTCTCTTCCTTCTTCCCCTTCCCCTTCTCAACTTCTGGCATGGGGCTAGCTTTTTAGCCATTTTTGCAAGTGCAAGTTACTAGTTTGGAGGCCGTTCTTGGCATTGTTAAAGCAAAAACCCAACATCCTATAATGCACATGCTGTTAGCTTAAAAATCCATTGGTGTCTGTGTCACACATCTGATTTGTCTGTAATTCTTCATCTGTGTCTGTGGAGGCGGCTGTCATTTAGTCCCTTTTCTATGTCTATGACAGCTATCAAATAGTCCTACTTTTATGTCGACCATTACTGCAAACTGTAGTCCTACTTCTATGTTTATGAACTGTCCCGGTTTTTTGTTTTGAGAATCTGCTCACCCTACCACATCAGGCAATTGCCCCAACCTAGTGAGGCACGCGTAAGTTGTCCGAGACCCGGCGTGAGGAGGAGAGAAGAGCGCCCTTCCCATAAGGTGCATGCAAAGCACCAGTGAAGCCTGCACGTAGTCAGAGGTATGGTGAGCGGCGCTTCTGCAGTCGATCACAGCACCCCGCCAGCATGGGAGAAAGACTGAGCCGGCACCAACACCGCCCGCATGGGTGACACACACGTCCCACAGCATTAGTAAAGCTGCTGCAGCCTCTGAAGTGGCTGCAGCGCCACTTAGCAGATGCTCGCTGCACTGCAGGTCCCAAAGGAGCAAACACCTGTGCAAACGTGTCAGCCGCCCTGCCGTCTGGCTACTCTGAAGGGCTGGCAGCAGAGACTCCCGGTTTCTTTTGGCAACAAACACTGAGCAGCACCATTTTTCCTGCACCAGGTCCACGTACCTGCAGCCATGGGAGCAGAATCCTGCAGCACGAAAGAAGTCTGTAGTGGACGATAAGAGTCGAGCACCCCTAGTGGAAGTTGGCCATCACCGCAATTGGAAGGAAAGCACTACACCATACTTTAGCCCTCAAGACTGTCACGGTGGAACTGCCCGCAGCTGGAGCCAGTGCAGTGATCCCTTAATGCATAAGGCTGCATGAGAGGTAAGGGAAGCCAGTGTGAGCAGCTCGCGGCTCCCACCCTTCCCTGAAGCCATCAGCCAGCAAACCCCCACGGGCACGAGGAGCGCTGCACGCCCCCTAGTGAAAGTTTGCTGCCGCTGCATGCTGCCAGAGGTCTGTTTCCCTAAGAGGGCTGACGTGTGTTGGGCGGAGAAAACAGCCAGTCAGCCCTGCCACCCCTGAACAGGGCAGGAGATCCGGCAGTAGAGGATCCTACCGCCCAAGTACCTGCAGCACTGGGACCCACTTCCCGCAAGAGAAGGATAAGTCCCTGACGAGAGAGGTGAGTGCTGCGTGCCCCCGAGCGGCTGCCTGCTACCCCAACACACGAGAAAATAATGCTGCATGTCCTCTGGTGGCAAGCCGCCACCACCACAGCAAGAGAGTAGACGCAGGCTATTGGGAGACAGCAGAGGGCACCTTAAAGAGACAATACATGGCTGCATGAAAGAGGCTGTACCGGCCAGCCATGCCAGCACTGAATGGCCACCACTGGCTTTTTAATAAAGATGTCACATGGAATGACCAACCTTGCAAACATGCACAAACCTAGGCAGGACCAAGCGCAGCCTCGAGGCGCAAGCACTGCACCCTCAAAAGAAGAGGAGGCGGAAGGAAAGTTACCCGCCATCCACTGAGCAGAGCACCAAGAAGTTACCGGAGGAAGGGGCATGCGAAGTGTGGGTGGATGCCACACCGAACTGAAGAAAAGAGTCAAGTCCTACAGACAGGACCGGACCTGTGAGAGGGCCACGATTGGAGAATATGATGCACAGTCCTACGAACAGGACCGGACCTGCAAGAGGTCCACGAGGTGAGAAGGCACACATCCCTACGAACAGGACGGGGCCAACGAGAGGTCCATGTCAAGAGAACTTGTGACACATGGCTGGTGCCATATCGCACCCGAAGAAGAAAGCAATGCATGAAACGTGTAGCCTGACGTCACATCGCAATGAGAGAACTGAAAAAGGGAGAGGAGAGAAAGGAGAAGAGTGTGTGACCAGACCTGTCACACTGAACTGCCTGATGCCACCTAGCACCAGAAAAGAGAGCACGGCACGACGCTACAGTGAAAAGGAAAATTGGGAAAGAAATGTGTGTGACCAGACCAGTCACCCTGAAGAACCTGACGGCTGCAGATGTGCAGGAGAAGTTGATCAAGACCGAAGACCGATGCGCAGAAGAAAAGGATCCAGGGTGACAAGACAGAGAATGTGTGCCAAGAGATGAGAGTGCACCTACTGTCACAAGCAAGCTAGTGATGTGGAGCGAAGTCACTGGGGACAGCTCAGCGAGAGTACCGCAAGTACGTTGCACGTGTGCACGAACCGCGTATCTGCCCCAAGCTTCCAGTGCGACCATCTGGCCAAAGTCAGTGGCTGCTTGATGAAGGGTGCTGTGGCAACAATGATGGACGGAATGCTGAATGAATCAAACATTCACCCCCAGTCAAGTGATCTCTGTTAAATCACCATTCTTTTGCTCACTACGCCACCCCCGTTTGGACCCAGCCATATGCAAATCAGTCTTGACCCTGTTCCGCATGGGAACAGTCCAGCCCGAACTGCCGGATCGAAAACAAGCATCCTGGGACAGGTTTTGGGGTAACACCCCTCATCAGCCAGATTAGTTTAAATCCATTGGCATAGCGACCAAGGAACCCATGTCTGGGCATACCTATCCCACTTAGGGCGAAAAGTGCTGCGGCAAAAAATGATGGACGGAATGCTGAATGAATCAAACATTTGTTGCTGCTGCTTGATGAAGATGGCTAGCCCTTGTCACCTGTCATACAGGTTGTCCACTAGCAACAACACCATTGTTATATGGCCATTGGGGTCATTGTCGACATTGCTAAGTTAGCATGAGCTCTGCTGCCATGATGCTACTTTTGCGCACGTTACTACATGACTTTGTTTTGCAAACTCTGTTTGTGCCTTTCACATGAGAACTGTCTGTTTTCTGTGTTCCCTGCTTAGTCTGAACACGGTGTGCAAGGTCGATAAACAATGCCCCTTGTTATTCTGTTCTGGTCAGTCCCTAGCATCAAGACAAAACATGCTAACACAGCTGCGCTACTGGAAACTCGTGCTTTGATATTACAGGGTTGCATGTTGTTCTGAGACACACTTGGAGAGGGTCCTTTCCAGGGAGAAGAGCTATGCTGTTCCTATGATGTAAAGCTTCCATCTAGGCACTAAGGTATGGGGTCTGCTGACAAAGCCCAGAGATCTTCCTTTATATAATAAACATCATTTTACCAAGGGGAGGGTGGTTAGGCCCTATAGTCCTTTTTCCACTGTCTATATATAATGACATCCCCCTTTATATTCTATGGAATTGTAACAATGCTAATTGTTCTAGGTTTATGCATTTCGCTGCTGGTAGTGGCTCGTATACTGCATTATAGAGCACGATACGAGTACGAGTGAGTGAGCGAAAGGGTATGTCTTAGTACCGCGATTCCTGAGAGAGTCAGGAGTGTTGTGTTCTGTGTTGTCTAATCATTTGTAGCTTCGTGATTTTGGAGGAGAATGAATGAGACACTATAGCTAGTCGGTTTGGGGATTTTGGGTACTAAGGTGGAAGGTTGGTACACCCCTATACACCGAGGTCCTGTTTTCCTGCGCATAGTTCTGTGTAGGTGCAGAATCCCCGCAACACCATCATGACATGTGCACCGCCCTAACCACTGAAGGAGCATCTCACCACCAGAGTGGAGCCTTACACCTGTGAGCCACCAACTAACCAAGGAGGCACTCCTGCACCATGAGGGACCGATTGTCCAGAGACTATCTGCTAACCCCACATGCACCTGGGTTCTGTTGGCGAGCACACCCAGCCATGCATCATCTACCCTTGTGGTTGCACAGATGACTTGGCCGTGGCTCTGCTGGCGGTCTGTCAGTTGCTCCCCCATGCGGTCTACTCGCAGCCAAGCACATTCCATGCGGTACCGTGGTGATCTAGCGAAAAGGGCCTCAAGGCAATCCAGCATAAGAAATGGGCCTGGAGCTAATCCACCGACATTGACCGGGAGGCACTGGGGCATCAGAGCAAGACGTCCCAACATCGTCATCGTCTATGCCGTCCCAGTCTTTCAAGCTGATCCTTCATGGAGTCTAGACACCCCAAGAGAATAGTCCGCAGTGTACTCCACCGATGCTCCACCGATGTTTGAACTGTTGATACCAACCACCAACGCGAGAGCAGGTAGGACCGACCCACAGTGCATGGGTGGACTTTTACCCAACCGACAGGGTATCGAAGGATCTGGGCTCAATCCACACCCGTATTTATGCCCAGATCTATCTGGTTAAATTTTGGATGCGAACAACGATTCTGAGTACTCCCAGCTGCACCAATCCACTTGTCCAGTAATTTCCTGCGGACTGCCTGAAGAGACTGAGAAACTCCGAAACGCCGTGGTGTTTTTATTTTTTTTGTTTTATTCACTCCCACAGGTTGGACCCATTTTGGTTTTTTCAATAAAGGTTAGGAGGGATGTAGCGTCCTGCCTGAGGGCTGGTCTCCCACTCACCGTACATCCATCCAACACAGGCGTCATGAGTGAGGTGGCACCTGCTAATAAAAGGGGCCGAGCGCACATGCCCCAGGCAGGCTTGATACACCATATACCTGTGTCTGTGTAATACTCATTTCAGCATGCGGGCCTAGGGCCCAGCACTTTACGGTGGGGCGCCCCACAAACAGTCATGGTTTGCCACTCAATTTTCCAGATGATTAGGGTATCCACTACCATTTTTTGCATCATGATTATGAAATGTGAACTTGTGTAGGGGAACCTCCTGGGGTGTCCTGCACAGAGCAGGTACCAGTGTGCCTCAGTCTTACATGGGTGCCTTGTTGTGTTAATGCTGAGTGAGATGACAGGCTGCCTGTGCCCCTCCACCAGGCACGTGCTTTGCCTTCCTGGCGATGCCTGCCTCTAATGCGCCTCTGCCTCAGATGCCTGCGCCTAATTGCACATCTCTGCATCTTCGCCTGTCTGCAGCGGATGCCCTCTGTGAAGGCTTACAAGGTTGTCAGTGCCTCAGCCTGTCTGTCTCCATTTCTGGGTCCCTCCCCTCCCATTGACTCCCGCATGGCCTCGATGGGCCTGTGTTTCCCGCCACTGGCTGCTCCCCGGCCTGTGAATGACGGCAGACGTGCCCCCGTGGCCCCGGAGACCCCGTCTCATTTTATTAATGAAACGCTCAGCCACGCTCCCTGCCTCGCAGAGGTCCCAGGAGGCCTCTCGGGACTGGAGAATAATTTGACAAGATTACCGCGAGTTCCTCTTCATTCTTCAGTAATTGCGCGCAGTGACGCAGTCTGCGGGGGCGGGGCCGGTGGGAGAGCAGAGTCTGCTGTGAAACGCAGGCGTTCAGAGGCAGCCTGAGAGTGCAAGGACTGCGTCTTCCCAGTTCGAGATTCTCAAAGGACCGTGAGCTGGTGCTTGAATACGAATTTGTGTACAAATATTCTGAAACATTTTGCAGTTCTGCTAAAATAATCATAAGGAACAGGCTAGGCAGCTCTAAAATACTTTTGAAGTTATTTCTGCTCGCATTTGCTGGTTTAATTTATATTTCAAAAGGGGAAAATGCTGCATTTTGCTTTTTTTAAAATATGCATGTTTACCACCATTTACATAAAAATCCCATCAATACTAATTGTGCGAAAAATACTCGCCAAGGGGCATTGCAGGCATCTGCCATATGGCCACAACACACCCTATAGCTCCATTGATCTATTTCATAGTCTCCTGTTTTTTACAGCCTGTAGATCCGTGTGGACTGTCCTGCTCTTTGGGAGTTGATGGATTGAATCTGGTAAGAGGTAAATTCAAGTCCCTGGGGCATGAAGGAAATCACCAGCAACCTCCTGAAAGCTGTGAAGGGTTTTGAAGTGCATACCTCATACCTGCTGCTTCACTTATAGACTGACAACACTGCATAGGTATAGCGACTGATGATGAAACAATGCAATAGTGATGCATGTCTGTCAGCACACCCTCATATGGCGGGTACCACCCTCTTTTCAATAACATAACCTCGGTTGTCCATCATAGTATCATTGAAAACAAGCACTGGCAATGCCAATGAGCCTTGCTAACTTCTGCAGACAAGCAAGGCTGATTGTCATTTCCAGTGCTTGTTTATACTAGCCTGTCTTCCACAGTTCTGCCGCAGTTTTTCTAGTGACCACTAGGCAGCACTGAAACTATGGCTCTGGTATTGTTTAAATGTGGCTCTGTTTGCAATGCTGTGTTGGAGCAGGAAGAAAGACCAATCTATCGAGTCCGAAACCAAAATGCTCCTGTGGGCAGGACAAAAACAGAAAGGCAGGAAAGCAACAAATGTGAGCAAGGCATCTGAGACTGACACAAAAGCCATCCAGTCTTGAGCACCTTGAGAAAGGATTCGCTCTTTGGAGTATGGTTTTCAATGCTGTCTCCAGATAGATAAAAGACACACAGATGATGGACGGAATGCAGAGCAATCAAACATTCACCCCCCCGTCAAGAGATCTGGGTTAAATCCATCGTTCTTTTGCTCACCATGCCACCCCAGATTAGATCCAGCCATATGCAAATCAGTCAACCCTGTGCCTCATGGGAACAGTCCAGCCCGAACTGCCAAACCAGGTCCTCGCTGGACCGGAAACAAGCATCCTGGGACCGGTTTCGGGGCATCACCCCTCATCAGCCCATCCATCATCTGTTCTTTTTGCATTTGTCTCCAGATAGACAGCTGAAGTTGTCTGCAGCGAGACCGCAAAAATAGCGGTTAGCATAAATATTGTGTTCCAAATATTGTTTAGAATAACATAACCCATTGCAAGTAGATTTCCTATTGTTGAAGCCAATGAGGCAACAGTGTTGTGCTTTCCCTCTGTCTTGCTCTGGGTCGAAGTCTGATGTTGAAAGATAAAGCTCAGTCTCCAAAAAATGAATGCAGGTGCCCAGCACCTGCAAACATCCCCAAAAATTAAGCACTACTCGACATTCTTTTTTCAGTGTTGGCAACCAAATTCCCACGCTAGGTTGGTTGCTGTGCCAGAAAAAATCAATATCCCTGGCACTGAGGGAGTTTTGGAAAATGTCAGAGATTGTGCTGTGCACTGATTAGGGCTGGGCACCCACTGCTGTGACGTGTTGGCCTAGTGACCACTAGGCCACGGGTGTCTGACAGCAGAGTCTGCGAGGCTCCACCGCTGGAAATGTGGCTGTTCCCTCAGCTCTAAATGAGGCCTAGAAACTATGGGTCTGGTGGGCTGGGAGCCGCGCTGATTTACAGCGGAACTCCCACACATACAAGCCCTAAACAACCCTTTTAGTTTTCTAACCCTATTAGCCTCTACATTCTGGCACTCAGATTCAGATTTCCACAACCAGTGACCCTACACAGGCAAATGTCGAGCAACTACACATGCATGAATCTCTCTTATGTAGCTAGCCAGCGGACTAGTGTTTCAGTGGCCAGGCGGTCACAGGCTTGAAATCTAGTGTATACACTCTGCTGATAGGACGAGTACCTCTGAATTTGTTATACCTCTGAGTTTGTTAGCACTAAGAGACTCTTGCATAAACTATGACTTAGGCCTACTTCTACAAGGTTTTCTTTCCCACCCATGGGTGAACTTGGTTCAATGCACCAAGGATGAATGTGAAAGACAGGTTACTGTAGCCCCACAGAACACTAATCAATATGTTACTGAAATAGAGTTAATGCTTTTGGGTTACTGACAATCCCCATAACGGTATCAGGGGCACCATGGTAACAGTAGCAAACCTTCAGTATTCACAATATCACCCACAAAACAAACACGAAGGGGTGGGAGCACACTGCTGACCTCCCAGCACAGTTGGCTCCTTAGCATTCTGGTAAATGCAGTTTGTAGTGCATGCTTACTTGGTATTTTGCTGGAGATGACAGCACTAATCTGCACCAACTTTGGTGGAACACTCCAGCAAAATACCAAGTAAGCATGCACTACAAACTGCATTTACCAGAATGCTAAGGGGCCAACTGTGCTGGGAGGTCAGCAGTGTGCTCCCACCCCTTTCTGTTTAAAAAGGCTCCCTTGAGCCATTGAGCTGACGAGCTAGTGGAGATGCACCTGTGCGCCTGTGAGAGGTACTGAGACCTGTAAGAATTGTGGCAGCCTGCTCAGCAACCCCAGAAGAAAATCGTTTTTGATCTCTACTGATGACGGATAAAATCCAGAAACACATGTGTCTAGAGATGTACAGCACTAACCTGCACCAACTTTGGTGGAACACTCCAGCAAAATACCAAGTAAGCGTGCACTACAAACTGCATTTACCATAATGCTAAGGGGCGAACTGTGCTGGGAGGTCAGCAGTGTGCTCCCACCCCTTCCTGCACAAAACAAACACACACACACACCACCCCCCTACCTAAGTAGAATGAACACTTTAAAGCAAAGAGTATTTATTACTACAGGAACATCCTGTTCTCAGTACATCTAAGACAACTACAAAGAATATTATAAAAACAGAAAGAAGGCATGTTATAAATAACAAGAATAAAATGAACATTCCTAACATGGTGAAAATATTATCTAGACCCTAACACCCAAACATCTACTTCTATGCGCTACACTAAGAGATCATGGAAGGCCGAGCAGCTTTCAGTCTAGAGTTTCTTAGGGAGAAGAGGTGCGCTGCATACTTTGTTGGCAGCAAAAGCCTTCTTTATCAGCGGAAGTGTGAAGACAGTGTTCCCTACGAAGGGCGCACTCATGCTGTGGTAGCAGTCTTCCTCTGGGACTCGGCTTCATCAGTTTTAGGTGAGATGTAGCATCTGCGAAGTGCACTGGCAGAAGGTGAGACTGTCTGTGGCAGAATCTTGTGTGACAATCTGGGCAAAGGGCATCTCCTGACAAGCGGTCAAGTGGCAGTCCTTATATACTAAAACTTATCAGAAGTTGGAATTTCGAACAAAAGTTTAGTTTAGTTATGTCTGACATAGATTATGTTCATCAAGGTGTTCGGTCCAGACATTGCCATTTGAACATATAAGGTAAAAGGACGTCAATTCAGACTACACTATTTAAGCTATTTGTCTGTATTTATTATTTAACCGTGACATGGTGAAAAGTAGACACTTGTCCCAGACTAATGATGCATTAGTCAAATTACTTGACACTTTCACAGTTCTTAGAAAGATAAGGTCAGACGACATCTGTGTCAAATGGCAGACATGACAATGATTTTGCATAAACCAGGAAAGGTGGGGACTTCCAACATCTAAGAGTGGGAAGATGGCGACCTCCATTATCTAAGATGGAGTCAGGGCCTGCATAAAATTGAGTCGAATCTTAGGGCTTTACGTCGAGACCATGATAGTGGTACACGAGCACTTTGCAACATAGATTGTTGCGGTATGTAACATATTCACAACGCTTGAAGTCATGTAACATATTTGCCTTGCTTGCACTGTTGGGACCCGATTCACAAGAGTAAAGTTAGACCAAAAGTCTAACTCAGACCAAAAGTTTAACCTTACTACTTTTCGGTATTCACAAAGGTAAGTTACTACGAGTAAAGTTAGACTTTTGGTCTAACTTTACCTTTGTTAACACCGAAAAGTAGTAAAGTTACACTTTTGATCTAATATAGACTTTTGGTCCAACTTTACCTTTGTTAACACCGAAAAGTAGTAAAGTTACACTTTTGATCTAATATAGACTTTTGGTCCAACTTTACCTTTGTTAACACCGAAAAGTAGTAAAGTTACACTTTTGATCTAATATAGACTTTTGGTCCAACTTTACCTTTGTTAACACCGAAAAGTAGTAAAGTTACACTTTTGATCTAATATAGACTTTTGGTCTAACTTTACCTTTGTTAACACCGAAAAGTAGTAAAGTTACACTTTTGATCTAATTTAGACTTTTGGTCTAACTTTACCTTTGCGAATTGGCCCTTGATTTATTGCAGCACAGATAAAGACGTGATTTGGAGTCACCAAGTTTCCTTAAAAGAGCAGTGAGAGCTGCTGACTGCAGTGTGGTGAGTGCCAGGGGAGCTGGAGGTGCCCTGGGCCAGGTAAGAGCAACAACCATCTTGTGTTCTGTTTTTAGAGCCAGCATTCTATTATCTGGCATCACTTTGCCGCTGGTACTCCTAAAGTGTGCAAACGCGTCTGGGAATCAGGCGGCCTTTGTTAAAATGTGTAACTTGTACTTCCCATTTGAAAAGACCGCTTTTACTGAGCAAACACGTGTGTGCTATGATGTTATGGTTAAGAAAGGGCTCACTCAATAAGCACATTTTATATTAAAAAAATGGAACACATTGAATCGCTGCATCCTCAGAATATGGACTTGGCTCTCAATTTACCACATCAAATGTGAGCTAATATAAGCTCCTACTTGGCTAAAGCTGCCAGGAAGTCTCCCCGACAGAACAGAGTGGAAAAATCTGGCGAAGCGCGGGGAGTTTGGAAGGATTTCGCGAAAATGCCATACCTGCGAATCCCGACCACAGAAACCACAGTGACCGCCGGGGCTCTGCGCTTTGACCACTAGATGGCAGTGCAGTGCCCTTGGAGCCAGTGTTCATGCAGTCACTGGGCTTTTGGCGACCCTAGACACATCTCTGCTACAAGATTAACAAGCACTGGCAAAGTCACAGGTTCTCCTGCACACAAAAAACAGACATATAGATGCCAATTACCACAGACGTACAAATGCCCATGCATACATGCCACCAACATGTAGCACGTGCGCAGAGATCATGGGACATACAGGTTAGTTATGTGTATTTGTAAAGCGCATCGTCACCCTCGAGGGTATCCCGCATGAGAACCGATCAATGCACAGTTTCTCTGCCAGACAGACAGCCCAAAACCTGCCTGACATCAATGGCCAAGTCCTTGGGCCGAAAGCTGAAGGAGTGGATTGGTGGATGTACACGTCATATTTAGCCCTCCTGCTGAGGAAATACAATTTGGAGTGATGTAAAGTGAGTGTCAATATCTACTGAAAGGGGTAAGGAGGGAGGGAGAGGGAGAGGGAGAGAGGGAGAGAGAGAGAGAGGGAGAGAGGGACAGAGAGGGGGAGAGGGAGAGAGGGACAGAGAGGGAGAGGGAGAGAGGGAGAGAGAGAGTGAGGGAGAGAGAGAGAGAGGGAGGGAAAGAGAGAGAGGGAGGGAGTGAGAGAGAGGAGGGGAGAGGGAGAGAGAGAGTGAGGGAGAGAGAGAGGGAGGGAAAGAGAGAGAGGGAGGGAGTGAGAGAGAGAGGGGGAGAGAGAGAGGGGGAGAGAGAGAAGGGAGGGAGAGGGAGAAGGGAGAAGGGAGGGAGAGAGGAGAAGGGAGAAGCGAGGAAGAGAGGAGAGGGAGAAGGGAGGGAGAGGGAAAAGGGAGGGAGAGGGAGAAGGGGGAGGGGGAGGGAGAAAGATTGTATAGAACCAGATAAACATTATCTTTGTGAGGACTGGTGCGTGTGTGCGTGTGTATGCGTGTGTGTATATATATATATATATCCCACGCTGTCAGGCCTGGATCAATCTGCGTAGTGTGGATAAACTCTGACAGAACCAGACAAACACTATCTTTGTGAGGACCACTGTGTTATATATGTGTGTGTGCGTATATGTGCGCGCGCACACACACTTGGAATAGAGACACACGGGAGCAATTACAGCCAGGAAGCGAATTTAAAATGTCAAGATCCAGTGTTTCGTCGGAACACAGGAAAAATAGACTGTCAGTCTTTATCGGATGACACATAATTATTTTTGTCTATGAGCAATTGCGCACTACTGTAGGGAGTGGCAGAGCCTATTTTTGCCTTTGCATAAATAAATACATACATGAGTAGAAAATAGAGGGACAGACAGACGGATGCTTAGTTGGTGCTGGAAGATTCACCATTCATATCCACTACATGCTGAACCCTCCTGTGAAGAAAGCCCGTTTACAGGTGGAGGAAGTAATGAAATGTCACCGCTCCCTCATTCTGAGCTCCTATCTGAAGAAACCACTCCCCGGGGCGACAGGAGACTTCTCAGTCCTCACACCCATCCAACTCTTGCCCTCTTGAACCATCTCCTTTTAGTAACTATACAGTGGACACTGCATGCCCATTCCATGCTTGGTCTCTGCTACTATAGTGAACCTGTAGCCCTGCTGACTACAGCCATCTCTTCAGTACCAGACCTTCCTTTTAAAGGGGCCACCCAGTGTATGTCACAGCAGCTCTTAAAACCCCAGCTGACGTCATGTAACACAGCATCATTCTGCATCCCTCTTGTTGGTGATTGTGAGGGGTGCAGGGATGGACAGAACAATATCTTTCTGGACACTGGCGGGCCCTTTACATGTGTTAGATCTTTCCAAGTGCACCAAACAACATGTCTCCAGTCTGGGCTTTTCTTTCCCAAATCAAACTTGGATCACCTGAAGCAAACAGAGTACATAAGAACTGCCCCAGCAATAGATCCAACCGTCACATGAAAATGTTCAAAATTCTAAAACATATTAAACAATTTTCCAAGAGACGGAAAAATATTACACCGAAAAATAAATAAAGTGCCTTTTGTGCCGCTAATACAAAATGTGCAAAGATTAATAACGAAGTTACTTTACATGAAATGTATAAACAACCGCAAAACCAGAATATATGATGTTTATAAGACAAAAATGAGGCACTCACGTGCAGGTCTGGGAAGGCTGGAATTTGGAAATGCGCCTGGAATGCGAGATCTTGGGCAGAGAGCACATGTAAGGATGGACTGAGAGGGCCTGAGACGTGGAAGAGGTAAGTGTAGGGCGCAGAGGAGGTGAGTCATACAGTGGGTGAGGTGTGTGTGAGACACATAAGGTGCATCGTGAGGAGTGGGAGGTGCTTGTGAGACACAGATGCAGGAGTGTGCCCCTGGCGTGGGTCAGTAGTAGGTGTGCGAGGGATTTCCCTGTGATACAACTGAGGTAGTATGCAAGAGGTGTGAAGGCTGCCTGCATGATGGATGTGTGACGTAGCCGGGGAAGGAGGTATAATAATGTGATAGGGCTGCCTACCTTTCAAACGTACCCCATATTGACATATCTGCAGAGGTCTTACAATAAATAACACATGGAAAGCATTTGTGCGGTTAAAAACATAAGAATGTGTTTTAATGACACAGGGCTGACCCCCTGATGTGCAATGAGAACTCATTCATGAAACTCGTCCTTAAGCAGTTCTAGAACATCTCTCAAGGTCCTTGACGCCCCCTCACAATGATGTAAGCTTGAAGCATTTTCAGTCTCAACGTTAGAAAAAACAAAGGAACTACCCGGTGAGATACATGAAATAAAAAAATGCAGAGCAGCTACAACTGCACTGACATCCAACTGCTGAGGAACAGCACATACAACTTTCTACACTGTTGTGACCCAACTCGGCCATATAGCTGGGGCAAGAGAGCCTGCAGTCCATAGAGCACAATGTTGATGTGGTCCATGCAGTGACTGACTGCCCAGCAAAAAAGAAATCCTGGTTCTTAAAAATAAGTGCCAGAGCAGACACCGCCAGCCACAGCCACATATCACCCCTGGGTGGGCAGTTGTCTGCCACACAAGTGTGGCTGAGGAGTCCCTCCTATGACATCAGTTCTGCTGGCAGCTTGGCTCATCTGTGGGTCTTTCATATGTCATCAGTGGGCTTCCCATGGTAGATACTTCCCGCAATAACCTTTATATACGTTATTGTAGGAGGCGCAAAAGGTAAGATCATCTGCGGCGTACCCCAGGGATCTTCCCTCAGCCCAACGCTGTTCAACATCTACATGGCCCCGCTCGCACGCATCGCCAGACAGCACGACCTCAACATTATCTCCTACGCCGACGACACTCAACTGATCCTCTCCCTCACCAAGGACCCCCTCGCCGCCAAATCCAATCTCCATGAAGGAATGAAGGCCGTCGCCGATTGGATGAAGATCAGCCGACTAAAGCTGAACACGGACAAGACAGAGATCCTCATCCTCGGCTCCAACCCCTCAGCCTGGGACGATTCCTGGTGGCCAACAACGCTGGGAGCAGCCCCGACACCCACCGACCACGCACGCAACCTGGGAGTCATCCTCGACTCAACGCTCTCCATGACCAAGCAAGTCAACGCAGTCTCCTCCTCCTGCTTCAACACCCTCCGCATGCTTCGCAAGATCTACAGGTGGATCCCGACAGATACAAGAAGAACAGTCACCCAGGCCCTCGTCAGTAGCAGACTCGACTATGGGAACGCCCTCTACGCGGGAGCCCCGACCAAGCTCATCAAGCGACTGCAACGCATACAAAACGCCTCCGCACGCCTGATCCTCGACGTACCACGCCACAGCCACATCACCCCCACCTGAGGAACCTGCACTGGCTCCCCGTCAACAGGAGAATCTCCTTCAAACTCCTCATCCACGCACACAAGGCACTCCACAAGACTGGCCCAGCCTACCTCAACAGACGACTCTTCTTCTACATCCTCAACCGCCAGCTCCGCTCCGCCGACCTCTCCCTCGCCACCGTCCCTCGCATTCGAAGAACAACCACCGGCGGCAGATCCTTCTCACACCTAGCCGCCAAGACCTGGAACACCCTTCCACTAAGCCTACGACAGACCCAAGACCTGCTGACCTTCAGGAGGCTACTCAAGACCTGGCTGTTAGACCAGTAGCAGCACCCCCCCCCCTTTCTCTCCCCAGCGCCTTGAGACCCTCGCGGGTAAGTAGTGCACTCTACAAATTCTGTGATTGATTGATTGATTGATTGATTAAGAGACACACCGCTGCCGAATGCGGACAAGCTCAGTGGAAACAACGAAACAGCATTAGTCACAACTGTGAAGGCTAGAAGACAGCCTAGAGACAGAGTATGGACCACCTCTTTGTGGAGTAAGAAAAAAAAATATATTTCAATAAAATAATAACAACGATATAATAAGGCTACAAAAAATCAACATTTATGGGGATTAATTGAACAGACGTTTGAAATCCCCATTTTGCCTTTGTATTCTAATATGAGGTATTCTGTGTACCTTCTCTTCCACATGGTGGGAATATCTGAGGTCTTTGTGTTTAATGGACCCATGGGATCCTAAATAAACCTCGCAGTAACTACATTTACTAGATGTTTTACATTAAAAAGAGTAAGCCTCATAGTTTAATAAAATGCTACCAACAGAGTCCATTTGGCATAATCAAAAAATTATATCTTAACCTCATTGTTTTTATTTACAGGACTGGACCGATTTAGGTATCCAGGGGCTTCAAGATGTTATGCCCCAGGGTGGTTTTAAAAAGGGAATTTGGTTAAATCAGTAATCATTACAATCAATAAATGCTCCTTAATGAAATGCAGGATGAGGTGCTTTTGAAAATTCCGCTTTGCTCCTTCACTATTTTTAGTTGAAAATGACAGATGGAAAATTGCAAGTCCAGCCACTAGCTTTTATCATCATTATGAATCTATTAATATCTTGGATGTCCAAAAAATGAAATGAGGAGTTTGGTCAATAATTTGACCCTAATTTATGGAGACAATCATGGTTTGCACTTCTGTGTGATTCAAGAGCAACAACCATCAGACATTCGCTACATTTACTCCAAAACAGATCACTGTGAACTCTTGAATCTTGGTTTAAGGATTTGTGAGCTTGTAAATACTCAATCAGTCCATATATTATGTTCTTTAAATGCCTTCAACTTGCCATCTTTTGGAAGCATATGTGACTGGATTTATTTTAAAGGTACCAGTTCCTCTCACTAGGACTACAATTGTGTTGGGTCTACGATCCTGTGATATAACCTTTTCTAGAAAGACTAGTAACCTTTGGATGTTCTGCTAGTAGTTGGTGATGGTACCCGAACATACAGACGCCCTTTCCTTTGAAATAGTGGAATTCCTAATGGAACATACGTCGACGTGAAAGCATCCGTAAACTCTCTTGGAGAATGCCAAAGTTTTGACAAGCGCCAGTATCCATTCCACATGTTTCTATCGGAAAAGTTTACAACTGGAAGAGAACAACTTCCACAAACAATCTAATTTCATTGCATAACCTCATTCTGCCTGAGATATTTGCCTTCAAAAACTCAAGATGTTAACTGCTGATTTTTTCAGGTCTAAAATACATGTTTATACATATCACTGCCTAAGATACGTTATGTGGACTCAATCATCCTCTCTCCATTCCCTACTATCAAGCCTTGTTTTAGTTTATTTAAAGTTGTTGACTAATTAGTTATATGCAAAGTTGAATATTAACTTGTTCTGGAAATAACTATTTTTTAGTCAGAGTTGGTTCTTTGGCATAATGCACTAAACATCTGTACTGCACATGTCTTTGCCAACTGATTGACAACGTCTTCAGAGAAAGGTGGGAGGCTACAGGGTGTGCTTGTGGGCCTGATGTAGAGGTGGGTGATAAATCAAAAGGCTTCTTCATGTTGGAGGATTCTCCACCAGCTGAATTACCACCAGGGAGAGTGAGGCAAAGTCTCCACCAATGGGTGATTCTGCAACTGTGGATTTGCCAGTTCCAACAGGGACTGTGTGGGGCCACCTTGGAGTATTATTGAAACCAATGGGAACCTTTGACCTCAGCTTTTATCCACTAGACGCGTCGTTGTTCAACCACCCGATTCAGTGAGTTCTTTCACACTTCTTCGGATTGGAACTGCTTCCCTATGAACCATAGTTTTCAAAAGCCACATGAGCAGCGAGCGATGATAATTTGGAGTGTAAGTTTTTTTGGGACATATAGTCTGTGTTCTGTCTCAGTAATAACATCTATGGACGATGGTGCAGGTAGCATTCTCCCATCTGCTCAAACCCATTAAGGTCGTTCATGATGTTAGTTGTCACCTCCTGATGAGCTGGAAGGGGAGCTCTTCTTCGGTACCCATTCTACCACTGGCATTGGTACTGCCGTCAAGTCTCAAGCTGGAAGGGGTGCTGATGGTCTGGAAGGGGAGCTCTTCTCTGGTACCCATTCTGCAACTTGCTGTGGTACTGTGGTCAAATCTCAGGCTGGAAGGGGTGCTGATGGTCTGGAAGGGGAGCTCTTCTCTGGTACCCATTCTGCAACTTGCTGTGGTACTGTGGTCAAATCTCAGGCTGGAAGGGGTGCTGATGAGCTGGAAGGGATGCTCTTCTCTGGTACCCATTCTGCCACTTGCTGTGGTACTGTGGTCAAGTCTCAGGCTGGAAGGGGCGCTGATGAGCTGGAAGGGCTGCTCTTCTCCGGTACCCATTCTACCACTGGCATTGGTACTGCCATCAAGTCTCAAGCTGGAAGGAGTGCTGATGGTCTGGAAGGGGTGCTCTTCTCTGGTACCCATTCTGCCATTTTCATTGGTACTGCGGGCAGGTCTTAGGCTGGAAGGGGTGCTGATGGGCTGGAAGGGGTGCTCTTCTCCAGTACCCGTTCTGCCACTTGCTGTGGTACTGCGGGCTGATGGGCTGCTCTTCTCTGGTACCCATTCTGCCACTTGCTGTGGTACTGCGGTCTAGTCTCAGGCTGGAAGGGGTGCTGATGGTCTGGAAGGGGAGCTCTTCTCTGGTACCCATTCTGCCACTTGCTGTGGTACTGTGGTCAAATCTCAGGCTGGAAGGGGTGCTGATGGTCTGGAAGGGGAGCTCTTCTCTGGTACCCATTCTGCCACTTGCTGTGGTACTGTGGTCAAATCTCAGGCTGGAAGGGGTGCTGATGGGCTAGAAGGCGAGCTCTTCTCTGGTACCCATTCTGCCACTTGCTGTGGTACTGTGGTCAAATCTCAGGCTGGAAGGGGTGCTGATGAGCTGGAAGGGGTGCTCTTCTCTGGTACCCATTCTTCCACTTGCTGTGGTACTGTGGTCAAGTCTCAGGCTGGAAGGGGCGCTGATGAGCTGGAAGGGGTGCTCTTCTCCGGTACCCATTCTACCACTGGCATTGGTACTGCCATCAAGTCTCAAGCTGGAAGGAGTGCTGATGGTCTGGAAGGGGTGCTCTTCTCTGGTACCCATTCTGCCATTTTCATTGGTACTGCGGGCAGGTCTTAGGCTGGAAGGGGTGCTGATGGGCTGGAAGGGGTGCTCACTTCCGGTACCCATTCTGCCACTTGCTGTGGTACTGCGGTCAAGTCTCGGGCTGGAAGGGGTGCTGATGTGCTGGAAGGGGTGCTGATGGGCGGCTAGAAGGGGTGCTGATGAGCTGGAAGGGGTGCTCACCTCCGGTACCCGTTCTGCCACTTGCTGTGGTACTGTGGGCAAGTCTCGGTCTGGAAGGGGTGCTGATGTGCTGGAAGGGGTGCTGATGGGCGGCTAGAAGGGGTGCTGATGAGCTGGAAGGGGAGCTCTTCTCTGGTACCCATTCTGCCATTTTCATTGGTACTGCGGGCAGGTCTTAGGCTGGAAGGGGTGCTGATGGGCTGGAAGGGGTGCTCTTCTCCGGTACCCGTTCTGCCACTTGCTGTGGTACTGCGGGCTGATGGGCTGATCTTCTCTGGTTCCCGTTCTGCCACTTGCTGTGGTACTGCGGGCTGATGGGCTGCCCTTCTCTGGTTCCCGTTCTGCCACTTGCCGTTGTACTGCGGGCAAGTCTCAGGCTCTGCTCCTAAGATTTACAGCTCTCAGTTCATCCTGCCTTTCTGACCTCTCTGTGTCAGCCTGTTCTTCCTGGCGAACGCTTTGCTGCCAGAAGATGCCACTTTCATGTAAGTGATGGCCAGGAGATGGGCCTGTGGAGGCAATAATGATCTAACAGTGACAAATGCATCAGAACCTGTGAAAAGGATGCTTAATTATTCAGAGCAAGCCTGGAAATTCACACTGTAAGAGCTACTAACAACCACAAAAATGCTCTCCGAGGCAGCGCAAGTCATTCCGAAAGTTCCATTTATACAGGTCATTGATTATGTAGCTTCCTAATTTGTAAAACACCAACATGTTTCACACATGCCAATACACCTGACTTGGGCGAGAGTTGATTTTTAAGCTCAAATGCCTTTTATTTTCTGATTATAGAAATATGATCTTCAGTAAAAAAAAGTATTTGTAAAAAAGGCCCAGCTGAGAAAAGACCAGAAAGGCGATTAGATCGTTTGTAGAAACGTACTTAAAATTTTTAAATTTAAAGAGACAGAACAGCTGAGCAGGAGCAGCAATCTTACTCAGTCATGACTGGATCTACAAAACTATTTTGTTTTTGGAAACACTTCTATTCGGATTTTGCACCTGCAAAAAAGTGATTGGCCATGTAAAAAAACATTTTAGGCGTTATTTTAGTTTTACAGACTCCTAAAATGGAATTGCAACTGGACACAGATTCGTATTTGGAAGGGGTGTGTTTTGGGCAAATACTGAATTAGCACCAGATGTGGCAATGGTTTGCTACCAGAAAAGTTACTTACTCCCAAGTTGGGGTGGTAATTTATTCACTAAAGGGAACGGGTCTCCTTTGGACTATTTTCCCTTTGTGAATTGAAGGACAACTTTCAGGGGGCATAATCATTGGAACTCTAGATACTGCAAACTCTCACTGAAACTTAAAAAAAGAGAAACTTTGGGGCACATGCATCAAGCATTTTACCGGTCGCAAACAGGCCGATTCGATTGTGCACACATGCCAATTTTGGGGGTGCAGCAGGGTGGCCTTTTGGCCCCCTAGCACCCTTCAAATTGTATTCGTAATTTGCGAGTACCTATTTGGTACTCGCAAATTGCGAATGACTTCCCATTCATTCCTATGAGCCTCTAGGCCCATAGGAATGAATAGAAAGGCATTCCTTAATAGCGAGTCGCAATTTGCGAGTCGCTATTAAGGAATTTGTAGGAATCGCAATTTTTTTGCGATTCCTACATGCATAAGAATTGCGATTCCTAAATAGCGATTCCCTAAAAATCGCTATTTAGGAATCGCAATTCCATTCTTTGATGCATGTGGCCCTTTATTTTTTAAAAAGCAGCCTCGTTTCCTTTAAGGAAAAGCTGCTTATTAGACCTGTCATCCATAGGGTGATCTTCCCTCAAACGTTTTGCCTGCTTACCTCCTCTTTTTGCTGATTCTTTTTGTTGACCGTAGGACTCTGAGCACTTTACCACTGCTGACCAATGGTAACATGCATGTGCTTCTCCCTTAAACATGGTAACATTGGTTTATCCACAATTGGGATAGTTAATTTATCTGTAAGCACTTAATAGAGTGCACTATCTGTGCCCAGTGCCTATAAATTAAATGCTACTAGTGGGCCTGCAGCACTGATTGTGTCACCCACACAAGTAGCCCTTTAAACAAGTCTCAGGCCTGCCACTGCAGAATCTGTGTATGCAGTTTTACTGCTATGTTGACTTGGCTTTTAAACTCCTTGCCAAGCCTTAAACTCCCCTTTTATTACACATAAGCCACCCCTAAGGTAGGCTCTAAGTGCCCATAGGGCAGGGTGCAGTGTAAGTAATTTTAAGTTTTGCATGTCCTGGTAGTGAAAAACATTCCAATTTGTTTTTCACTACTGTGAGGCCTACTGCTCTCATAGGTTAACATTGGGAATACCTTATTACACCTTTAAGCTGTAATTCCTGATTGACATGGAGTAGCTCTATCATGTTTTGTATCATTGGACTTGTAATGATAAATCTTCTTTACTGGTAAAGTTGAATTTAACATTACTATTTTAGAAATGCCACTTTTAGAAAGTTGGCATTTCTCTGCTCTTAAAGCTCAGTGTGCCTGCAGCCTGTCCCCAATACACGTTTGGGGTGGGTGACAGCTTGACTTTGTGCATTCCCTCTAGACAGCCATACACTAAGGGAGGTTAGGTGTGTCTGAGTGCCCATCTGCATCGTGATGGCTCATCCTAGGCAAGATGGGATGGAGGAGCTAACACTTACACCTGAATAAGCAGTGTCTTATCCCCACACAAAGGGCAGATCACCCCCTGTAGTGAGCCTGGAGCCAGGGCTAGGAAGAAAGGACCTCTGTGCACTTCAAAGACCCTTCTTTGAAGTCACCCCCACTTCAAAGGCACAACTGGGTATTGACTCCACCAAATCAGACACTTCTAGACCTGTAAAGATACTCTGTCAGGAAGAAGGACTGATGTCATGCTACAAACAAAGACTGCCACTCTGTTGGACTGCTGCTCTGGAAGAACTGCTTCTCTGCTGTGCTGCCCTGCTACCTCCTTCCCTCTGACCATGCTGAGGAAGAACTGGACTCTGCTTGAACCCAGAGTGATCTCAAAGGGCTTGTTGACTTGCCTCTTGTTTTTGAGACCCAGGGATACCAAAGTCTCACCACCTGCTCCTGTGCTTGGTCCATTGGAAGTGGACCCAAGGGCTTCTCTATTCAGACGAGCTCATCTCCTGTCTGCGTTTAGCATAATCAACGCATCGTCGCTGTTGCGGGAGCGGAATCGGCGCATCATACTCGGAACCAGCCATTGCCTTAAAGAACCGACTCATCAGAACCAATGCATCACCACCACTGCATGTAGAAACTGATGCATCACCTTGATTGCGGGATTGACCCCGAGGCATCGCTTGGCTGCACCCCGCATCTTGCTGTTGCCACCAGGATAATTTATTAAGGAAGGTTAATTTATGGCGTGTATCTGACTTACCCTGGCAAGGATTGTGGTTCGTGCTTGGACAGGGTGCATTCCTCTGCTAACCAGAAACCCAATTCTTAATACTGCTTTAAAAAAAGTTTTTCTTTTTTAACAGCAAGTACAGGGATGATGGTCTGCTGACCCTTGCAGACCACCACCCCTGTGACTTTTGCCAACTGGAGTGAGTTGCAATTTGTGACTAACCTAATTAAAATTAATTATGTAGGTCAAACTGCGACCTATTCCGATTCCTTATTTTGTGAAATTACTTATTAGTACATAGGCTGGTTCACAAAATAAGATTATGGTGGCAAAAAGACTGTTCGCCAATTTCGACCACTTCTTAAAACCAGAATAAATGTACGTCTGCCCCTATCTTCTGTAAAACAATGTAATGGGGACTGGGGGTGGGGCTTCCTCTAGGGCAGATAACTTGGGCCAACCATACATGGCCAAAATGATATGGCCTTCTTATTTGATACACTGCCATGGTATTTATTCTTCACTGACACTCACAGTGACATGACATAATAAATACATTAATGAGTCACAAGAGAGATGTATGCATTTGTGGTGTGCACCAGTAGAATCCTAGGGAATTTAAAATATATATACATTTGTAGTTGGCAGTGACTAAAACATATACAGTACAATAGTGCAATATGCAAGATATATGCATTTGTAATGAGTAGGAGTTGTGGGAAGAGGACTAGGTGAGGGTGTGGTTGGTACATTCAGGTGACATGGAGCTCCCTTTAACCTTTGACATAACGTGCCTAATAATGACGCCAATGGAAGGTTTTCTACGTTTGAGGTCAGCATCAGTACAAGACTATTGCAACATTAGGAAGTCTGTGTCATCAGCAGGCATGAACAAAGTGAGCAATGTCGGAACAGGTTTAATATGTGATCCTTTAATGTGGGTTTGAAGATTTGCAATGAAGGAGCAAGTCTTATACGGGTTGGAAGGACATTCAAGATCTTAAGACACGCCTAAACCCTTTATGCAATACATCTCAGTGCTTGTACAGCAGCTTTGAGGTCATGTTTGGGGATGAAGATTCTGATGTTATGCAGTAGCTTCAGTTTGAATCTAACACACATAGTCATTTTTTATATGGAGGTAAAAAATAAGGGAGCTTTCCTGTATGACACATAGGGGTTTGGCAGATTTCACAATCTTGGGGGCGATGTTTAGGGCTTTTAGGTTAACTGTCATGACAGGAGGGAATACTTTAGAGCTGTCAGATGATAATAGGAGAAAGGTAGTCTTTTGAAGGTTATGTTTAAGTTTCACCCGGAACATCGATGATATTATGTCTGATGGGCATTGGGCTAGAGTGTCAATGTTATCTGGTACAGCTGCATAGCGTCCGCACACTGGTAGAAGCCAATGCCTACCTCGGAGAATATCTTGCCCAGCAGTTCAACATACAAGTTGAATAAATGTATTGAAAACTCTATTCATAACTTTCCTTGTTTTACCAAGGGCAGGCATGTATAAACAGCAAAAGGGGTAAGATCTGTTTCCACAATTCCCTTGGGGATCAGTGTCATGTTTGAGGTTGCCAAAATCGCCTGTCACCCCAGAAGGGTTAGGGGTTTAGATGAGGCATTTTTAGCTAGCTAGGATGGTGGGTCAATGGTTTCCGATGGTGTAGATGGACTCAGTTCCTGCATTCTGACATCCTGTTGTTCGAATATGCATTCCTACATTTTCTAGGGGGAACCGTATAACACCTCTATTATTCAACTTGTATGTTGAACCGCCGTTGAGAACAGGTGTCCTACAAGTAGTTTTGGTCTCTCAGATAGTCACATGTTGTAATTCTGTGCTGTTCCCCCCAGCACTCATGGTTTAGGGTGTAAGCTTATGACCTTCCATTCCAACATTGAAGGTTAACTTTGACAAACTGAGTAGACTAAAAGCCTTATTGTTTCTGAAGGATGTGGCACTCACATCTGCCTAAGAAACCTTTGACTTACAAGTAGCAAGGTTGTTCTCCGAAATACAATTGCTACTGAGCACAACATTGCCTATCCATTTTGGTGAACTTGTGCAACACATATTTAATGCTTCCAACACCGCTGCTGGTGTGGCACATTTCTTTAGAGTGGTTGGGTCTGGCTTTTTCAGTACATTTCAGACCATTTTTAGAGTGATTCCATCCTTCATTCATTCCATATTTTCTAGTGTTTTTGGGGCATACCACTTGTGATGTTCCTGATCTGTGGTATTTTGGTTCTATTTTTGCTGATCCCCAATAGATGTTCCACCTCGAGGTCAAATGGTGATGGATCTACCACACATCTGACTGTGTCGTGAATGCATGATACAGTTTTTTGGCGCGTCTGTGCTTCAGGAACTGAACTGTGACTGGTTCCTAACATTCTGAGTCATGTGGTTTTGTGCATGCAACCTGTGTTCCACTGTCTGTGGTGCCATTTTGAGTGTGCACTCGATATCTGCCATACAATGCAATTGGTACATTCTGCTGATGTGCCCGATGAGGACCCATTTTCGGAATTGTCCCATGAACTTGCAATTGCTTTGGGACACTTTCAATGAGACATCTTCTTTTAATATGGATCCTGGCTCTTCTAATGTGGATGCACTGCAGCACAAGGTGCCTTCAGTGGTAACTGGGGTTGCAGACCACGTGTGTTCTTTGGAACTAATTAACACGCTAATTATGGAAATATCTTCTGCGGATAACGAATCCTTCTTGAATTCTCTTGACACTGGAAGTATGGATGGTATGTTGGGAGCCTCCTAAGATTTTTTTAAATTCAGCAATTGGTTTTATAAATTGACTTTAAGGGCATTGTGGTGTAATGCCAGGGCTTGTGCAAGAGACCATTCTGTGGTATATGCTTGTTTAACCTCTTCAGAGCCAAGCACTGAAAAAGATCATATAATGACCTCCTCTCCTTTTGAGGCTGGTTTTACAAGCTCTGAGGACAACCGACCTCCACTTAGAGAATGTCATAACTAAGTGTTAGATTTTCCAAGAAAATCACTCTAATAGTTTGCATTATGTCACCCTCAATTTGTTTATTTAATTTAAATTGTCTGGAGGGCTGACGGGTTGATCAGGGGTTTCGACTTCTATAAAGTCGCCAGTTGCTTTCGCATCCAGAAACTCTTGAAGATTGTGACATACTATTGTGACCTCTGCTGTGCTGTCTGTCACTGCCCACATCTTGTTCTGAAGGAGAGCTCTCAAAATGTGTGGCATATTTAGCTGAAATTCCTGCAACCTTCTTTTTCCTGAATTGGGAATTTTGTTGTGGAAGTTTCTCTTCCTTTTTTATGCTGACGTCTGACGAGCATTGCGAGTCCTTTTTTGGGTTCACATACTCTTTTTGTCTTCACTCTGATCGCCCCCCTCTCTCTGATCGTCTGTCTGATGAGTCCTGAAAGGAACGCGAAGGACTTGCATCATTGTACTGATACCTATCAGGCTATTTAATGTTATCATAGTTACGTAAATTGTAATGTTTATCAGAGGACTCCAGTTGTAGAGATCCACCCTGTGATTTAGTTCTTTCTTTATTTTTCTGTTTGTCCCAGCATTTTTTAGAATACTCTGGTGCTTGTATGGTATTGTCCTTTTCAGAACTTCTTTTGCCAACCTGTGACTTATTTGGTCTGGTTCCCAAATTATCTCAACTTATAGATGTATAGGTGTCCGCAATAATTTTTGGAAGCTCGCGCTCCTGGTCTGTGACTGCAACTTGTGCAAGCCACTGGCGTATAGCCAGTGCTGCTGCTTCCCCTTTAATATTACTTAATGTAATTGAGGATACTGTAGCAAAATTGCCAATTAATTTCATCCCCAATTCCAGCACAGGTGCTGCCCCGTATTCATTTTGTTTTTGATAATCAATTTTCTTGACATTTTCAAAATCTAGGACATAAAAGGACAGCCAAAGAATGCACAATATAGCAGAAATCATCACCATCAAACAACAGGAGGCGTAAGCCAAGGAAATCGTACATAAGCACAATGTGCCCTGCAGAGGAAAAAGGCGGCCATGAAAAGGAAAAGTTAACACAAAGCTCAAAACAATAAATTTAACCACTTGCCCCATATCTTCTCAAACTTTTCAGGGCACCCCCTGGCCTCAAAGAGGGGTTCCTCTTGGGGCGCGCACCAATCCACCCCTCTGAGCCATTTACGAACAGTAGGAGGCTTGGCTTGGGACCAAGCAGCAGCGATATCCCGCTTGGCAACCGCCACCGCCGTACCCAAGAAACGCTTGTGAGCTCGAGAGCCATCCAAGCCATCTAAGACTCCGAGGAGGAGGCGCAGGGGGTCATGGGGAACCTGCCAACCCAGTGTTTGTGTAAGTTCAGATTCTATACCCGCCCAGAAGGAGGTAAGACCTGGACATTGCCAGACCATGTGGTAAAAATCGGCAAGGACATGGCCACAACGGGTACAGTCAGGCAGGGGACGTAAGCCCACCTTATGGAGGCGTACCGGAGTCAGGTATGCTGTGTGGAGGTAGTAGAGTTGAATAAGACGAAATTTAGAGGAGGTAGTTAGAGTTTTGGGTGCCATTAAGGCGTCTCACCAATCTGCTTCTTCTAGGGGGCCCACCCATCCCTCCCAACGAGTTCGCAGCGCATCTTAGGTGGCTGGGCCGTTGTTTACCAGCGAACGATAAATCCACGACACTCCCCCCTTCCCCAAGTTGCCCATCATGACCTGCGCCTCGAGCGGGTTGAATTCGGGGAGTGAGGTACCGGGGGAAACATGTGCATGGAGGGCATGGCGGAGTTGCAAATATTTGTAAAACTGTGTCGGGTAGAGGGAGTGACGCTGCTGCAGATCCAAGAAGGCCCGGATGTGGTCACCAACCCAGATGTCCCCAAGAAGTGTAATCCCAATCCGGTCCCACTGGCGAAACCCACTGAGGGTCGATACCTCCGGCAGCCAAGTCCCGTGCCATAGGGGAGTGTCTTGGGTGAGTTTCCTGTCCCAGTGTGTGTAGCGCAGGGCCGAGCGCCATGCCATTAGGACCGCCCTAGAGATGGGTGGAATAGTCTGTGGGATAGGGGAACCGTACAGGTAGGCCTGCAGCTGAGGGAAGTCCATGGTCCCAAGCTCGGTCCGGTAAGCCGGATCAGACCAGCCCCCAGCAAACCAATCGTGGATGACAATAAGCCAAGTAGCCAGGTAATAGAGATGGAGGTTGGTCATTCCCATACCTCCATCAAAGGGAGGTATTCGACAGCGGGCTAGGGCCATACCCTGTCTGCCATTCCCCCACAGGAACTTGGTAATCACCCCATCAAACTCACGAAACCAACTACCTGGGAGATGAAAAGTAATGTTCTGTAAAATATATAAAAAGCGGGGAAGGATCATCATTTTAAAAAGTGCTCCTCTACCAAGAGGGTTAAGCGGGAGGGACTGCCAACATTTGAGATCGGATTTGGCTTTTGTGACCAGGGGGGTAAGATTGAGAGCCCATTCCAGTTCAGGGAGCAGGGTTATCCAAATCCCCAAGTATTTAAATGACTGTCTCCGCAGAGGGATTGTAGATTGCCAGTCAAAGCAGGATCGCGAGGGGTGAAGGGGGACCAAGGTGGACTTCGCAGGGTTGAGCCGCAGGCCCGAGATGTCCTCGAAGGACCGGAGCACCTCCAGACAACGTGGGCCGGAATTCTACAAGTCGGCCAAGAAAAGCAGAACGTCATCTGCGTATAAGGCGATTTTGTCGGTCTGCTGGGACCCCCAAGACCACCCTTGAATCCGGGGATCAGGCTTGCCAACGGCTCCATCGCCAGTGTGAATAGAAGTGGTGAAAGAGGACAGCCTTGGCGGGTGCCTCTTCGGATGTGGAACGCCTCAGAAAGGGCACCATTAGTCAGGATCCTTGCCTGAGGGTTTGAGTACAAGACCTGAATGAAGCTCCGAAAGCGGGGGCCGAAGCCCATCTCAGTCAGGACATCTCCTAAGTAGGACCAGTCGACTGTATCGAAGGCCTTCTCAAAGTCTATTAGCAGCAGGGCTAAGTACGGGGTGAGACGGTGGCGATGGGCTAGGGCCAAATGAAGGCGGCGTATGGTGTCGGGTGCCACGTGCAGGCATGAAGCCGCATTGATCGGGATGGATCAAGTCATGTAACAAGGGGCGAAGACGTTGGGCTAGGACAGTAGCAAAAATTTTCATTTCGGTGTTAATAAGGGAGATTGGGCGATAGTCTGTACAGGACAGGGAGGGTGGCTGAGTCTTTGGAATGACCACGATGGTGGCCACGTCAGTCTCTGGAGGGAAGGACCCCACCTTGATCACGTGTTGGAAGAGATCAGTGAGGTGAGGAACCAGCAGATCCTGATACGCCGCATAATATTCCTGCGGGAAACCATCAGGCCCCGGCGTCCTCCCGGAGTGTAACAAGGAAATGGCACCCTGTATCTCCTCCGGAGTAAAGGGACGGTCAAGGTCTGTCGAGTCAGACTGGGAAAGGCAGGGGAGTCGGACCTCCGCACGGTCCAGTACCTCGGCCAAGGATGTCGCGGGGGGTCGAGCCGAGTAGAGCTGGGTGTAATACCCCGCGAAGGTCTGGGCTATGGCTGCAGAGGTACAGTGGTGGATACTAGTGGCGTCCCGGACTTCGGGGACAATTCTGTTAGCTCTAGGGAAGGAGACCAGGTTGTGAAGCAGTTTACCATTTTTGTCTCCCCACCCATAGACACGAGCCACAGAGGAGCACCACAGCATCTTGGCCGAGTCGAAGGAGACTTGGCGGATCTCCTCGCGAAGAAGCGCAAGTTGTCTGTCTGAGTGGGCATCCTCCGCAACGCCTGAGGCAGCCTCCAATCGCGCGGCCTGCACCTCGAGCTGAGTCAAGCGAGCAGTCTGCTCCGCCCGTTTCGAGTGGACTAGGCCTCTGGCCACCCCACGTATGGTAGCTTTGCCGGCTTCCCACAGCGTGCCGGCGGAGGGGACCGAGCCTGTGTTGGCCAAGAAATAGTGCCTCAACTCTATCTCAAGCGCATCCCTAGTCTCTGCGCCCTGCAGAAACCAGGCATTAAACCGCCAGACCGAGCGTGTCCCCCCGGAAGAGGCACCAAAGCGGAGAGAGATAGCGGAGTGGTCCGAAATTCCTCGTGGAAGGATAGAAACACCGGAGATCAGTTGGCAGTCGGTTGCGGGGAGAAGAAGCAAATCAATACGGGAGTGGGTGTGGCGAGCTGCGGAGGTATGAGTGTATTGTGTCTCTCGGGGGTGTCATAGCCTCCAGGCGTCGCAGAGCCCGAGTGCGGATGACCAGTCCGAGAGTCGTTTTGAACAGGTGAGGCGTGAAGAGGAGGGGGTCCCCGTGGCATCAAGGGTTGGCTGCAGCACCGCGTTAAAGTCCCTGCCGATTATGGTATGGCCGTGGGGCAGGGCGGTGATCACCTCCATTAGGCAGTGGAGGGTGGAGGAAAGCGTGGCAGGGGGAATGTATATTGAGAGGAAATTAAAGACTTTTCCCTCGAGCCTGCCAGAGAGGGATATGTAACGTCCCTGTGTATCAGTCGAGACATGGAGCGGTGTGAAGGGGAGCCCGCGCCGGATCAATATAGCCACCCCCCAGGAGCCCCGCGCGAAGACCGAGTGCCAGACCCTGTCAAACCCATATCGGGCAAGGAAGGAGCACTGGGTTCCCAGGAGGTGTGTCTCTTGCAGGAGGAGGACGTCGGGGGACTGACGCTGAGCGCTCCTAAGGACGGCAGTACGTTTAATGCGGTCTAGCAATCCATTGACGTTCCAGGACTGGACCTGGAGGGACCTACCCTGCAAGTGCGTCAGGGGAGTGGCTGGCGTGAAGTGAAAAGGGCCGGAGGAGATCCAGGCCCCGGGTAGGAGGACGCAACATGGCCAGAGGAGAGGGACGGGGCTGGTGCCTGGCTGTGTAACTCCTACTGGTGAAAACGGTGTGAGTGTGTGGTGGGCTGTCATGAAAAACAAAAAACAACAACATGTGTAAAACTACATACAGTGACTCAAACGGAGTCAAACTAAACAAAAGATGGAGGGCAACGGACCCTCCCCCTGAACCCACCCCAACACCCCCCACCCTATACTTCCAAACCCGAAGCATCTGTCGCCCCAAACTTAAACAAGAAGCTATCCTAAAACGGCTAGCAGGGCAAGTTGTGGCGACGGCGGTGGACCCCTCCATTTAGTCGGATAAGACACTGTCAACATTTAAATAACACTGCCACAAGCCCCATGAGTTTCAAGTCAATGTTGCTGCCATGGGACCTCCTGGTCAGAGCCCAGCATCTTCCCCGGATTCCTGGAGCGCCGGGCTTCGAGATAGATCTGAGTCAGAGAGAGCCGGGCGCAGCGTCAAAGCCCGTATTCATTTTTAATTTGTTTTAGTACTTCCGGTAAAACCGTAAGTGATGGTGTACCATGTGTTATGGTATATATTGCCGCAAAAACTGTATCCCAATTTGCACAGTCACCTATGGTGGGAACCATTCCAAGTGGCAAGCACATTGTGAGAATTCTCTGTTTATCATTGGGTCCCATATGGGGAAACACTGCTTCAAGCTGATTTGTTTTTTGTGCAATCCAGAATGGAATTTAATTCTGTCTGGTGAGAACCATTATAGCATTAATTGTTACAGGACAAATTGCAGGCACAGTTAACTGTGGCTGCCCAGCTTGAGCAGCCCTTGATTGGGCAGTTGTTCTTGTATGCATAACAAACTGTGTTAGTCGTCTATATAGTCTAAGTAGACCAATATAAAGAATGCGTAGATCACCCGCATTAGGCGGTGCTAAATCTGGGTATGGTGTGTAGCCAGCTCATGCTGGCCATGTGGCCCTGTCATTGCTAAGGGGACCCAATCGTATGTTGTTTAATGTGTTTGGTAGGGCACCTTGGAACCAATTTTGGCGTTCCTAAATTGTTATAAGGTCTGTATTGGCCTGGTAAGGCAGCTTCATTACAATAGTGAAATGTTTGTGTATTAGCATTTATTGCTGGATAAGTGACCCATGAGTAAAGTACTTCAGTTCTATAAGCATCGTGGGCCTCAACCACAAAGGTAACATCTCCATCCCCATTTTGTAGCCCATGTAATGTTAAATGTGCTGAAGCAGCAGGTCTGCAATTAGCAGGAATATTAATTTGGTTCGCCATTTTAGTGAGCAGAATTCAGAGAGGGAATAATTATAGTGGGGTTTCCTTGTAAAGGTTTCGAGCTTGAACACACTACAGACAAAAATAGATGCTTCCTATTACGTCGAGGAGGATTTGCCCCCAGCACCACAGACGTCTCTGCTAAAAGGTGACCAGGGCTACTTTGGGAACACACAAGAACTACTCAGGAGACCTGTTAAATAAGTACCTGGCCTCTAACCCTTCTGGGTGGCAGGTGATTTTGGCAACCTTGAACATGACACTCTGATCCCCAAGGGAATTGTGGAAACACATCTTACCCCTTTCGTTGTTTACTCATGCATGCCCTTGGTAAAACACATGAAAGATACATATACAGTTTTCAATACATTTATTGAAACAATGATGGCCTTGCATTAATAAATGAGCTGCGATTATTAGGCAGATGAAACAAAGCAAAGTAACCAGCATTGTGAACATGGCGAAAAGAATGAACAGTCCAACCATGGCAGTCTGATTTCTAAATATCTATATACCCCTACATCGCACTACCCCTAGTCTGAGAGCATAGTGGACGTACCCTCTGCCCGATCTCTCAGGATAGCCTGAGACAATATACCTGGATGACTACATCTGAAGTTGGATTGGCAATCCCTATCTGCAGGATCAGCATGGACATCAGCATTGGCAGAGCTACATGTCGAACATGACAGTCGTCCCAGCACCATTGTGGCTGGAGTGCCCCCTCTGACCCACTAAGGGACAGTGCACTGTTTATATAATAAAACCACAGTTTTAGAGATACAGTTCTGAGGCAATGATATGTCTAGATGCTGGAAGCTGTTTCTGAGCAGACAATGCAAGCATTAGGATATCTCGTTCTGTTCCTAGCCTTGAACCAAGTGTACTGAGTACGTCAAAGGAAAGGCTTTCTAAAAACAAACAGCATATACAGCGTTACTTAGAATCATAATGTGAAAATAAAATATTCAACAAGTAACAGGGCTAAGATGAAGTCTGCTAAAATGTTTAAACTGGGCGTCGCGACAGAGGTCTAGGATAGATCTTTGTGGTACTCCAAATAGAACAGCTCTGCGATCGGTTTAAAAAACACCTGTCTTAATACATATGTTCATGTAGGTTTGCACGGAACCTGTTCAATACCATACCTTCAATTCTCATGCAACTGTATAAAATGTGTAGTAGAATGTTGTAGAATGTTGTAACCAATGGTATCATAAGCTGCAGACAGGTCAAGGTGTGTTAAGATCCGTAACAAGTCATTTTTGCTCTTGACATGGAGGTTTCTGGGCTGCAACCAACTAAAAAAAAAAAAGACATTTAATAGAGGGTGAGCATGGCACACTTTTAGCACATCTGAAAAAGCGCTTTGAACAAAGGGGAGGTTTTTTTTGGGACCTCTATGGGCATTATGTTCCTTTGCAAGGAAATGTGGCCGTTAGTGAATGAAGTAGCACAAAAGAGTAGAACGTGCAATGACCATGACGCTCAGGGCCCTTTTCTGGTGAGAGGAGTTTGTTCAGGTTCAGGGTGGAGTGCGCAGCTGTCAGCGTCGTCTCCGATCTTCTGAATTTTATGTATGAAGCATTTGGGTAGGTCATTGGTCTAGGTACTTCAGGTGGGGGAATTGTAGCTGCATGCATCTGATCATACATGATTTTTTAAAGCTATTTGGGCCTTTTTTTAGCATTCTTAAGTTTGAGGCTAGAAAAGTTGCATATTGTACATTTTTCTTTCTTTATAGTGGAATCTGAGTTCGGAGGGAGTGGGGGGTTAATCCATCTCCTCTCGTGCAGTGGTGGTTGGTGACACAAAAATACGGTGGAGCGTTATCGCTACATACATTTAAACACAGACACACACACACAGAGACTCTAAAAGAACTACATTAAAACACAATAAAATAAACATCCAAGAAACAAAAAAATAAAAGTTATTTACCTTATCCTGCAGCACGTGCTCAATGCTCTCCAGTCCCTGGCTCCAGACTCCTCCGAGCACGAGGAGACATCACAGCCAGCTACCTTATCCAGTCCAGACGCTGCTCTCATGCTGTGAAGCAGCATGAGTGAAGCATCTGGATTGGCTGGAGCAGGCTGCCTCAGTGCTCCAAATGGCACTGGAGGCTTGTGTCTGCTTTCCAACCCAACTGTCTAAGACAGCTGGGTTGGAGAGTTTGAATTGCGCATGTCAGTTTGGCCGTAGCAAGGTAGCCGGTCAAACTGACAATAGCAATTCATACTGAAGGGGACACTCGTCATTGCTGCCAATTAGCAGCAATGATGCACTGGCCCCGCCCTGCCCTATCTGTTCGGCAGAAAGCTGGAAAAATAAAATGGTAATAAAATCCTTTTATTACCATTTTATTTTTCCAGCTTTCTGCGCAACAGTGTGGGGGGGCGCTCCTCTGCTCCTATGGAGGAACCAACACAGCTCTCGCACACGTAGGATCTTTCTCTGACTGTTAATGCCATTGCTGAACTTCAGAGCTAACAATGTTGGGATATTTGAGATATTTGTACTTACTTGGATGGTTGAAGATTATTTAATGTGGTAGATATTTTATCATTATATTGCTTGATATGTTCAGAGGGCTCATAAGGGGGAGGTCTAGCCTGTGAGAGAAAGTGGACCATAGAGACTAATTTGTTCTGATAACTGCCCTTTACATCTCTGTCTGCTAGTACCTTATCTATCTCAACCTGGCAGGGGTAAATCAAGTATTCAAGTATGTCAAACAGGATGATGGAATGGTCTGACCAGTTGTAATATACGGGAACAAGCATGCTGATGCAGCCAGGTTTAGACATCACTAAGCCAAGGGTAGCACTCTTTTTTTGTGGGTAGGGAAGGTGCAGTTTTATGTTCGGTCATTTTCTTAGAAGGCAAAACTGAGTTGTTTAATGTGAGTCTCTTTCAGTTTGTGTTCCAAGGGAGGATGAAATCTCTGAGGTAGATGTGCATTCAGGTTTATAGCAGCTGAGTTGCCATGAAGTCTGTAAACTATTCTAAAGATAGGTTATTCCTGCCAGGCGGGCCATAAAGGACACATGTCCTAGGCGGTTAATGGTTCCCCTCCGAACCTGTTTTATGAGTTCTCTCTAGGTGGATTATCTTGCATCTGGGTGACAGTAGGAGGTCAAGTAGAAGCATGGATGAGGGTGTGAACTATGTATCTGTGAGTTCGAGCAAGTTAAGATTGTTGTCCAAAATCAAGGGGAGATGGCTGCTGACTTGAATATTGCAGACCTATAGTGTATTGTGGCACCTCTGCTAGGTAGTGTGCATTATGTTGTATTAGATATGAGGGAGTGGATACTAATCAAGTTATTAGTGTATTTTGATCTTTGATTCAGTCTGTTATTTCTAGTTCTGGTAGTGGTGGGAATGGGGAGAGAGCTGGTGTGTTTTTTTTTCATGAGGATTAAAAATAAGGAAGGAGGGGAGATAATAGGAAGACTGGTGTGTGTGTGATGCTTTCTTCATTGTAGTAATAGAGATTTCAGGGTGAAGTTGATCACAGGGTGAGGTGCACGCAGTTTGGAGTGGAGGGTGAGCTGTAGTAGAGCATTAGATTCATGCTTTATTAGAGCATTAGATTAGTAAGGAGAAATTGTCAGAGGTTATGTTCTATCTATGGTAAGTGTTCTTTCTCACGCGGTCCAGGCGGGCTGCGCTCGGCAGTCGCAGAGTTCACCCACATGTGGTCCTGCAGCAGCAGTGGCCGGGGATTCCTGTAGCTCCTCCAAGCTGGGTAAGTTCTTTGGTTCTTCCCGCTGGTAGTGGGGGGGCTATGACGATCCTGATGCTGCTCCTCAGTCACAGCTAGGGCCTGCTAAGGTCACCATGACGGCCTCACTCCAATGACGATCCTGCCCAATCTACTGTCTTGCTTGATCCCGGGAGCCTCCTCTAGTTTATGGGGTTACTGTCTCTCCACTGCACATGGATTGTGGCCCATTCAGCACTGCAGCACTTTTCACAGCGGCCCCACATGACATCACTGGTCGCGGACCTAATACTGCAAACGGTAATGACCCATTTGGTGCAGCAACGATCACGGCTCACTTCACAGTGGCCCTCCTCTGGCATACCGGGGTCGCCAACTTTCCCTGCTCATGGGCAATAACCCAAATGGTGCAGCAGTCGTCTCCTCACACCATGTTAAGGGAAGTCACTCATCAGGATTCCCCACTGGACCTTTCTTCCACTGGCACTCTCCTCTTCCTCACAAGGCACACTGGTCTTGGGAAGCAGAGGGTGCTGGGGCTCCAGGCTGGGGCTCCAGGCTCAAGGGCAGGGGGTCTTGGATTCCCTGGGTGATGTCCCCTCACCCAGCTGAGAGATTAGCAGGCCTTGGCCCCAGTCCTGGTCACAGTCTTGCAGAGCTTCCCCTCCTCACAAAGCCCGACTGGCTGCTTTACATATGACAATGTTTTGGGTCATCTAATAGTCCATTTCCAGACACCAAATGTGATTTAGAGTCTGGGTCTTTGAAAGTTATGTTGGTGATCTGCTTTTATTTGAAGTACCCTCTCCTCTCTTCTCTCATCCTCTGAAATGTATTCTGTCACAGCAGGAGCGACTCTAAATCTGATGGCCCCACAACAGAGGGCATGGGAGTGACTAGAGGTTCAAACCTGGATGTCAGCCACTGTGAGATGTGCATCAAAGCATGACCCCAGGGCCTCAGCACTGCTCTTTATGATTCTCTCTCCAGCCGCATCTCCTTCCGGAGATGTACACAGGACGCTTCCTTGTGACCTCTCTCTGAATCAAAGAGCACCCTTTAAAGTGCACTGTAGAGCCCGGCTCTCCCTTCCTCCAGTGTGCACCACCCAGCTCACAGGAATGCAGCAATCTACCATCTGTCTTGGGGATTCCTCTACCCCCTCTCCTGAGTTTCTCCATTCAGCCCTGCTCTCCCTAAGTAGAAACCAGAGTCTTCCACATATTGTATCCTTCACAGGCACACATATACCCAGCACATGCATATAGCACGCACGCACTGCACAGCACTACATTCTTCATGTATTGTACCTTTGACAAGCTCAAATACACCTAAACATGCATATATTATGCACACAATGCACAGCACAGCACTGCATTATACCTGTATTTTACCATTCACAGGCACACATACACCCAGCACATGGATACTACACATGCATTGTGCAGCACCTCACACCAAACTGATGTAGGCCAGGGCTGAGTTAAGCACCCAGCAGCGAAACGTAAAATGAGTCAGCCTGTAGGCATCACTCCGGTGACACAGGGTAGAGAAGGACCTGTTCACTCCTACTGGTCACTACACTGTATGCTGCCACCCCGTGCTCGTGCTGCGTAACTCTTGGGGAAGGTGGTAGCCTTTCACCACTATGAGGGTAGCGCTTTGGGAGCCCTATCCCGGTCCAACAGACTGCAATCCTTAAGACAGGCCTATGTGTAGTATTCTCTTCCATCTCCTTAGTGGCATTGGTGATGTCATTGTCATGACAATGGAATGTTCTTATTTGAATGTCAGGGACCTGTGAGTTCCTGGGAGCTGTGGAGGCAAACGGTCAATAAACATGAAGTCTCTTCACCTACCTGCCTCAGCGTGATTACTTCAATTTGGCGACAAGTTGGCTGACCGTTGAGTGCCTCCACCCACGTGTGTTGCTCCAGCCACCATTTTCTTGCTCTGCCAAGCCGGAACTCCTGCTGCTCCTTCTGCACGCTGTCATTTTCTGCGAGTTGCCTGTCCCATCTTATCTTCTTTCGTTCCTGTGTTGCCCATGTGCGTTGTACACCAATGGGATATTGGATCTCGGTGTTTTCTGAGGGTAATTAGTGGCACGCACTCTTTGACTCCACCAGCTGACGGAAAACTCGACTAAACGTGAGTTACAGCTCAATTTCTGGTCATCTCTGGTGTGATTTTTGACATTCTGGCAGGCGATCGCGAAGGTGGCAACATCTGTGTTTCTGTGGCTCCGGACGATCGTGATTGTGGCAGCATCTGTGCTTCTGTGGCTCCCGTATTGTGCCGTTAGTGTTTGGAAGCACAGAGATCATTTCACTCTCACGTCTACCACTTTCTGATGACGTGGTAGAACGTGCATACAGATTCAGCGGAGACAAGCCTACGTCATTGAAGCTGCGTGCCTTTGTCAATTCCATCGCATCGCCCAAGAATCCATCACTGTGCGTTCCACGTTCACGTACGTCAGTATCTGCTTTGTTAATGTTGCGTTACAAAACCACGCATGCGTTTCACGTAGCAGTGCTGAATGTAGAAGGAAGTCAAGCGGAAAGCGGAGAAGTGTTTATTCAAGAGAACAGTAAGGCAGCACTTCAGGAAGCAGTGAAGTGTTTATTATTAGTAAATTGGCAAGCATTATTAAAGTGGCAAGCAGTCGTTTTACTACTGAAAGTAAGCGCAAAGGCGTTTTTCACGAGGCAAGCATTAGCAAAGAGGCAAGCATTTGTTTTTGCGTATTGAAAGTAAGCGCAAAGGTGTTTTTCAAGAATTACTTCATTTGAGCCTGTTTTTAAAGGAATACAAGTAGCGTGAGTGGTTTCACCACTAGAGAAACTGGTTTTTTTATGGACGCTTTGCAGTTTGTTTTTTATTTTAAAAAAAATTGCGGTTGGTACAAATAACTTTTGCTTCACAGTAAGTGGACGCTTTGCAGTTTTTGTAGTTTTTGTTGGACTTCTGCAATTTGTCTTTATAATATTTTATTTTTCTTGGGAAAATTGTGCGTTAGTCACAACTAATTATTGTTTTGCAGGTGGACTTCAAGCATTGTCTCACAGTTTTATTGGGAAAAAAGTGTGTTTGCGACATCTAATTTTTTCTCTTGCAGGTGGACTTTTTGCATTGTGTTTCATAGACTTTTTAGTTCTCTATAGGTTTTTCAACATGCAAAATGTACAACCTCCCCCCCTTTTACAACTTCCAGGTGATCCACCAGTTAAGTGGAAGGTTTGGTACAGAGCGTTTGAAAAATATTTAGGCGCCATGGGGGGTAGCAGATTTAGTGCACAGAGAAAAAGATTCATTTTAGAGCATAATCTGGGGTTTGAAGGACAAGCTGTGTTGGAGCATCTTCCTCCTCTGGAAGTAGTTCAAGGAGAAGAGGAATTAGATGAATTTCAGCAAACAGTTAGTATGTTGCAGAAGCAATTTGATGTAGAAAGCAGTCTTGTTGTAGCCAGACATAAATTTTTTACAAGGGAACAAGACAATGATGAGAGCATTGTGTCCTATGTAGCAGCTTTACGCATACTTGCGTCTGAGTGTGAGTTTGAGCATTTCACATCTCAACTCATTCGCGATCAGATTGTTATTCACTGTAGTGATAAGAAAGTTCAAGAAAAGTTACTTATACTAAAGAATCCTTCGCTACAAGAAACGATATCCATAGTTAAGAGTATTTTTTTTTGTTTAATAATTTTTTATTAAATTTTCAGAAAAAGAGAACATATAATAATCAAATGAACACATTATGAATAAAGTACAATGATTAATTTAAAGAGAGAAATATGAACAGTAGAGGAAAAAGACAGAAGAGGAAAGGAAGAGATATAGAGGGGAAGAGGAGAAGAAAAGAAGAGAGAGAGTTAGAGATAGGAAGAAATAAGAAATTAAGATGCAGGTGCATGTGTAGCAAGATAGGAAGTAAAGGGTAGCCAAAGTAGGTCGGATTTAATTTTCTGAGAAAGCGTAAGAGAGGAAACAGTAGTAATTCTGTGTTCATCGCAAACAAAGTTCCACCAAGTTAATAATGATAATTTAGAGTTATCTTTCCAACAGGACAAAATCACTTTAAAAGCTATAGCAACAAATAAATCAAACAACAAAGTAATATGATTAGAAACATCAAAATCAGGTGAGGAGGAACCTAGAAAAACATTTTGCATTGATAATGGAATATTACATTTAAATATTATCATACATTTAGACCAAATAGATTGCCAGAACTTTAAAACATTCGAACAGTCATAAAGTTGATGAAGTAAAGTCCCAGTAGATTCAGAACAAGACCAACATAGGGAAGAGGAGGTAGGGGAAAACTTGGAGATATTAGCTGGGGTAATAACAGCTCTACTATAAATGAAGTAAAGGGATTGAGTAATACGTGCGGCAACAGAAGTTTTAAAAAGCTTGAGCCATAATTTATCCCAAGAAGAAATAGGGAGTGACATAGATAAGTCTGTTTCCCAGAGTAATTCGACAGGGGATTTAGGTCGTTCAGAAACATGAGATAACAACAACTTATAAATAAAAGCAGCTTTAGGCCTATGCTTTTGAAAAACACTATATAACGGTGATGGTGAAGTAATTAATGAAGAGGCTAAAGGGTAATTGTTGGAAGATAAGGAAGACTGCAACGCCGTTGATATTAAAAGATATTCATTAAAAAATGAATCAGGTAAATTATATTATGACTGTAAATCCTGGAAGGGAATAACAGAATTATGTTGGATTAATTGATGAATAAAAATAATTCCCTTCTCCTTCCAATGCTTGTAGTAAAATGATTTACGTTTATATTTGATAAATTTATTGTACCAAATAGTGGAAGACAAAAACATTGATATGAGTCTAAACCATCAGAAAAAATATATAATAATTGTCGGGAGTATTTTAAAATAAGATTATCTGATAGGAAGGAGCAATTAGACATATATATTATATCTCGAAAAGAAAAGTCTTTTAATAGGGAACGCTCAAAAACAATCCAACGGGGGATAGGGATATCCGCAAAATCATAAGTTAAAGCAAAAAATTGACGAATTAAAAATGCAGAATGATAAGATTTAAAATCTGGAAAACGAACACCCCCTTCTATTTTGGGACGTTTGAGTTTACTGAGGGCAATGCAGGGGTGTTTATTATTCCATAAAACTTTGTACAAATAGAATTCATCTGTGAGAAATACGAAGCAGGTATTCGAAAAGGTAACATGGAAAGTGTATATAGGACATGGGGCACAATCATCATTTTGATAGTGTCTAATCTACCCCACCATGTCAAATAAAGGGGGGACCAAGAAAGAAGGAGTGATTGTATTTTGGTAATTAGAACATTAAACGTATAACTAATGGTGTTAGAAATTGTGGAGGAAAACCAAATACCAAGGTATTTAATTTTTGTGGGACACCAAGTAAAATTAGTATTATTAAACATATATTGATAGCAAAGAGAATTTAAGGGTAAGACTTCTGTTTTAGAAAAGTTCAACTTATATCCAGAGATACTAGAATATAACCGAACTTCATCCAAAAAGGGGGGGAGGGATGAATTAGGATCAGACATATATACCAGGATATCATCAGCGTAGGCTGATAATTTTGTTTCTATAGAATTATGTGAAAAACCAGAAATACCTGAATTAATTCGAATACGCTCAAGGAAAGGTTCAAGACATAGTACAAATAACAGGGGCGATAAGGGACAACCTTGGCGTGTGCCTCTATATAATGGAAAAGACTTAGAAAAATGGTTATTAACAAAAATACTAGCACGAGGGAAAGAATATAACAATTTAACATAAGAAATAAATTTTGGACCAAAACCAAACCATTTGAGTGTATTGATCATAAATTGCCAGTTTATGCGGTCGAAGGCCTTTTCAGCATCCAGAGACAATGCTGCAAGAGGGTATTTGTACTTTTTCCGAGGGAGATAACATTAGCAAACATGCGAGCATTGTCAGAAGCCAATCTGCCCTTAATAAAACCAGCTTGATCTGTTTTAACCAATAGTGGGATGATACTCTCAAGGCGAGTGGCGAGGATTTTAGCGAATATCTTACAATCATAATTGATTAATGAAATGGGGCGATAGTTTTTACACAGGGAATGATCCTTATCAGGTTTGGGAATGAGGACAATCAAAGCCTCCATAAACGAGCCAGATGCTTTGGAGTCAACAATGAATGAGTTAAAAGGGCCAGAAGTTTGGGCGCAAAAATAGAGGAAAAAGTAGAAAAAATTCAACAGAAAGACCATCAGGACCAGGGGCTTTTGATCTTTTTAAGGATTTAATGGCTTTCAGTATCTCTTGAATAGTAACCTCATTTTCTAATAAATCAAAGATATCAGGAAGCGAAGGAGGGTTAGGGAGGCCAGAAAAAAGGTATGCACATTTTGAGCAGAGGGATTCGTATCGTCAGAATATAATGATTGATAATAATCATGAAATGCAGAAGCAATATCTTCATCAGAGGATGCCAAATTATTAGTTGATTCATTTAGAATAGGACCTATATTTTTACGTTCAGATTTAATTTTTAAGTAGTTGGCCAACATCTTACTAGCTTTATTTTGACCACCGTGGTATTTAGACTTAATTTTAAGAAGAACATTACATGCATCAATCGTGGCAAGTTTGTTAAGAGCAGATTTGGCTTTAATCAGTTCATGAAGAGCAGAGGGAGATTTAGAAGTAAAGTAATTATGTTCCAACAGTTTAAGTTGTTGTAATAAGTTGGCATACTTGGCTTTAGCAGTTTTCTTCTTTTTTGCTGAGTATGAAATAGCAAAAGCACGGAAGGAAGCCTTAAAGGCATCCCAGTTATTAGTAATGGAGGTGTGCAAAGGGTTGTTGATAGTAAAAATTCATTAATAAAGGTAACAGCTTTAATAACAAAAGTATTGTCAGTCAGCAAAAAGTTGTTAAGTTTCCAACGACCAAATTTTGGAGAAGTCAGGGAGAGATCAAGGGAGGAAAAAACGGGGGCATGATCAGAAATAAAAATAGATCCAATCTCAGAGGATTGAATGGATGGGAGTAGGGGCCTACTAACCAAAATATAATCAATTCTAGAACGAGTATGGTGAACGTTAGAAAAAAAAGTAAACTCAAGAGTATCAGGGTTACAGGTCCTCCAAACATCGTATAATGAACGAGAGGCAATGGCAGATTGAAATGATTTATGAGTTTTATCAGGATTACATTTGCATTTGGATTGTCTATCCGAAAATGGATCTAACCATTGATTAAAGTCCCCAGCAACAATAATATTTGGACCATCAATAGAGGATAGTAATATCTTAATGTTATTCCAAAAGTCTGGGTCTGGCTTAACGGCCGTAAATATTCAGTAAGACAAGTTATTTATTTTGTATAACAACCTTCGCCATTACCCAACGTCCATCAGTATCACATTGCGTAGATAAAATTTGCGCATGAATCGATTTATGAAATAGAATAGCTACACCACCTTTCCGATTAGAAGCTGGAGAGTAAACAACTTGACCCACCCATTGTCTTTTCAATTTAAGTGATTCAACATCATTGCAATGCGTTTCTTGAATAAAAGAGACATGAGAATTCAATTTAGACAAATGTGAGAGTACCTTTTGTCTTTTGACAGGGTTTCCCAGACCACGAACATTCCACGTGACAACATTACACATAATGGAGGGAAGGGAGGGCAAGACATGAATGGAGATGATACACTTCAGGAGAGCAACTGGAAGTAAAAAAACACCATTTAGTAGAAGAATACAGAAAACAAAATGTACAACAACATTTAACGATAATAGGCACAAGCATTAAGCAATAGATTAAAGAAAAATAAGCACTAAAAAAAATATAATGAAAGACACTTATATATACAAAAGATCGATAATAAGACTGCCACAAAACAAAAAAGTAAAAAAACAATAGGAAGCTAGAGGAAGAAAAAAAGAGAGAGAAGAGAGAAAAACAGAAGAAAGAAGAAAGTAAGCAGATCAAGGAAAAGAATCCAGATCTGAAGATAAACAAGCAACAAGAAAATTGGGACAAGGTGACGACGAAAGCAGAGACAGCGATACGAGTAGGTAAAAAATAATAATAAGCCTCAGAAGTAAAAGAATGAGCAGTAGTAATAGGAAATTAAGAGTAAAGGCAGAGAAAAAAAAAAGAGAAAAAGAACAATATCTTCAAGGAGGAACAAGCAAGAGGAAGAAAATAGGATAATTATAGGCGCAACATCAACCGTTAACTATTAGACCAGAGAGAATATAAAACATAAATTTTCCATATTTCGAGGAGAGATATTATTGAGAAAGAGTCTCAGTTTGGCAGGATCATCAAAAGAGCGTGACCTTCCTTCGTGAGTAACTTTGCAGAGACATGGGTGAAGAATACCATATTGAATGTTTAAGTGTCTCATCTGGGGACGGAGAGCCAAAAATTCCTTACGGCGTGCATTTGTTGCATTTGAAACATCTTGTGAAATGAAAATATTATGACCTGACCATGTGAGGTTTCGTTTGGATTTAACCGCTTTCAAGACATGCATCAATTCAGTGAACTCTAAGAAAAGCATGATGATACCTCGAGGTTTGTTAGAGTTAGGTTGAAGACGACCTAAACGATGCGCCCGTTGTATGTTAAGGGGTGATGAAGATTGAAGGTCTAAAAGGTCCGTCAGGAACTTTTTCAGAAAGGATAACATGTCTGGACCTTCAATATTTTCTGGTAGGCCATAAAGGCGAAGGTTATTCCTTCGATTACGATTTTCCAAGTCTTCGGTGTGTATTTTAAGATTGTGGATTTCTTGCTCTAAGAGAGGGATTTTAGTAGAAATATCTTGGAGGTCCCCAACACGTTGTTCAAGTTCCAAAACCTTGCCCTCCATGATAATTCAGCGGTCTTCAATTTGTTTAAATTTTTCATTAGTGGTGACCATGAAGGGTTGAAGGCCACGCACCTCCTCCAAGATTGAGTCCAGTACAGGATTTTGTGAAATATGAATGGGGGAAGGAGGGTCATTCTTATGTCTCTTAGGTTTAGCGCCTGAGGAGGATGATCTAGAGGAAATGTGAGGATCATTCGCCATCTTGGACTGTGGAAGAGACCGATGAGTAGTGCTTAAGAGTATACGCATGCGACCCATACACCGCAGGGAAGGAAACAGGAATCGTGACCGTCCACGGGTAAGCACAATTGTTGGATTGAGAGGAAGCACTATAATATATCACTGAGAGAAAAAAGAGGCGCCGTCACAATACAGCAATACGATAAGCACTGTGCAAATACTGTGTGAAGACATGAAAAATGCGCTTATTTAGACATCAAAAATGGAAGTAGCACATTCATTGCACAACAGCATCAACAAGGAGCTCTTCTTCACGCCTGCTCCCGGCAATTGCCTCAACCTTGGTAGAAGTAAGCTGAATTTATTATTATTCCTTCCCCCTCTTTTAAAAGGCTGCCACCGTGGTAAGTAATAACATGAAAGAAAAAATGGAAAAATCTTCTCTGTTATCTTGGTTTACATCTCTCTTAGTGATACTCATAGAGAGAAAGAGAAGGAATAGCCTTTATCAAACAAGAACTCTGTTTTCCCATTTGGACTCCTCTTATAGTAGTAGGAAATGAAAATATGGGCAGTATTCATTTTAAAGGAAGAAATTCCACCCTAAGAGACATACCAGCAGTCCATGAGGAAAAACGGCATTTGGACCGAAGCACAGAGTTGAAACGCGGGCGCCGCGATTCAAAATGGCGGACGCCCGCGATTCTGTGAGGAAAATACTGCCGTTGCAGGTTCAGGCTCCACGATGCATCCGAGGGCAGGAAAGACCGGCTATTAGGTGCGCCACGGGTTCAGGAGACCGGGGCCGCCGTTTCCACCCGCGAATTCGGACACCTTGAGGCAGAAATATGCAGGAAAGCTCCGCGTCCTAGCGGAGCTCACACAACGTCCGCCATCTTGCTGCGGCGTCCAAGCCACGCCCCTTCCATAGTTAAGAGTATTGAGCTCTCTCAAAAAGCAACGCGAGAATTAAAACCTGAAAAGAATGCTGTAGGTGTTATCAAGGATAGTAAGGATAAAATTGACAAAGCGAACATGGATAAAGACAAACCTCAATCAGAACAAAAAGGGGTTAGGTACATCCCAAACAAAAATGAGAAGAGAGGTGGGTTTTCAAAAAATGTTTGTACAAAATGTGGTTTTCCTTCTCATTTTCCCAATTCTAAGATTTGTCCAGCCAAGAATGCATCGTGCCGCAAGTGTGGCAAACAAGGTCATTTTGCAAAGATGTGTGGTTTTCGGGGGAGTGTGAGTGTGGTGTATGCTGAAGAAGATAAGTTCAATCCGGTCTGTGAGGTTGTTAGTTCTTTAACTGATTTAGTAGTAGTCGTCAAGGATGATTCTGAAGATTGTGTGGATCCTGTCGTTGAGGTTGTGGTGGATGGGAAGCCTCTTGATTTGTTGGTGGACTCAGGTGCGCGCATGACAATGATCACTGAAGAGCTATTTCAGAAGTCCTGGGGGGACAGATATCTCAATCCACCAGACAGAAGTCCTGTTTCTTACGAAGGCAGGACAATTGAGTTATCAGGGTTTTTTGAAAAGTCTCTTGTCTTTAAAGACAGACATATTCGAGGAAAGGTGTATGTGGCAAAGAAAGGCCTCAACATTCTTGGATGGTACCATCAGGGTTTGTTTGGCATGACACTTAGACCTGGCACTTCGGAGCAGGTTTCGGTTGTGCATGAACATCCTCAAGGTGAAACGCTAACCTCTTGGTCCAACAGATTTCCTAAGGTTTTTGGAGACAGTCTGGGATGCATTAAAGGTTTTAAGCATTTGATCAAAGTCAAAGAAGGTGCTATCCCAATTAAGCACAAGTTACACAATGTGCCGTTCAGTGTCAGGGATGACCTCTCAGCTGAACTTAGGAGAATGTGTGAGTCGGGAGTCATTGAACCTATTGAATCCTCCCTTTGGTTGTCCCCTTTAGTCGTTGCGCGGAAAAAAAAATGGGAGTCTCAGAGTTTGCATAGATTTGCGTAGTTTGAACAAGGAGATTTGGGTAGACTCACATCCCCTGCCCCGCATTGATGATATCCTGTCCAAATTTGCTGGTGCAAGATATTTTTCCAAAATTGATCTTGCATCAGCGTATCATCAAGTTGAATTAGACCCTGCTACTAAACACTTGACTGCTTTTGTGTCTCCCATAGGGACATTTCAGTTTAAGAGGATGCCCTTCGGGTTAGCCTTGGCGGCATCAGTTTTTCAACGTATCATGGAAAAAGTTTTGGAAGGAGTCACTGACACGGTAGTGTTCCAAGATGACATTTTAGTTGCTGGCAACTGCAAAGAATCTCACGACAAAAATCTTACTTTTGTTTTGGAGAAGTTGGAGGCTAAAGGCATTGTGGCTAATAAACTCAAATGTGTTTTCGGTGTAGAATCCATTGAGTACTTGCGGCATTGTATCTCTGGAGAAGGTATTGTTCCTAGAGAGCGTCTTATTGAGGCCATTGTGAATGCTCCTTGTCCCTCTTCCAAGGAGTTGGTGTCTTCATTTTTGGGAATGTGTGAATTCTACACTAAATTTATTCACAATTTTGGGGCCAAGACCGTACACATGAGAGAGTTACTGAAGAAGAAGGTCATGTTTGTTTGGGATGATGTCTGTCAGGATGAGTTTTCTCAGATTAAGAAAGAATTGGGGTCTTGCAAGATTCTTACATCTTTCGATCCTCGATATCAGTGTACTGTGTCTGTTGACGCCAGTTTATATGGTCCAGGTGGCATGATCTCTCAAGTTAAACAGGGAAAAGAATTCACTGTGGTATTTGCCTCACGAGCTTTACGCCCAAGTGAAAAGAACTATTCAGTTATCGAGCGTGAGCTGTTGGCGTGTTGTTGGGCGGTGGAGAGATTCAAATGTTTCCTGTGGGGTAAGACTTTTAGTCTTCTGACTGACCATAAACCACTCATTCCTATTCTTGAGGGTAAAATTGTAAAAGATCATACTCCTAGGATTGCCAGATTAAGTTCAAAGCTGTTACAATATAATTTTGAGGTTGCGCAAATAGCTGGGGGAAAAAACATCAGGGCTGATTTTCTCTCAAGGTTTCCTCTACCTCTGCCTAAACAAGAACTTGATGATGATGCTGATGAGGAATGTCTTATTGCTGCGGTTGATGTTTGCTGTTTGAGTTGTTTTTCAGAACAGGAGTGGTTTCATGGGTTGGAGTCAGATTCTATACTCAAGAGGGTTAAAGAGTTCATTGTCTCTGGGTGGCCCAAGGAAAAACACCTAGATAGTCATCTTCAACCTTTTGCAAAAATTGCAGATGAACTCACTTTGGAGGGTGGAGAAATGATCATGCGGGGGGAAAAATTTGTTCCTCCTGAGTCTTTGAGAAGTCGCATTATTGATTATGGCCATGAGGGCCATCTTGGTCAAACCAACACAAAAAAAAGGACCCGAGCTGTCTATTGGTGGCCTTCTATGGACCGGCAAATTACTGATGTTGTGGAGGGTGGTGTGACATGTTGTTCCAGCGACAAAGTTATAAAAATTGTCTCTTTTCCTGTTCCCAATGGTCCTTGGCTGAAACTAGCCATTGATTTCGTGGGGCCTTTCAACATTCTACCTAAGAAGTATAAATTTGCTTTAGTTGTGGCTGATTATTTCAGTAAATGGTGGGAGGTGCAATTCATGACTGATCCCAATTCACAAGAGGTCATCAAATTTCTTCAAAGTCTGTTTGCAAGAGAGGGTTTCCCCAAAGAAATTGTCTCCGACAATGGAGTACAATTTACTTCAAAAGAAATGTCTGATTTTCTGAGCCAGTCTGGTATTGCTCACAAGCGTGTGGCACTCTATCACCCACAGGCCAATGGTTTTATTGAGCATACCAACCGTATTTTAGTTGAATGTGTTCAGTGGGCTGTCTCATCTAGGACTGATATCAAAGAAGCTGTTCAAAGTATGCTCTGGGCACATCGCACAACTCCTAGCTTCAGCTCCATCACAGGTTCCAGTCCCTTTAAACTTCTCAGGGGTAGAGAAGCTTCTTTTCACATGTGTCCTGCTTGGATGAAGAAATGGGGTTCCATGACCAAGTGTGGGGAATCTCATGATGAGGCTGGATCACTTGATCAATCTGTTCTTCCCAGTCGGAAGAGTTTTGAGCCTAGTGTTTCTGTGGGAGATTGGGTGAGAATTAAGTCTCCTCTTAATGTCCCTAAAGGCCTGTCAAAGTTTGGTCCTCCTGTTAGGGTTGATGCTGTTTCACGTTTTGCTGTTCGGGTCAATGGGAAGAATTGGTGGAATTTATCTACGATTTACAAGATTCCAAAGAGAGTTGTCTTGCAACAAGACCTTGAGTCTGGAGATGTGGCGGATACTTTGGCAAAGCAGTTCACCCCGACTCAGAAAGTGAATTCTGGGTTTGCTGAGTTGTCTATGAAGTATGTCCCGCCACGCAGGAGTGGTAGGATTAGTCTTCCGCCTAATCGCATGGATTTGTAAATCAATCGCATGGAGTTGTAAACTGTTTTTTTTTTGTCAAACGTTTCTTGGTTCAAATTGCTGATATCATTGTATCTTCATTTATATCTTTTATTCTGTGTTCTATTTTAGTTTTTTCCTTCTAAGGGGCCAATTCCGATTCCGGCCGGAAATCTCCCCGACCGAGCCGGACCGGGAGAGAATTCCGACCGAATCGGACCCTAGCAGTCCGACCGAACGAGTACGATGCGCACGCATGCTATCGGACTCGAGTCGGTCGGACTCCATTGAAGTCAATGGGAGCCTGTCGTACAACGCGTACGCGGGCTCCCATTGACTCAATGGGTGCGAGGCGGACAAGGGCGCCCCCTACAGCGTGTACGCGTCCATGCGCATCGCGGCATACATGCACAGGTAGGGGGGACCCATGGGTCCCCCCTGTGGGCGACTCGCGTGCCTACGCATACAGGGGGGTCCGACGCGGACCCCCAAAGTCCGGCTCCGACAGCTTTTTAGAGCCGGACGGCGCGAGTCGGTCGGACTGCTCGCGGCGCGCATCGTACTTACCCGGCCGGGAAACGTCTCCATAGCGCGGTGCGAGTCGTGTCCATGCGAGTCGGTCGGAGCGTGTTGAAGCCGCGTTCGAGTCGGTCGGCGATTTCGCGGGTGCTTGCATCGTACTCGCTCGGCCGGACCCGCGTACGATTCGGTCGGGAAACAGGGCTCCGAATCGGATCCGGTGAATCCGAATCCGTTTCGGAGCACTACCGGCCGAGATCGGAATCGGCCCCTAAGTCTTTTTCTGCTTGTCTTGTTATTCTTTGTCTCCATCTTCGTTTATTCTTATTTTCTTTTGTACTCAGTTATGTTGTTATTGGGAAGAGAGGAGATGTAGTATTCTCTTCCATCTCCTTAGTGGCATTGGTGATGACATTGTCATGACAATGGAATGTTCTTATTTGAATGTCAGGGACCTGTGAGTTCCTGGGAGCTGTGGAGGCAAACGGTCAATAAACATGAAGTCTCTTCACCTACCTGCCTCAGCGTGATTACTTCACTATGTCATGGCGCACACACATGATCCATGTTTGCCTACGACAACGAAAATCAGCATTAGGAATCCAGACATCATTACAGGTGCGGCATTTAGGGCAGGGCTACTCGTCCATCACCCTGCGAGGGACTTTTCTGTCCCAACAGTTGCTGAGGCGGGAATCGGGAGAGATACTTGCAAAACATAACTACAGGCCGTAGGAATCTACCAGAAAAAAGATTAGGGAATCCTTCTCAACAGCCACTGAAGACAGCAATCAACACCTGATGCATTTATTCCCTCTGGTGCAACCTGAGACCTTCATCTGGTTCTCACGAGGCTGATGTGCAAGACTTTCAAGACAACAGCATCCTGCATATTGAAACTACTCTCACAGGTGATAGAATTTTCAGTGGCCATAACATTGGCCATGTGCATAAGAGAGCTTCAAGCCTTTGCACCTCTGAGCCCTCCACAGCATTTCACAAGGACTTGGTGATTTTGTGCACTCATCATTCCTAATATCGTCAGCTACACCTGCATGAACAAATCTATCTTCTGACCTTCTTTCCATTCCCCACACCTTCTCCTAAGGGTATAACTTTAAAGTAAATTGTTCATTGCTCTTCTATCTGGCTCGAATTAAGAATTACAGACAAACCGTCATGGGTACTGATGCTGTCCAAGCAGCGGATAAGGCTGTTTCCCATCATACACTGCCAGGTGCTACACTCAGCATGGAGCCCAATCTCCATCCAGTGCCAGGACAGACTCCACCAGGGCTCGGGCAGTGTTGGTGGCATTCACTGGACATGTGATGGTCAGAGGCATGCACCGGTGACCGCAGGAACTGAACCGCTTGCATTGTGCCCACACCATTTTATAGGGGCTTTCTCCTGGAGCAATGCTAAATTGGACCAAGAAATTCTGCAAAACAACTTTAACTAGCCGTAAGTGGCCCAATGTTGCATTCTTTTTCCTCCTCTCTTTCTTCTTGTTATTATTATTAATATTATCATTATTATTATTATTATTGATATTATTGTTGTTAATAACTAATACCTGTATAATAATATATATTTTATTATACAACATTAAATAATAATAGCAATATATAATATTAACACCAACAATAATAATAATAATAATAATAATAAATGCTTAAAAAAGGTATCTGGATAGCTTTCGGCCCTGATGCTGACCCTTACTGTTTTTACCTTTTGGACAGAAACGTTTCACTCTCTATTGCTAGCTTCCATCCCATGTCTCTGCATTTCACCAATCCAAATGCCAATGTTACTATATTGGAAAAAAATGAAAAAATAAATACATTTTCAATGCACTAATAATAATAATAATAACATAATACATCCTTTTAACCATTCACCGCCAATGATGCTCCACCCCCCCCCCCCCATTGGTCTTCCATCGTGGTTGGAAGTCACTCTTCATCGCTCCTCCTCTGCTCCCCAACAACATTCTCCTTCCTTCTTAAAACATTTGTTTTCTCCCCTGTGCCTGGTCCCTTTGCTGGTCCTTTCTTTACAGACCGCTTCAGACCCCCGAGCCAGGTGAGTCCCAGAACAAGGGATACGGAAATACTGGACCGCTGGACCAGGGCATCACGACTACCTGTCTCCTAAGTCAGCTCCTTCGCCCATGGAGATGAGAGGCAGGTTTTATAACTAGTTGATGCGAATGTTCTGAGACTGTAAGACTATGATTATATTGTCAACACCATGAAAAAACACCAATTGGTCCCTGTCAAGATGAAAGGACCACCCACGGTTTGTGCAGCGTCTTTATGAAACGCTGCGCAGAGACTTCAATCATATGAAGATGTTATTTTTCCTCTCCCGTCTGCTTGAACAGCATCGGCCTCAGAAGGATGAATGAATGAATGAATAAAATGACACTGATACATTACTGAACTGGAGTGAAAGCTGAAGTCTTGAGACAACTAGGAAACAGACAAATGTTGATTTTATTACTGAACAGGGTCAGGCTGCCCTATAGGGCAACCTGGCAGTGCCCGAAGGTCTGGTCTCAAGGATCAGCGGATGAGCTATTTTTAGGATGTTTGTGGGCCTCCTTTATGGTATGGTAGGACTTTTATTACAGTTGATTTATCTGTTATTTCCACAAACATTGCCTGCAGCAAGCACATGCAGCCTCCCATTCCTTGCAAAACTCTTACAAAGCTTGACTTTACAAGTTCAAAACTGACCTGATTTGCAAATGTAGGCCACTTTTTTAGCCATCTGATTCACTTATGGGGGCCACATATAATTTGGTACCATGGGTTATTTTCTGTTCCAGTCCGATGTGGTTGAAGGAGAAGGGTTTCCAGTGCTTAACAGTGAAGTATTATAGAGCGAATATCTGATGGTCCACACTTGTAGAAGGTGAGCCGTGGTAGAGCGAAGATCTCTCAATAAATGAGGGTCTCAATGGCAAATGCAAAGCGCCTTGCCTTTGGGGGTATAACTACAGCAGCCAACATGGCGGACAGCCTCTAACGACTTCCTGCTCGCCACTCACTGTATCCTTTTTGATCCTTAGCTGTAAGAGTAGGCCTGACTTAACCCCCTGCACTCCAGGACTCTTTGTACACAGTGGACCTCCAGGGTCAGGGTGGAGCCACCTGCGCTTCTCCAGCTCCAATCTGATGTGCGCTGCCATCAGGGCCACGGAGTGGGGCTTGTTGCCCAAGCGCCCGGATTTATCCTGAGTTCCACATTGGCACCCAGGAAGAAAGGAACTGAGGGTCCTGTGCGGGCGCCCAGCCCAGCAACAAAAGGAGGTGGAGGGGAAGGCTTGGCCATGAGGATTGAATGGGCCTGTCGAGAGGACAACCTCCGCTTCGCCTTCCAGGGTTGGGGTCCTGGGATCGATGTGGCTTATAACTCAGTAGGGTTTATTGCACCGCAGACCCCCAGGGTGTACCAGGTAGGCTCATGATGTTCATGCGCCTCTCTGGCATTAGGTGATATTGACGCTGGGAGCAGGCCGGGCTCCGACCACACAGTGTGAGGCAAATGGCAGCAACTCGTTAGAGAGAATGGGTGGAAAAGTCCAACCGAACATCACAACAGGAGGAGAGAGAGGTGGGGTGGTCTCTGACCCCGGCCCGGTGAGAGAAAGGAACTGACTGGGCCAGCCTTGAGTGATCAATGACCAGCCTGAGAAGTGGTCAGCAGGCTGGCCTGAGAAACACCCACAGCCTACTTGCATTGATTAACAAATTGAGGATCAAAGGTAGGCTGTCTGGGAGCAGCAAAGTGGTGCACACTGGACCCTGCAGCAAAACAAACACCTTTGGCAGCGAGGACCCCACGTCCTCTGAAGGGCCAGGAAAGTGGGAGCTAGAGAGTCCTCGAAGACCTGTTGTTAATCCAAGGGCCTGATTGGGGAATGTTAGACCTGGCTTGTCCAGCGGGTTTACCCCCAGTATTTTTGCTTTTTGGCCTCCTGTTTTTGACCCTGTTTTGGTTGGTTTTATGACTCTGGGCACTTTGCCATTGCTGATCATTGCTAAAGTGCATATGCTCTCTGTGTAAATTATTATTATGGATTAGTGTTTCCATGATTGGCTTATTTGATTTACTACTAAGTCCACTGTGTGTGCCCAGGGCCTGTAAATCAAATGCTGCTAGTGGGCCTGCAGCACTGATTGTGCCACCCACACAAGCAGCCATGCAAAAGGTTCTCAGACCTGTCACTGCAGTGTCTGCGCGCAGTCTCTACTGCCATGTCGACCTGGCAAGTGCACCCACTTGCCAGGCCCTAACCTTCCCTTTTATTACATGTGAGTCACTCCTAAGGTAGGCCCAGGGTACCCCTGTGGGCAGGGTGCAGTGTATGTGAAAGGTAGGACATGTACTGATGTGTATTTTATTTATTTATTTATTTATTTATTTTGAAGGTTTTATATAGCGCGAACAAGACCCTTGCGGGTATCAGAGCGCTTTACATGTCAGATGAGGGAAACAAGAGTAGGCATAGCAAACACAGTTATAAGTGATTCAGATAAACGATATTCAGAAAGGTAAAAAACTAGCGATTAAAATATGGAGCTCAAAAAACAGAACTAGTAATTAAAATACAGTACTAAGTCAGTAAATTCACGTGAATTTAGCCATGAGAATCGCTTTCACTTCTTTTTTGAAGGAGGCAGTGGAAGGGTTCAGTCTTGTTTCAGTGGGCAAAGCATTCCAGATCCTGGGAGCCATACCAGAGAAGGATCGGTTATAGGTTTTTTTCTTGGCAAATCGTTGTGGTTTCAGTAGAAGAGTCTTGGCACTCCTGGAGGCTCTATTGCCCCCAGAGAGCACCAGTTTCTGAGCTAGGTAGTGCGGAGAATTGTGGTGTAGGGCCTTGTGCGTCATACAAGCGATTTTCAGATGAATTCTAGCTTCAAACGGTAGCCAGTTGAGAGCTCTAAGGTCTGGAGAGATGTGAGAGGTTCTCTTTGAGCCCGTGATGAGTCTCGCCGCTGAGTTGATAGCGGCTCTTAGCGGGGCTGTCGACGACCTTGGGAGGCCGCATAAGGTTACAGCCCCATATTCCACTCTTGGGATTACTAGGGCTTGAACTGCTTGTTTGAAATCGTAAGCTGGCAGGAAGGGTTTCAGTTTTCGCAGGGTCTTCATGTGGAAGTTAGCTCCTTTTGTGGCAGCGCTGATATGCTTTTGCATCTTTAGGTTACTGTCCAGAGTCACACCTAGCGATTTCGCTGATTCGACAATGAGAGGTTGTCCTTTGAGAGCGGTTAAGTGCTTCATCCAGTCCAGGATAGTGGATGCTTTGTTAGGGGGAGCGATTAAGAGGAACTCCGTTTTGAGGGAGTTTAGTTTCAAATGGTTTTCGGCCAGCCATGTTTGGGTTTTTTGTAGAGTTGTGTTGAGCGATTTGATGTCTTCAAGTGAGTGGATCTTGATGTAGATTTGGGTGTCGTCTGCATACATATGGAAGTGAATCTTGGAGAGACTGAGAAGTTCGGTGAGTGGTTCCATGAAAAGGTTGAAAAGAGTGGGTGAGAGGGAGGAGCCTTGCGGAACTCCTAACGTGACTGGCATGGGGTTGGACAGGGATTGACCTTGAATCTTTGAGATCTATTTTGGAGGAAAGAGGCGAACCAGTTAAATACAGCTCCAGACAATCCCATTCTGTGTTTCAGGAGCTCTAGCAAGTTGCCATGTTTGACGGTGTCAAATGCTGATGACAGGTCGAGTAAGATTAGCAAACAGGCTTCGTTTTGGTCCAGGATTTTTAGAGCGTCGTCAATTATGTGTGTCATGGCTGATTCGGTACTGTGACCTGCCCGGAAGCCTGATTGAAATTGGTTAAGCAGGTTGAATTGTTCGATGTGTCTGTTCAGCTGCATGTTAACACATTTTTCCAAGAGTTTGGCTAGCATAGGTATGTTAGATATCGGACGATAGTTATTTGGGTCCGAAGGGTCCGCTGTTGGTTTCTTTAGGATAGGCGACACCTGTCCTGTTTTCAGGATGTCTGGAATGGATCCTTGAAGGAGGGAGGTATTTATGATCTTGGTCCAGAGAGGTAGTAACAGAGGAATGAAGTCTTTTAAGTAGTTAGCCGGGAGTGGGTCTGTGAAGTGGTTGGAAGGTTTCAGGGCGGTTAGCGTCTTTAGTATGGTGTCTTCACTGTAAGTGTTGAAGTAGGACCAAGTTGCGTTGTTTTTGCGGTTGAATTTTGTAGAGTAGTAAGCTTGGGCACCTGCAGGGGGCAGTGATGAGTTCTTTTGCATGTCCGAGAGGGATAAGAGGTCCTTGAGTAGGTCTGTTTTTATGGATTCTGTTTTAGAAGTGAAGAAGGAGGCGAATTCATCACAATTGGGTAGAGTGTCAGAGATAGCCTTGGGGATAATGGGTGCGCTCTTGGTTTGAGCTTTGATAAGATCGAATAGCTTTTTGGGACGGTTCTTGGCTTGGTCTAGTTGGATCCTGAAGAAGTCGGTTTTAGATTTTCTGATCTTTCTAAAGTAGGAGTTTCTGGTGGTTCCTAGTAGCTTGAGGTGGTCAGCTGAGGGTGTGGATCTCCAACGTCGTTCAATTATTCTAAGTGAGCGTCTGTCTTCATTTAGCCTACCGTCATACCAAGGTTTTGAGTCTTTTGTGGTAGTTCTTTTCAGTTGAAGAGGGGCTATTTTGTCTAAGAGGTTGTTCATGGAGTGAAAATAATGATTGGTCAGCCCTTGGATATCGGCTAGGTCTTCCGGGGGACATAGTAAGTTTGAATTAGAGGATGCTAGAAGGTCGGAGCCGACGTTTTTCAGGTTTCTCTTCCAGATCTTTGTTCTCAGGGGTTGTGTTGGAAGTCGTTTAACCGATTCCATGACTTGGAATGTAATGACGTGATGGTCAGACCAATCGAAGGGGATGATCGAGTCGAGCTGTGTGGAGTCCACTTTAGAAATTACTAGGTCGAGGGTTGCGCCTTTGTCGTGTATGCCATGTCCTGATAGTGAAATACAGTATATTTTGTTTTTCACTATTGAAAGGCTATCTGTCCCACAGGATAGAGTGGGAGTTTATTTATAACTTCTTATAAGTATAATTTCCCATAGGAACAAGGTAGAAAAATGGAGTTTAGTATGCCTGAACTCAGAATATAAAAATGCATCTTTTAGTAAAGATGATTTTTATATTGTGTGCTTAAGTTTTTTAACTTTCCCCAGGTCCTCACCCTCCGTTTTACCGCCGCTGCTGCCCCTGCGAGCCTTCCCCCGGACGGTCCTTGCTCCCGCCACCTAGCTGCACGTCCCTCCCCCTTCACTATTTAATGGCGGCCGGTGCGGGGGAGCGCGAGCAAGACCTCTGACCTCTGGTCTCGGCCGGCTCCCTCCCCAGCAGCTCCGCTGTGCCATTGTTAGACCTCCGACCTCCACCTGAGAGGTTCGAGGCTGCTGTCTGCCATCTGCCGCTGGTGCTCGTCCCTGCTGCTGCCCATCTCCGCCGGGATCCAGCTGCCTTCAGCCCCACTCCTCTGCTCTTCGCCTGCTGCCATAGTAGGATTTATTTTGTGCATTTAACTTTATTGTTTTATTTTAATCACTGCGCTTAAGTTTTTTAATTTTCCCCAGTTCCTCAGCCTCCATTTTCCCGCCGCTGCTGCCCCTGCAGCCCCTCCCCCCGGATGGTCCCCGCTCCCGCCTCCCAGCTGCACGTCCCTCCCCCCTTCACTATTTATTGGCAGCTTCTGCGCGGTCACGCCGCTGGCGCGCCCAAAGGCAAGCCCATCTGCGCCCGTCCTCGACCCGACTGTGACCAGCGGCAGGGACCCTGGACCTCCTACCGTCCACCGCTACGACTCAGCCGCCCTCCTCGTGCTCAACCCCGGGAGAAAGAACAACTGCCAACAGGCCACGCCGAACACAACCCACGGCCAGTACTCCTGCCGCTACTGCCGCCAGACCTTCACCACCCCCCCGGACCCCAACACCGCCCTAAGATGCATCCTCCTCAACGTGCGCTCCATGCACAGACACACCGTGGAGATCTGGAACCTCCTAGACTCACTCTCACCCGACGTCGCCTTCTTCACGGAAACCTGGACCAACGCCTCCTCTGCCCCCGACATCGCCATCCCGGACGGTTACAAGATCCAGAGGAAGGACCGCCCAAACCACCCAGGAGGAGGCCTCACCATCGCGCACAAAAGCTCCCTCCGCCTCACCACCTCCAGCGAAACCTTCCCCGCCGCCGAACACCTGCACTTCCAGGTTCAAACCAGCCCCAACTCCACACTCCGCGGCACCCTCGTCTACAGAACCCCTGGCCCCCGTGCCCCCTTCACCGACTCCATCACTGACCTCATCGCACCCAACGCCATCGCCTCCACGGACTACATACTCATCGGCGACTTGAACTTTCACCTCGACAACCCCAGCGACCCAAATTCCATCACCCTACAAGACAACCTCGCCAACATCAGACTGAAACAACTCGTCACCACACCGACGCACAAGGCAGGACACACCCTCGACCCCATCTTCGCAGGAAGAAACAGCGTCCACTTCAGCCACACCACGCAACCCACGTGGACCGACCACCACTGCGTGCACTTCAGCGTCAACAAACCCAAGCCGCCCAAACCCGCTCCGTGCCCCCCGCAGAGGAACTGGAGCAGAGTCACCGAGGAACAGCTCTAATCCACCCTCAACCACAACACCCCCACCTCTGCAACCGACGCCAACCTTGCAGCCAGGGATTTCCACACATGGATCACCAACTGCGCAGACCAACTCGCCCCTCTGCTCAACGCTGACACACAACGCCCTAAGAAAGCCGCCTGGTTTACCACAGACCTACAAGAAGCCAGGCACACTTGCAGATGCCTGGAGAAGAACTGGAGGAACAACAAGACACCAGAAAACTACACCACCTACAAGAACGCCATGACGGAATACCACCAACACATCAGAACCACCAAAAGGACCTTCATCCACAGCAAAATCAGCACCAACTCCAGAAACTCTAAGGAACTTTTCAACGTCATCCAGGAATTCACCAAACCCCCCAGCGAAGCAACGGACATCACCCCTTCACAGGACCTCTGCGACAAGCTCGGATCCTACTTCCACCTGATGATCAAAAACCTCTACGACAATTTCAACGACCACTCACCAGATTCCGCAACCAGCCCGCCATCCGGCAACGCCAGCCAGCCCACCATCTCCTCCTGGTCACCGGTCACCACCGAAGACACCACCTCGACCATGAAATGCATCCACTCGGGAGCCCCCACGGACCCCTCCCCACCACACATCTACCACAGAGCCGCCACTGCCATAGCACCAGAACTACGACGCATCATCAACACCACCTTCGAGACCGCCATCTTCCCCAATGACTGGAAACGCGCAGAAGTCAGGCCCCTGCTCAAGAAGCCTTCAGCAGATCCGACGGACCTAAAGAACTACCGCCCCATCTCGCTCCTCCCCTTTGCTGCGAAAGTCGCGGAGAAAACCGTCAACACAGAACTGACAAGGTTCATCGAGGACAACTCCATCCTCGACTCTTCGCAATCCGGATTCCGCAGCAACCACAGCCCCGAGACCGCCCTACTCACCGCCACAGATGACATCCGCACCCTCCTCGACCAAGGCCACACCGCAGCCCTGATCCTACTCGAGCTATCAGCAGCCTTTAACACAGTCTCCCACTGCACACTCGCCGCCAGACTTCACGGCGCAGGCATACAAGGAACTGCCCTCGACTGGATCGGATCGTTCCTCACCGGCAGAAGCCAAAGGATCAGACTGCCACCCTTCATCTCCGAACCCACGGAAATCAACTGTGGAGTGCCCCAGGGATCATCGCTCAGCCCAACCCTCTTCAACATCTACATGGCCCCCCTCGCCACCATCGTCCGACAGCACGGCCTCAGCATAGTATCCTACGCCGACGACACCCAGCTCATCCTCTCCCTCACCAAGGAACCCACCACCACCAAACTCAACTTCCAAGAAGGAATGCAGAACATCGCAGCCTGGATGAGCAACAGCTGCCTGAAGCTCAACTCAGAGAAGACAGAAGTCCTAGTCCTCGGGACCACCCCATCGGCGTGGAACAACACCTTGTGGCCCACCGCCCTCGGCAACCCCCCTACCCCCACGGACCACGGCAGGAACCTCGGCATCATTCTCGACTCCTCCCTCTCCATGAACCGACAGGTCAACGCCGTCGCCTCAAGCTGCTACAACACCCTCCGCATCCTTCGCAAGACCTTCAAATGGATCCCCACCGACTCAAGGAAGACAGTGACCCACGCAATCATCAACCGGAAGACTGGACTACGGAAACGCCCTCTAAGCCGGCATGAACAAGTCTCTAACCCGCAAGCTCCAGACAATACAGAACACGTCCGCCAGACTCGTCCTGGGGATCCCTCGACACGAACACATCAGCCAACACCTACGGAATCTCCACTGGCTCCCCGTCGAAAAGAGAATCTCTTTCAAGATACTCACCCACGCCTACAAATGCCTCCACAACACCGGCCCCCAATACCTCAACGACAGAATCAACTTCCACGTACCCAAAAGGAACCTCAGATCCGCCAACCTCACACTCGCCGCAACCCGACGCATCCACAGAGTCAAATCAGGGGGAAGAGCTTTCTCCCACATCCCGGCCAAGACCTGGAACGAGCTCCCGATCGACATCAGACGTGCCCCTTCCCTGAACACCTTCAGCAAGGCACTCAAGACCTGGCTCTTCGGCTAAACAGTACTGCTGCCCCTCTCCCCCAGCGCCTTGAGACCCTCACGGGTGAGTAGCGCGCTTTACAATACCCCTGAGTGATTGATTGATTGAAAATACCAATTTTAGAATGTGGGTATTTTCTTGCTTAGCCATCCTGTGTGCCTCTGCTGGTTTGTGGATTGGCTGTCTGGCTTTGGCGTGACAGGGGTGTGCATTCACTGTAGACAGCCACTGGTGGTTTGAGGTGTGTCCTGCCTTTCCTGGATGAGTCAGGGCTGGGCTGAATAGACCTGGGCTGCATTTAGAGTAGGGGGAGGAGATTTCCTTGCACCTGAATGGGCCTGGTCTGCCTTACACAATGCTGTCTCCACCTCCTGTCAGGAAGCTGGACCAGAGAAGACAGAACTGGTTTTCACTGAGCACAGAGCCTCTCTGCCACCAGAGAACAAAGAGAAATGGAATATAAATAATGGGGCCCAGACCCCAGAACTTTAGAATACTTCTGGACTCAAGAGGAACCTCTGCCAAGGAGAAGAGCCGGGAAAGCTGAAGGAGAAGTTCTGCCCCTTTGCTGTGTACTGTCTGGGGTTGGCCTGCAGTGGCTGCTTCTGCCAATGAGAGGATAAAGACTTTGCTATGTGCAGTGTATCCTGCTTGAAGAAGATCTCCAAGGGCTTGAAGTAGAGTTTCATTCCTGTTCGGAAGTCTCAGGGACACAAAGACTTCACCACCAGCCCCCCTGAACTTCCTTGATGGGAGTTCTGACCTGCCAAGAGGTGCCTGTTGCTGTGTTGGGCCTCTGGAGGTTGTTCCTGCTGTTGGGAACTGGAAAAGAGACGCAACTAAGAGAAGTGCGACACATCCGCACCCATTTCCGACGCATCGCCGCTGTGCTGCTGAAGAAACCGATGCAGCGCTTGCCCGCAGCTAGAGAAAACGGCGCACGCCGAATCACGTGCACCGATCTCCGATGTCCAAGATCACTGCACCAATTCTGACGCAGGCCCGGTTGTGCGGTTGCGAGAACCAACGCATCGTGGGACCACGCCTGGAGAGACCAACGCAGCGCTGTTGCCGCCGCATCGAGAACCAATGCATCCCCGATCCCCACGCATCGCACCGGGGCACCAAGTCTACAAGAACACGGGGGCCGCAATAAGAAACCGACACATCACCTCCTTGCACAGTAAGAAACCGACGCATCACCTCCCCTGCAGTAAGGAACCAACGCTTCACCTTCCCTGTGTGCCAGTAAGGAACCAACGCATCACCTCCCGTGGAGTAAGGGACCGACGCATCACCTTCCCTGGGTGTAAGGAACCGATGCATCACCTTCCCTGCGGCTGTTTTTGTTTATGATTTTGACGCATCCAAGGTACTTTGTGTTGAAAGTGTCGCATCTATAGTTTGTTATGGACAGAACTGTTTTTACCTTCTAAAAGTCATATTTGGATTATTGTATGTTGGCTTTTTGTCGTTTTGGTCTTGTTTGGTTTAGATAAAGATTACTTATTTTTCTAAACTGGTGTCGTGTCCATTTGTAGTGTTTTCACTGTATTACTGTATGTGCCCACAAATGCTTTACACACTGCTTCTGAGATAAGCCTGTCTGCTCGTGCCAAGCTATCAAGGGGGTGAGCTGGGGTTATTTAAGAAGTGTATCCCCCTTACCCTGACTAGGAAGAAGGGCCCCTACTTGGACAAAGGTGCAAACCATTGCCAACTAGAGACCCCCATTTCTAACAGCGATAGAGAAAGTCACCAGCCCTCCCCTCTTCATCAGGACTTAAGGGGCAGTACATTTGCTTTAAAACAGACAACAGCCTTACCGCAGTTGCTCAATGGTGTGACCCTTTGGACTGCAAAATAAGAGAACATAGCAGTCCATTGGAAGGGGGCTCCCTCCATCTTGCCTTCCCCTACTGGAGTGCAAAGCCTGACTCACTTACAAGACAATTTGTGATGCAAGTAAGGGGGTGTTAAGAGGTACAAACCATCCCAAGAACTTTCTTGGCTCCCTGGGTCCTCTTCCCTCCCTTCCGGGCTATTGGTTTGGGGCGGGTTTGACTCATTAAGAAACACAGGGCAGTAGTGGGGGGTGGTAAAACCCGAGAGGGGAAACGGCCACTACAACGAGGCCGTTTCCACGCATAACTTAACCACGCATGCATTACAACGCATGCGTGGTTACAACGGAAGCCTTTACCATGCATACCTTTACTACAAGATACGTAGTAAAGGCATGTGTGCTAAAGGCAAAAAAAAAAAGGGGGCTTGGGGGGGGGTCACCCCCCCAAACAAAACGCGTGAAAAAGAAGCGAAGAAGAGGCAATCGGCGTCGTAAGAGAAAACGGAAAGACACTTCCGTTTCCTCTTTACGACGTTCAACATCAACACGGAAGATGAAGAAGAAGCCACGACGTGGAGAGGTAAGGGGAATTTGAAAAAAAAAAGAAGAGGTCCGATTTAAAGGTTAAGGGGAGGGGAGGGGTATATGTAAGAGTATGCCCTTACCATGCATACATTTACAACGAAAATCGTTGTAAAAGAATGCGTGGTAAAGGAATATTCGTGGTAAAGGTTATGCGTAGGAAAGGCATTCCGTTGTAACGCATGCGTGGTAAAGGCATGCGTTGCAACGGAATGCGTTGTAACGTCATACAACCACCCGAGAGACACTTGTAACGTTGGCATTATAGCAAACAATAAATCTACAAAGCTGCAGATACAGACTAAAATGGAATGATTCACAAAGACCATCCAAAAAAAAAACACCATGTCAAATCCCACTTCAGTCAAGACAGTCTGGAGAACAGTCTCAAACAACTGCCTCAATAGACATTATCCTGCCGGCCGTCCAGGCATACCGTTCCTCACTTGAATCAAAGTGGAAGTAGCTACTGATGTCACCCTCCTACGTCAGCGCCTCGAGACCCTCATGGGTGAAGCAGCCATGCTCTGCAAATCCTGATTGATGTAAAGTTGTGTATTGAGTCACCACAGCAGAAGGCCATATTTCAGAAACAGAATTCCCTGGGAACCACGGAAAAATGCCTGGTAGATACGACCTGACCATTTGATGAGAGAGTGAGAGATATGCAAGGATGTGCACATCACAACAACCTTTGAATCGTAGGGATCCATAAGGTAGAGGATGACTCAAACCCGGAATAATTCAAGCAACAGTGGATGCCTGAAAAGGCACTATCAATATGCTATGTCATTGATAGAGCTCCCTCAGCCCTGTCTTCGAGGCCCCTTCCCAGGTGCACCCCCACGACCCTTCACCATGAAACTTCTCAACTGCATGGATTGACACAACATCCTGAAAGCGTCCAGGACCTAATAAATATGTGTTCTATGAATCAATAAAATTAATGGGCTTCTTTGACTATCCCAGGTGAGTTCAGAAATTGTGAAAAACTTTTACTGGTTTGAAAAGAAATCTTAGAGCAATGAACCTAGATTACATATTGCTGCACACACCAACATTAAAAGCACTCTTTCAGGGTAAGACTCACTTTTTCATAATCCCCGGATCAATAAGGAAGTGGGCAGAGGAGCAAAAAATCTTATGTACATGAAACTCACACTTGGAACATGCAGAGTAGAAACCTACACAGAAAGGGCTTCCTAAATGGGAGGCAAGGAGAAATAGGATGAGAAAGAGATATCAAACTGTGGATATCACACAATGACATGCAAACCCCCCAAAAATGAATGATCGGCAAGCGAGCAAGAAAAACGAGCAAACAATTTCAGTCACTCACTGATATCCAGAACAACCAAAGACCATGGCTCATAAAAATCCTTGAAATAGACCAGTTAGGGTGGATGAAGAAACTTAATATGCATTACAGTAACTCTTTAAATCTAGTTAAGATTGGAGTATCATGGATATATTTTTGTTACAGATCCTTCTGGGGTGGAAGTGCAGGAATGGGTTGTGGGAGGGTAGTGAGGGATGTTTATATTACTAGTTGGTTTGTGAATACATGTTTAGAGTTGTTTGATCTGACGGATTATGTTTGCCTAAGAGATCTCATAACACTTTTGTACCGACATGGCCCACTTAGGTAATACAGAGTGACACCGTGTTTAGTCCTGGAATGTAAATGGGCTTCTGGAAAAGTTCTAGAGCATGGGTACTCACTAACATTTTCCCGGGGGCGCAAAGTTTGTGCTTTGGTGTGACCGAGGGCTGCAATGATGCCAGCAGGGGGTGTAAAGTCGGTGTAGGGGAAGCAAAGCATGTATATTTAGTGGCTGAACTTGCGCAATGTGAAACCAGAAAACCTGGGATGAATCCCGGCTTCTCCACTTGACCAAATTGTGTGACCCTGGGCATTTGTTTTATTTCAATTTCCCTCCTTTTTCTTCATTATCACATATAAAGGAACTCAAAATACATGACTTCAGAGTGCGTGCTGTTCAAAACCATCTCCTGTGCTTGGATGTAATCACTAATGGCATTGTTGTCAGGGTGGGGGGAAGCATGAATGTTTCTAAATTCATGTTTGAAAAACATCACTTTAAGAAAATTACTTCTGAATGCACTGCTATAATTTGATTAGCTAAGGTGAAATAGTTCTACAGGTCAATGAAATACACGTTTTGAATTTTGAAAAGACTATCGTATTTGTACACGTTTTGAATTTTGAAAAGACTATCGTATTTGTACACGTTTTGAATTTTGAAAAGACTATCGTATTTGTACACGTTTGCTGTCTTTAAAAATGAGGGTGTTCCTAAAGTTAAGGCCTAGCTACTTCCTTTCCCTAACTGCAATTAACCTTTAAGTGCTTGCTGTATATTTAGCATTATTTTAATGTTAGTGCTGAGTCGAGTAAACAGCAGCCCAGTGCTGCTGCCCAGGGGGCCGCATTTAAGGTCAGGAGGGCTGGATGCGGCCCCCGGGCCATACTTTGAGTATCACGGTCCTAGAGGATGGCAGTACTTTTTTTTTTTTTACATTTTTTTTTTTTTTTTATTGACATTTTCAAACCAACATTTCCATTACATTTCAACAAGCCAGTTCGTCACTGATCAAGCAATGAGCTCATAGGACCATAGTCATATCGGTACACAATGCTAATAACAACTTACACCGTACCCATCTCCCACAGACCGAAGACATGACAAGTAGTGATCAAGGAACAGTGCGCACCACTTAGCAAGCATTAACACAATAGTAAGTATATTACATATAGCATCCCCAGAGAGGGCTTTACTACAATTATACAGTGGGCCACTGGTCATATACATCCATTCAGGCGTCCTGGCATTTGAGTTGGGTGTGGGTGTGGGTATATCACGTTTGGGGTGTGGTCTGCGCATCCCCCACGTCCACCACTCCGGTCTTTGTGTGTGAACCAGCGTTCCATGTCAAGAAAGGTTCCCAGATATTGCGGGGTCTAGAGGAGGGCGGCATCAAGTCCCAAAATGTGCTCAATTGTGCGTGCCCATATGTGATGTCTCTAACCCAATCCCTAACAGAAGGCACTCGGCGTCTGCCCCAGTGGACTGCGACCTGTCTCTTAGCAAACAATAGGAGGAGAGCATGCAATTTACGCAGCTTGGGCGGTGTGTCCTGTACGTATCCCAATAAGCCAAGCGTAGGGGACGGAGCCAGCGACACCCCCAAGATGTTGTTTACTGAGTCGAAAATCTGCATCCAGAAGTCGGCTATCATGGGACATTGCCATGCAATGTGGAGAAATGTAGCCGAGACACAGCCACATCTCCAACAGTTATCGTCGTCCCGGATGCCCATTCGGTGGAGGCTCACTGGAGTTCTGTAGTATCTATGTAAATATTTGAAGTGGATCAATTTTAATTTATAATTCGGGGAAAGTTCTGAGAGTTGACCACAGCAATAATCCCATTGGGCTTCGGTTAGAGGCGTCTCTAGTTCATCGTTCCAATACCTAAACGACTTGGGCGTCACAATTGGAGCGGCATCTTGCATGCGTGTGTAGAGGCGCGTAATGAGTTTACGGGGAGATGGGAATTTCAGCAAGTTATCCAATGCAGGCAGGGTCGGCGGTGCCTTCGGGAATCCCTCCCAGAGGGCACGGCATGCTGTGCGTATTCTATGATATAAAAACATCTCAGTGAACGGTACCACCCGACCTTCGGAAGCCTCAGGTGGAGGTCTAAATTCATCTCCAGGGTATAAGTCCTCAAATGTCTGAAGATTCATTTTCTGGGCTAAGGTCTTGCTCATACTGTCCCGTATGCAAGGCATCATCGGATTTTGAGCCAGGGGGACTGAAGGGGCATATAGCAATGAGATCCTCGCTCTTCTGCTCAGTTCATCCCATGACCAGCACAGGGTCCCAGCAGAGTCTATGTCTCCACGGGGGCGGCGTGCTTTTTGGTATAGCGCAACTTTAAGTGGGACAGGGGCCATTACATCTGTCTCAACCGCCACGTGTGGCTGGAACTGTGCCGGGTGGACCCAGTAGTGTAAAAATTGTGCTTGGGCACATAGTGCATAAAGCCGCATATCAGGGGCTCCCAAACCGCCCTGTCGCAACGGGAGAGTCAGTAGATCCCAAGAAGCTCTGACCTGTTTCCCGGCCCACGCCAGCGTAATCAATTGAGCTTGGAGGGTGTTAAAAAATTGCTTGGTGAGTGGGAGTGGGATATTAACAAATAGATATAGGAATTTTGGCAGAATAACCATTTTGGCTAAGGCTATCCTGCCAGCTAACGACAGTGGCAGCCTAGCCCACACTTGTACCTTTTCTTCCAGCCACATAATAGTGCGGCCGTAGTTAAGGCGCCACACCTCCTGTGTGTCTCTACTTATCCAGACCCCTAAATATTTAACCTCGGTAGCCTCCCATCTCAAGGGGAACTCCGACGTCACCGGGGGGTACCATCCGTTAATGGAAAGGTTACAGATTTAGCCCAATTAATAAATACACCTGAAAGTCCACCAAATCGTATGAACTCCCTCAGAATCGGATCTAGATTCTCCGCGGGGTTCATAACGTAAAGCGTGACATCGTCTGCATATAAGGAGATGAGCAAACTACGAGAGCTGAGTCCAATACCTCGTGCAGTATGGTGTTGCCTGATACGGGCAGCCAGGGGTTCCATTGCGATCGCAAAAAGCAATGGGGACAAGGGACACCCCTGTCGAGTGCCGCGTGAAATCTGGAAAGGATCAGAGAGCAAGCCATTCACCTGCACACGTGCTGTGGGTGAAGTATACAGAAGCCTGATGCGGTTCACGAAAAGCGGACTGAATCCCATGCGCCCTAAAACAGAGAATAGATAGGACCACTCAAGCGTATCAAACGCCTTGGTGGCGTCTAAGAACACCACTGCGGCCTTTTCGTCTGGGTGTAAGTAATGGAGTACCGAGAATAGCGTTCGTAAATTGTGGGACGTTGATCTCCCCGGGATAAATCCCGACTGATCTGGTAGCGCTATTATTGGCAGGAGTGGCTGCAATCTATTAGCTATCAGCTTCGCCAGGATTTTGCCATCCACGTTAATCATAGAGAGTGGACGGTAGGAGTCCAGCTCCTCCTCCGATTTCCCAGGCTTTAAAAGTGTAAGAATCGTCGCCTCCCTCATGGACTTAGGTAACAGGCCTGTCTCCAGCGCCTCTTCATACACCGCCAGCAGCCTAGGTGCCAATTCCTCGGCATAGGTTTTATAGAATGACGTAGTCAGACCATCAGGTCCGGGGGCCTTTCCTAAGGGCAGACTTCTGATAACCCGAGTCACATCCTCTACTGTGAATGGGAGGTCCATATATTCTCTGTGGGTGTTGTTAAACCAGACCAGCGCCAGCGAGTCGAGGAACGATTGCAGCTCCTCTTCGCATGCTCCCTGAGTAGTTGTGTACAACCGGGAATAATACGCGGAGAACTCGTCAGCCACTCCCACGTGTCCTCTAACCATATCCCCCTGTGGAGCCCGTATCTCATGAATGAATGTCGCCGATCTAGATGGTCGTATCATGCCAGCTAATGTGCGTCCCGGCCTGTCCCCCTCACCGTATCTACGGGCCTCAGCATATTTACCCAGAAATTTCGTTTCGCGCTGCGCCTCCTCGGCATAGTCTAACAGTAGAGATTTCAGTTTTTGTGCAGTGAGAGGATCATTTGTGGAGTAAAAAGTGCCCTCTAGTGCCTTAATCTGGGACTCCAGGGAGGTAAGTGTGCCTCGAATGGCCTTCAGCACCCCCGCCTGTCTCGCAATGCACGTACCCCTGATCACCACTTTAAATGCCTCCCAGAGGGATGCCTCAGTATCCACAGATCCCACATTGTTAGCAAAGAAGTCAAGAATGTCCCCCCGTATCTCTTCCTTAAAGGCCTCATCCAGCATGGCGTGTGGCGGAAGACGCCAGGTGAACGCACGGGGGAGTGTCCCAGGGAGCAGTATCCGCAGCAAGCATGGGGCGTGGTCTGACAGTGTGCGCGGCAGGTGTGAGATGTCAGTGGTCCAGGCCGCAGCGTCCCTAGAGACCAACCAAAAGTCCAGTCGGGACCACGCACTATGATGGTCTGATATACAGGTACCTTCCTTCACCAGGGGATGTCTATTACGCCATATGTCTACTAGGTTCCCATCTGTAACTATAGAATGCAAAGCCGCACCAGCAGCCGGGTGTAAGGAGCGAGCTGTCCCCTTCCTGTCTATGGCATCATCTAATATTGCATTAAAATCTCCACCCCACAGCACGGTGTCATACCCTGTCGCCTTGATTCTGGACCATATATCCTGAAAGAAATCGGGAGAGTCGGTATTCGGACCATAAATTGCTGCAATAACCAGGAAACTCCTCCCAACAGGCCACAGATAATGACAAACCGCCCCTCAGGGTCTCTGTGTACTTCTCGCTCGCGCCAGTCTGTCCCCCGCTTAACCAGCACAGCAACACCTCTGGCGTAATTAGAGTATACGGATGAGTACATATGTTCCCATCTGCGATGGCGCAGTCTCTGAGACGGTGTAATGTGTAAATGCGTCTCCTGCAACAAACAGACGTCAATGTTATGCCTAGATAAATAAGCATGCACAAGCCTGGCCTTTCGACTATCATTTAACCCTCTAATGTTCCATGTTAACAAATTCAATGGTTTTGCGTGGATGTATCTATACGGCACTCTTCAGCGTGGAGTAGGCATGCAGTGTGTAATATAATCAAAACACAGGGTGTGTACAATGACCAATAGCTAGTATTCGTACTGGCTTCAAACAAACAAACAATCCCCCCACCCACCCACCACCCACTCCAACCCCCAATCAGGTTGCAGAATAACCCCCCTGAAGAACGAAAACATAACAAGCTCCTTAAAATGAAAGGGAAACTTCCCATGGGGGCGTAGTGGCAGCAACAATTACCCCTGTGTGAACAGGGTGGCTGGGAATACTGCAGTGTACGCTACAAGCCCTCCCCGACATCTCCAGATAAATCAACTAACTGAGGAGAATATAGCTTACCAACCCACAGACATACATATACTGATTACCAGCCCACTCTAAAACTCGGTGAATGAGGCACTCAAATCAGAAAGGAACGATGTCATAAATCAATCATTGTCACTGAGTTGGCCAGACGCCGATGCTGCTGCGCCACGAGGGTCTTTGCCTTTCCGCCCCCGACGTGCTTGGCAAATTTCAAGGCAGCTTTTGCATCAGTAAAATAATGTGCGGTGCCATCATACGAAACCTTCAGCTTGGCAGGGTAGAGCAAGGAATAGGGGATCTGCGCCTGTAGAAGTATTCGCTTGGCCTGTAGAAATTCGCGTCTCGCCGCCTGTACAGTTGGGGTGAAATCCGGGTAGATCGATATGTTGTTACCCTGATGGGACAGTTGGCCTTTTTCCCTAGCCATTCTCAATATATTGTCCCGGTCTTGATAGTTCAACAATTTGGCAAGTATCGGTCTTGGCGGTGCCCCCACCGGAGGTTTCTGACCAAAGGATCTATGTGCTCTTTCCACCACGAAGAAGGGAGACAGATGAGGATCAAAGAGCGCATGCAAGAGGTCCGTCACAAAGGTTTCCATCCTAGTAATGGCGGTGGTCTCCGGAATGCCAGTAATACGTAAGTTGTTTCTCCGTGACCGCGCCTCCAAATCATCGTTCTTGGCGCGAATGACCCCTAGTATTTTATCCATATGCAGCAACTGATCTTTGGTTTCCACTTGAAATTCGTGGAATTCGGTTTGCCGGTTTTCCAGGATATCTAATCGGGATTCATGGACAGTGACTTGGGCCTTGACCGAGTCCAGCTGCGTAGTTAGGGTGTCTAATTTAGAGTCAATGTTCCTCAGGCTGGAACGCATTTCCAACATAAGGGTGCGCAGGTCCTCTCCCCGGTCCTCAGAGTGCAGCTCCTGTTGCTCATCCATGTGTGCATCCACTGGCTGTTCAGTCTGGCGCGTGGATCGTTTGTCAAAAGTGAGTTTCGGTTGCTTGGCATCTTGTTTTCCCATATCGACGCGATCAGGTGGCATACAACAGGGACTTGGCCAGAGGAAACTTTCTCCCTGCGGTTATCTCCACTCGAGGCGCGCAGTCCAGCTGGTCCCAGCACAGATTCTCCCCAAGACCCCAATAGTGTGTTTCACCGGCACTCACTTGCTCCCTTGGAATAGCCTACGTCCTCAGAACCTACCAGATGTGTCAGTGGAGACAGGCCAGTGCAAGCCCTCTCAGCTCGGGGTTCAAAGGGGAGTTCCTCCACAGCTTCGGCAAACAGCAGGAGTAGCAGCGCAGGAAAGCGAGCTCAGAGCAAGCGTCAGCAGGCAGTCCGGCCCCGGGGCAACGCCCAAACAGCCAGGGGATGCCAGATGTACCACACCTCCGTCTTGGGCTTCACCGTCAAGGCGCCTCAGGGTCCGTATGCCATGGCCCCGTGCTCGCACCAATCAGAACCATCGCCCAGCAGCGGAAGAATCGGGCGTCAGGGCAGTCACACCGCCGCCACACCCGGACCTCAGCGTCCCTGCACCGCAAAGCGCCCTTTAGTGCACAGCAGGCGAAGGTATCCGTCGAGAGCACTCCGATTCTGACCGGGGGTACGGCACCTACCGCTTCGCTCCAGCCGCAGCTAATCCATAATGGCCACCGCCGTGTTGGCAATCCGTCAGCATGAAGGGGGTCAGGAGTAATGGCGGAGGCTCAACCCCCAGGCGCCTCGGCTCCTCAAACCACTCCGCACGTCGCGGCCGCAAGGAGCAATCGCCAGGGGTGCCGAGACACTCTCACAGCGTGCGCCTCTTTTCACCCCACCTCCGACCGCAATTAGTCAAAGATGGCGGCGGCAGGCCAATGCGCCTACGCTGGGTTCACACCTCCCCTCAACCAAAGTCTTCCGCCGGCACCGAATGGGGGCAGAGACCGCAAGGTTCAGTCGCCGCTACCCCTCACTCACCAGCCTCAGCAGCTGATCGTCTCAGGGCTCCCGATGCTCCGCCTCCAGGCCCCGGCCCATATCGCCACAGCAGCCTCGGGCTCGATTTCCAGGACGGCCGCTCTCTGCACTCCCAACGGGCACGGACTGCGCAGCCGGCACACAGCACCTCCGCTTTTACCCTGCAGAGCTCGCGCGGGACTCGAATTTCGTATCAAGACGGTCCGCTGTGAGTCAGCCAGGTAGGGATGTCACTCAGGGGCTCGCAACGCCACCATAAGTAAGGATTATGTCAGGATTAAAAACCCAGCCGGCGGAGCGCACTCAAAGAGCGGCCATTCCGCTGCTCGGCAAACCACGCCCCGAGGATGGCAGTACTTCAATGTGCCACTTCCCTGACATTTTGATGCTTCAAGAAACACACCTTCTAGGCACGTACTGTAAATTTTTGGGGCACTATGGCTTCCACCACGGGTTGTCAATCCTGTTGGCAAAATCCTTTCCCATGATGATCATATAGGTCTGGGCACGTACCTACTCTGTGGCTACTGTATTGTACTGATGGCTACAGCAGAAGGCCACCCATGGACTCTAATGACTGATTATGCACCGTCATAGATGACACGCAGTGTTTTAGATGATTTATTGGGATACAGCAGAACTGCTGCAAGGGATGACATTACTCGGAGGAGACTTGAATTATGTAATGGATAAGGAATCACATACTCATACAACTTGATATGTGGGCCCACATAGACACACTGCACTTTCAGATTTGGCAATAGCCTTTGGTTTGTGTGACACTTGGCTTACATGGCACCTGGTTACTTGTCTGCATAGCACAGTCCTTTCTCCAGACTCCATTACTTCTTTCTCACTGCTTCCTGCCTCTCCTGGGTCTGGGGGTCAGACATCCTACAGCGGGCCATTTCAGATCTGCACCTGGGTGAGGGGAGAAGACATAGTCTCAGTGTATGGTAACTGGAGGCAACAAATTTGTGGAATACCTAAGATGAGAAATCATATTTCCAGCTGAACATTGTGTCAGTATCCTCTGCCCATATGCTAAGTGTCTAAGGCTGTGATCAGGGGACAGCCAAAGCATATCCCCAAAGCAAAGCAAACAAAGCTGAATGAATCAGAGATCAACACGCTAGAGACTAGGATACTCAAGCTTGAGAAAGAACACATCTTCACTGGGGAAACCACATTTCTGCGACAGTTGGAGATGGCTTTGATAGCTCGCGTTAGATGCAGCCAGAGTGCAGGGTGGCTTCGCAGCACCAGGTGTAAGAGAATCTGATAAGTTCCTACATGGGCTTTCTCACAGAGAGGCTGCTTCTACGATAGTCTGCAGCACCCAAGATGTCTCTGGATCACTGAAAACAGACGCACTGGAGGTTGCAACAGTGTTTGCAGAATACTACTGTACCCTGTATGAAGCTTGCCCCACATCTGATGGGGATTTAACATCCCCACTAATGGAAAATCTCCCCCTCTGGAAGCTGCTGATCAAAGACAGGACAGAACTCGACCTCCCACTTACCAAAGATGAGCTCTTAATGGCGGTGTCCAAAATGCAAGAAGGCAAGACGCGTGACCCAAATGGATTCCCCGTGGAATTTGTAAAATTGCTTTGCTTCATTTGTATCTCTTCATCTCCTAACAATGACTGAAGAAGCCAGGCAGGCAGGGTCTTTATCCAAACAGCTTACCACAATATCTGTCCTGCCAAACCTGGAAAGCCACTCGACCAATCCCATCCCCAACGCTCAATGTCATTAATTAATGCAAAGGCCAAAGTATTAGCCAAGATTCTAACAAATTGACTGGTTAAAGTGATAAATACAGTACACCATTATGATCAAAATGGACTAATGCCTGCCAGAGGTACCAGACATTGTATCAAAAGGGTATACAGGCATGCATACCCACACTGGCGGGTACGCATGAATCCCGTGATACCTGCACACTGATGCTTATTGACTTTGAAAAGGCATTTGATTCTCTCAGCTGGGGTTTCCTACACCAGGTGCTCCTCAAGCTAAATTTTGGGCCATGTATAATCTTCTATATTTATCTATTTTATAACCACCCACAGGCCAGGTTACGAGTCAATGGAGTCCTCTTCATTTACTATGCTGCAAAGCACTCACACAAATGAAATCACCCCCCCCTGCAGTCATCATACACTGAGCCCCATCTTCCAACACTGCAGCACACTACACATTATGGTGGACCCTAAGCCAGTCTGGCACCACATCTCCCCTCTAACATCTGATCTGACCTTGTATACACCTCTACGCCCCAGTACACTATGATGCCTCCTCCCCAAGAGATGCCATCACACAAATACTACAGAACCGAGGACATGATTCACAAAGGGCCTCCGCACTCGTGGCCGAGGCCCCGCAGTCGTGGGGGAGTCTCCTCACTCGGGGCAGAATCTCTACAATGAGAATTCTCATTGTGGAGATTCCGCCCGAGTACGGAGACGCCCCACAACTGCGGGGCCTCGGCCACGAGTGCGAAGGCCCTTGTGAATCAGGCCCAAAATAGAGAACTCTCTTGCACAGACTCCATCTCCACAGAAAGCCTGATTCCCACTTATCTATAAATATGACCGGGACGGGCTGGCTCCAACGTCTTAGGAACGTTATGGGGATGGAGAAAATAACCCTCACATTGTGAGGGAAAGGTTCGACATTCAGGGAGTTATGGCAGCCGTTCTTGACATTACTTACACTGGAATTCCATGAGCTCACGTGCCCTAAATACTTACGCTTATTACGCTTACCGGAGACAAACACATCTGTTTCCCCGGCCACGGACCAACAAGAAACTTCACAAACCTAAGCAATAAGATCCTTAGATATTACGGTGAATGCGGGTGGGGGGGGCATGTTTTCCTTTTCTGGTTTGATTTTGTTTGAATGCTAATTAGTCAGGGCTATTTGTGGCCCACGATGAAGCGAAATCTCAATGTGGCATTGTTTGTTTGACTATAAATACCAATAAAAAGATTTAAACCTAAATATGACAGTGAAAACCTAGTATTCATGTGGGAATTGAGTACTGTGTAGCAAATTTAGAACAACATCCCAAATGGCTTGGTTTGTTACAGTTTATAAACATTAACAAGCATTCTATCACCAAGTGATTCAACTATCCAATGGTCTGAAGAATATGGAATTTTTTACCTTATTTCTAGAGGTTATCTATGTATTTGTCTAGTGGTGACCAATACTAAATAATAAAATACGCATTAGAGAACGGCGCAGTAACCGGACAAAAAGGAGGGTACTTTGAACTTGATAATCAAAAAGCTAAAAACAACTCAGTCCTTTGTTATAAAGTGGACACCTGTTACATATAAGTTACATCAACAATTTATGTAATCTGTGGGAATATACACCAGTGTTTCAACCACAATGTCAAACTTGCGACTGGGCCATCATCAGGATGGAGATGCATGTAAGGGCAACTGTCTTGCTAGGATTTAGAATTTACAAACATAAAAAATGCTCCATTTTGTAATTTGGTAATTTTTGTAACAATCAATACAACAGAGCCACAAAGGGGGGCATGTTCCCCCAAGCATGGAGAGAGAGATACTAATATCATTATATTTACTATGTTACTCACTACAGTACTAAGGCAGTTATGGTGAAAAGAACAGTTGGAGAAAGTCATCAGACAGGTTGTACCAAATCACAGTGATTGAAATAATACCTTGTTTATAACCACAATACCAGAGCAGCCCAGGTACAGGAAACAATGGAAAAAACACACAAGAGGGAAAAAAGAGAGCCACATATCAATCATTAACTGAAGTTTACTGCAAATAATATAGGTAGAGTGGGTGCTAAGGAAGTGATACGTCATACAATCAGACGGTATATCACCGATTAAAGAAAAATTAAGGACTAAGAAAGTACAAAAGTCACCAAAAAGAAGCACACATGAACTGACTAGAAGAGTCACTTTTAGAAACACAGGAGTGCTGTAAAATTCTCTTCAAGCAATCCACAATCACTGGATAGAGATAAGGGCAGAATGTACATGGTGAAAACGAGATGTGTAAAGAAGGTCAGAGGTGACAATATTCACTGACGCTGGGTGGCGTAGCGTAACCACCTGCAGTGAGACAAACAAAAAGAAATGAGGGCCCACAGGTGCTCATTAAACAGATGAGAGAGTACGATGCACCTAAGATTGAGGGTGCAGTTTAACAGTGTGCCGCAAATGGGAAAAAGTTTGAAAAACTATATTGGTCACAATAATTAATTAATCAGCAAAAGCACATTTACTGGTAAAAGCAAATACAAACAGAAATGTGGTAGTTGTTAAAAACTGTCTCAATACTTGATTTAAACCATGCAGAAGAAAGAATATACTCTAAAAAAGTCTGCAAGCTCCCCTAGACCCATTTACAGGAAGGCCTGCTAGTTCACATAGAACATTACAATGGAGCTAATTTGCAACTGTAAATTCAGTTCTAAATGTAAGTCTATGACTGGATTTACCTAACTTACATCTGCCAGAAATTCTCAGGGAAACCTGGCAGGTGTAAACCCATTTAGGGGTGCAGAGATTTCACTCCACTCCCCCCAGTGAGGGAGTGCAGCCACAAAGACTGAATTTACGAGTGTAAAGTTAATCTTAGTAACTTTCCATCTGTTGGAGGAGCTGTCCACCACTAGGACGTAGCTCTTCCCATAGGAAAGCATAATGAAATGTAAAGACTTTTTTTTAAAAACCAAAACTGAGTCAAAAATATTTTAACATAAAATATAAATGTAATATAGTTTAAAATAATTAAAATTAACCTGGAATGAATAAAATAAAAAGTAACAACGCATTGCTTTCTTAAATCAAACTTGCATTAAATACATTATAATATAATTATATTAATCTAATGTATAAATATTGATGTGTAAACAATAATTTAAAAAGTATATTACCTACCCTCACTAACATTTTTTTATATTTGTAGTGAACTTGTTTAACAGTTGTGTATTTAATGTAAATACTTTTTATATTTCACTAAATAAGTTCAAATTTTTATTTTCTTAAATAAGTGCACTATTAAATCAGAAAATAATCAGTAATTCTACTTATAATTATGTATACATTAAATAAATAAGCTTGAATGTATAATTAATTAAATTAATTTAACATTAATTCCTGTGGGGTGTTAGTCTCATTCTCTGCCTACACTGATTTATATGGGAGTGTGCTGCAGTACCAGTGGTTTCCCATGTGTGGTGCTTGACTTACTCCAAGGCTGGGCTGGAATATATTTAAGGCTGCTTCGACACTATTAGGGCTCAGTAAATTTAGAAGTATATTTTATGAGTTGCAGCGGTCTTACTGTTTTGTGGTTGTGTGTTTTGTACTAGCATGTTCCTACTTAAACCCCTCCTTAATTTTCCGTTAACTTCATCCATTTTGTAAACATTGTTCTCCATTTTCGTACCACTATCCTTGTTCCTTCCACAATTGACTACATAAACGTTACTTATTATTTTTTTGAAAATGTATTTATACACTTAATTAAAAAAATAACATTTTAAACTTATTTTGTACAATATACATGTTTTTGTAGTACATGTGGGAGGAACCAGGGCAGTGGTACAAAAATGGAAAATAAATGGCAGAGGTTAAGGGAAAATTAGGGAGAGGTTTAGAGAGGACATGCTATGTGTGCGGATATCTCCACCACTGTGGCCGAAATATCCATACAGAAGAGATAGGAGAAGCGGACGTGGAGATTTGCATCTGTAGGTTTGTGAATTGCATTATGTAGCAAGTAAATAGTACTAATAGAGTAATACTTTACGAACTCCAGAATGCAGTTTGTGAATCAGGCCATACAAGTTTAGATTTGCTATATAGATTTACTACTTGAATGAAAGTACTATTGACAGCAAGACTAATGCTATTGGGTGGACCCTCGCATAAGTTATGTTTTATTAAAATCAAAGACTGCCATTCAAATGACTCATTAAGACTTGATTAGTCGTTTTGAGATTGTAAATACGATGGTCCCTCATTAGTAATAGTTCAGATGTCCCTCTGTCTCATTGTAAGTTTTAGCTCTTCCATGATGGTCCGATGTAGGTCCAGAGCTGTGTGATTATGTCTACTGAAATGTCTTAACAGGGGTGCATTTTCATATTTGTATCGATTGTGTTGTATAATCCTGGCTATGGTCTTCATCGTTGTGTGGCCTATGTAAAGTAGGTTACCTGGCCATTTTACTGCGTAGATGACTTTTGTGGTACCGCAGTTGGTGGAAGTGGTGAGCTTATGATTATAACTGCCAAAAGAAAAGGTTTTTGTGTTGGCGATTTGTTCACACATAGTACATGAACTACATTTGTTAAGTTCCTCCAGGATAGGCAAACCACGTAGATTTAAACTCTGGTAAGAATGCTTGCACAACATGATTTCTGATATTTTTATTTCATTTGACGGAGAAAAAAAGTGTCTCAAAATGAATCTTGGTAACTGATACTGCGTGCCAATTCCATAGAATATTTGTCCAATGTTGTTACCTAGGGGATTTTAGGTGGTGACACGTACAAGTTGTGTATCAAAGGTTTTGTGTATCTCGGGTGTAAGCAAATTTTCTCGGGGACAAAACCATGTCCGTTTACAAGCCCTTTTCACTAGCCTCCATGGGCACCCTCATTCATTGATACGTTTGCATAGGTTATCATTTTTTTAAAAGTAGCCTCCTTTTAACCTGCAATTATGACATAGCCTTAAAATTGTCCACAGAGAAAATTGTCATGGAGGTCTACAGAGATAATAGATATTGTATTTTAATAGGGATCTATGTTCCGGAGGTGTATGGAATAGAGTTGTGCATCTTTTTGTACCATTTATTCTGCTCTCTATGTTGACGTAATGGACTTGTAGATTAATGTAGTCTGAAGTCAATTATAAGTGAGGAGTCAGGCTATTGAAGCCATACAAGAAAACTCTCCATTAGGAATGGAAATAGAGGAGAATGTACTATGCTGGTTCAAATACTACTCAGTAGATAACTCTCAAGGGATAAGATTGGAAATGTCTTCTCTGCCATCACTTGTGTCATGTAGTGTTCTGTAAGGATTCATCCTTTCTCATGTAGTTCTCATCCTATACGTTGAACCCCTAGGAGATTTAATATCAGAACGCAACATTACCTTACATTGGGATGCATATGATGCTCAGCTGTATCTCACGCTTACTTTTCTGAATCTCTCTCCAGTCTAAAATCACAACTGACTTGCATACAGCAATGGATCCAACAAAGACTTCTGAAATTCAACAGCGGAGAGACAAAATGTCCCCTCATGACTTCCTGTCAAAATACAACCACTGCCCATACATGAACCCAAGCACTAAAACAAAGCAATGCCACCCCAAACCTCATCAAAACCCACAGGCTTCCTACTCCATTAAAGATGTAATCTCAAAAACTACATAAAAAGAATAACAATGCCATTGATATTCCACCAACACAAACTTTAAAAACTCAAGCGCATCCTCTTTTGTCAAGATCTAAAAAAACAGGCAAATCTTTTGTGCTCTCCTCACTGGTCCCTAAAAGCTCATCAAAATAACCTAGTTTTGATTTAGGTTGTGATAGAAATGGTAACCACATTGTCTGAAAAGTGCTAAACGTTTACAGCATTGTAAACTGACATTGTTACCGTCATGCTGTAAAGAATTTTTTTCTTAATGTACTTTTTATAAGCACAGTTGTAAACTATAATTTTGATTTGCTTAATCTGAATCACTTTATATATATGTCTCTGAAAACCCCGTGGGTTAGGTATGTGCTATATAAGACAACTATAAATAAATAAATAAATAAATGAGAAAAATGCAACAGCAATGGGATTCCAAGACTTAGGCCCATTCTCAGGGGGGGGGGAGGCAATCCTTGTATCCCCCTCTCAGTGAAGTGCAGGCCTTCTTTGTGTCTGCGAGGAGGAGGTAAGGCAAGTACTGGCGGAGGGGGTCAAAATGCATTCCCGTCTGGTGGCCAAAGACTATCAGGACCAATCAGAGGGCATGCTGTTTTTAAAGATTCCAAGGGATGGGGGTGGGGGTGGGGGTGGTACCAATTTTACAGATGTTGCTGGGAAAATTTGCATGCAGCCAGGCCTAGCGTCCTTATTGAGCTGAGCCTGAGCTGACTCCTGGGTTTTATGTATTGGCCTCCTTTCTGGAGCAGCGTTGCTAAGGCGATGGACACAGTACAGTAAGCCCTAGCAGGGGAATCCTGGTCTATGACATTAGGGAATAGGATGACCATCTCTCCCACCCACCAGGTACACCAGTGTCATGGAGGAATGTGTTATATGTCCTTGTCTTCCCCTAAATTTCCAATAAGTTTTACATTGATTCAGCAGTGGTATAGATTTCTTTAGATCTCTCTTCTCTTACCATTATTGGTTAATAACTCTTCTCCTTTTAGGAATCAGTGTATATGTACTTTAGAGTCTACTTGACAGCACCAAGTTTGCAGAACAACAATTAAAGGATTAATCTCTACAGAATTGAAGTCAGCAGAGCAGCATAACCTGTAATGTCAATTAATAGTGCTTTCTACTGTCTCTTTAAAAACATTGCCCTGACGTAGGTGAATCATGTGAAACATTCTTTGCGTTAACTTACATCAGTTAGAAAAGATGGGTGTACCCTACACCAAGGATGACATCAATCACAAGAGTGACTGCTGATGGTGCAGGACCTCTCAGGAGCCCCAGGCCTGTTCCTGAATTTGGGTTGTAGTGTGATCTCAGTGCTTCTCCATCACTTGCACGTCTGATGGTGCTCTTCCCCTGCTGCCTACAGCTGGTCTGGTCCCTGAACCACAACAGCGGCTCTCGTTTGCCATGGGCATGCCTGGCACAATGGCAAACCCCTCAGTACTGCTGTCTGAGCTGTCTCACACTCAGCCCAGATTGGGACCTTTTCCTTGAGATGGTTGTCACCTCTCAGCCCTCCTCTTAGGGCTGGGCACACAGGAGGTTGTCCTCTCTTCACTGAGGTGTACAAAGTCTACCACAGTCCCTGATCACCTGATTCAATGCAACATATCCAAAGACAACTCTCTATCGGGGTCTGGAGATGTCAAAACACTTTCTGATCGCATTGGGATAAGGCGTGACCCCTCACAGGGACTCTAATGAGCTGTTATAAGGGGACTGTGCACCAGCACGTTGAGTGATTTCACAATGGTCACTGGCCCTACAAACCCCTCCTGCTTTTAATGTAGGAAGTTTAAGAAAAGATCTCACCTGAACTGCTAGACTCAGAAGGAAAGGAGAAGCTACACGAGAGACTGGAAAAAAGACTACTGTGTACTGTAACTTTTGTTTTCACATACTCCATTATAAAAAACATTGACCACCCTAACCATATAATGTATATATTGTGATAAATATTCTGCAACACAATCTTTACTAAGATTGAAAAGATCTTGGGTGTGAAAAAGATACTGTCAAGATAAATAAGGGTGTAGGAAGAAAAGGGTCTGCCAAGATTCCCAGTTGGCCCTGGAACAGAAAGCTATATTCTACCACAAACTGCCTTAGTGCATTTTTTTGCATCTACCATATGCAGAGATTAAATGTAGTGGTATGTATGGCTCTCATAGAGCGCCTCTGTTGTTTATTTCAGTGTCTGAAAGTCATAACGCCTTGCTATGACATCACAAAACTGGTTACCCACTGTTGTGATGTCATAAAGGCCGTCCAGGCCAGGTGACAGCGCTCCCAGAGCCTGTCACTGCAGCTCTGCTTGTCTGCGTTGACTGAAAGCAGAAAGCACAGCTCCAGGAGGGGGAAGGAAGGCAGGGAAGGTAGTGGGCTTTGGTTAAGGCTAGCAGGTAAGATATTATTTTTCACATTTGCATCAGGGAGGAGAGGGCATGCTACGTATGGCTCTCCCATTATACTCTGGCCATGAGCAATATTTGAAGACAGGGGCAGATGATTTTGGGAAGATACGTAACGTAAAATTATAGATGAGTAAAAAGTGAATTACAGGGATGTTTTCACCTCAGGGTTCTGAGTGACATCATAGAAAACTCAAGCTTTGCTTTTGTTGTCAAGTTGACATCACTCAGAACCCCTCACTATCAAAACGTCCTCATAATTCACTGCTACCCAGCTATAACTCTATGGGGCATATTCACGAGGAAGTGGCGGTGAGAGGCGTTAGCCTCCTTGGCTTAACGCCTCTCACCGCCACTTCGGAAATGCCAGGCTGCACCCTATTCTCAAGAATGTGGTGCAGCCTGGCGTTTCCCCCTGCGACGGCGCTAAGTCTCACGACACCAGAGTGCAAGGGTGTCTGTGAGCAGGGAGGTTTGTTTATGTACAGGAAGGTGTCCCTTCCTGCACATAAACAAACCTAAAATGCCGTTTAGTAACTTACATGTGAGCTGCTTCATGCAGCACACATGTAAGTTACAAAACGGCATTTTTCTAAAAGGTTTGTTTATGTACAGGAAGGGACACCTTCCTGTACATAAACAAACCATGGCATATTGCTATTTCCATGTGTGCTGCACAAGGCAGCACACATGGAAATAGCAAAAACGAGGAAAAATTAAGCCTTTCTCCTCGTTTCGCCAGCTTAAGACCAGGATTTTTATGGTCTTAAGTTCGGCGCTGCCACCTGTTATCGCCGCGCTTGATAATAGGTGGCAGCGTCGAATTCAATGGGTGTTGCGGTGGTACGCCCACCGTACACCCACTGCACGCCCCCTTTCACGCTAAGTTTAGCGTGAAAGGGGCCCTATTCTCAAGGCAGCGTTAACCCACTTAACGTGGCTTTAAGCTACGTTAAGTGGGTTAACGCTGCCTTGAGAATAGGGCGCTGGTTCCTATCGCCACGGGAATGTCAAAAAAAGTGACGTTCCCGTGGCGACAGGGGCTTGAGAATATGCCCCTATATATTTTTAAGTTTTCTTCTTGCTCTTTAAACTGTTCAGATACTTTTTGCAATCCGCTGGAAATCGAGCAGCGTATTGATCTGCCTGAAGTTCCTTCCAGGCACAACCTTGCTTGGGCTTTAGATGCTGATTATCTCAAAATCATATTCAACGGCCTTATCTTTCTTGGGATTCCATTACAGACAGGAGAGCCTTCTCTGAAGTTATTTAAAGAAAATAACATCTGCCCGGAGCATAAATTCGATTTATGGAGCAGCCCTGAAATGCGGTTCTTTAACTTCTTTTAACTTTTTATTTTGGACATACTACACTACTTTATGTGTTTAACTGTTTTCTTTGTAGGACTACAGTTTCGTTCTGATATATATATATATATATATACACACACACACACACACACACGCACGCACGCACGCACGCACGCACACACACACACACACACACACACACACACACATCCCCCCTTTAAATGATGACACTGTTTGCAGGCGGTGTGATCAACACTCATGTTTAGGGACCAGGACATTTTTTCCATCATCAGACTTGGACTCACAGAGAGAGAAAAGCAGAAGAGGGTGAAAGGAGGGATAAAAAGATGGAAAACAGAGACAAAGGGAGAACGCAGGGATGAAAAAGAACTGAACTATTATGTTATCTTATTTTGCATTCATAGAGTGTGAACAGTCCACCCAGTGGGGGTGTCCCAGCGCTAAACAACTATCCAAACTGAGGGAACTTTGAGGCATCAAAAAGAGTTCCCTGTTCAAAGGTAGTTTTCAGCAGTTTCCTCCACTGATCATGGTCAGTGACCCTTTTAGGAGCAAGAGGAAGCATGTTGAATGCTTGGCAGCAAAGATGCGCAAGGCAGGACCACCACATCTGTCATCCTTTCTTAATAGAGGGTACAGCCATGTTGGCTCCCGCTGCGGAACTAAGACATCTGGTTGGCCTGTTCCTTATACAGTTTTTCCTGCATATAAGATGGTCGTGGATTGAAGAAAGCCCTCTGGGCTACTGCTCAATGTTTAAAAAGATGTGTTTTCTCCACAGGCAGCCAGTGCAGTTGCTGTCTAAGAAATGATGCTCTGCCAAGATTGAAAATCAGGCGAACAGCCACATTCTGGTCTATTTTCAATTTAGATATAAAAAATTTGGCACCGCCCAAGTAGATACTATGACAGTGATTTAATCAAGCATTGATCAGGGCATGGAGAAGAGAAGATGCGGCCTGATGGCCAGAGCTGCCGTCTTTGGAAAAGGGGAACCAAGTTCAAGTCCTGGAGTCCGCTCAACATCCTTCCTGTGACCCTGGGCAAATCACTTCATCCCCCACTGCCTGCGACAAAAACATAAGTCTTACCTTATGTAATGTAACCTGGTATTCATATTAAGCACTCTAATACACCTGGGCCATGATTGTGATACATAAAGCTATAAAATAATAAATAAGGGACAGCAAGTTTCCTATTGTGCACCAAAAGAAAAGGGAGGATTTTCTTTAATCTTTTTTTAATAGAGGAAACATTTCGTGATGGTCTTGTTGACTTGAGTAGAAAACGACAGTCCCTCTTTAACCCCTTGCGTGCGCGGCGAATTTTCGCGCTGTGCGGGCGTTTCTATTAGTGGGCGGGATTCGGACGGCCCCCGCCCGTCGTGCGCACACGCCCACCGTGACGCGTGATGGCCGGGGGCCGTCGTGAGCACCGAAGGGGTTAAGAAGGGCTCCAAGGTTCTTTAGCAAATTTTTGGGATTCAGTGGGATCCAATGTCAGCTGGACACCAATTATTAGACCAGATGGAACTAGAATGCCCCAGAATCAATCCTTCAGTCTTATCCGTGTTAAGCTTTAGGGCATTCTTACCCATCAAGGTTGCTACTGCTGAAAGACAGTTTTTAAAAGCAATTTCATTTGATTTAGCTGGGCTATCTAAAGCGAGATAAAAATACAATAATGGGTAGGATGTTGGAAGAAAGAGGCATAAGGTGGAAACAAAAGTAAGGAGCCATGCTGTTCATCCACCCTGGAATTGCACCCCGTTCCTGCACGGTGTGGCATGCAGTGCCACACCGTGCAGGAACGTGCTGCAGACGCTCTCACGGTGGCCGTCTGCTTGTTAGGTGTTCCTATGACACAGAAAAGAAATCTGAAGAGGAATTAATTTACACACCAAGGGGTCCATTACGATGTCGGGCGGAAGCACGACCGCCGTGCCGACGGAGGCAAAAACCGCAAATTACTGTCTGCCAGCAAAGGGCCACACGCCCGCCAAATTAGGATGTGATTAGTCAGGCAAACACCGCCCGCAAGCCTGCGGCGCCGCCCGCCATCAAAGTGCGCCAGTCTACGTAGCGGCGCGAGCCAATTTAGACACACCGTCCGACGAAACGACGTACCGCCCGGCGTACAAATTACGATGCCACAACCAAACAGCCCCACCGGCTAAGAGACACCGCACGAGATACCAAGGCGGAGACTCGACTTTACCTGACGGAGACTAAAAAGGCGGACCACCCAGAGATGAATCCTGCACTCCAGGCCTTCCCTTGCTCTACCTGATGCACCACCTAGGAGTGAACGCACCACGACGACGCAGATAGGCAGACACACAACAAGGGTACGAAAACAATGCACACAGTGCAAGGGCGGGAAAACTGTACATGGCCTCCCCAGACACCCCTGTGTGGACAGGACACATCCACCACTGTACCCACACATGTCCCACCTGTCAAAAATAAACAACTCGCAACATCCTGGGCACCCACGACCCGGCCCCAGGAAGTGAAGTCCCCGTCACGGCACCGCAGCGTAGCGGCGATGACGCAGGTACACATGCGCACAACACAGTGGCCAACGACTGCGCAAGAAATCGGCTGCACACAAACACCACAGGGCCACAACTACACACCCCACACACCAGCCCCACCCTGAAGGCACATGTCACGTGGCCTTCCTGCATCAGTCGTGTCCACAACCGACAACTCACAGTTGTCAACTTGACGTCACACAAGTGTCCCGAACAGGGGAGTAATGTGAATGCGAAATAGGACACACCCTTGTATGTAAAACATGGATAATCACACGGCGGCTACCACATAACAGCGCAGAATATCAACAATGTCCGGAAAAGGCACGCCAGTCTCAACAAGAAATACCAAAACCATCCTGCTCGAAACAACAACACATGCAATGTACAAAATAGAAAAACCCTGCTGCTTGAGAACAGGTGTGCACAATCACAACACTCACACAGAAGCCGAAATGTACAGCGGAAACGCAGTGTCCCGCCCACACACGGGAGAGCAGATAGCACTCAATGGCCTTCCATTCCTGCTCCGAAATAACATTGCTACAAATTATGCTGGAGAATGGAGCCATTGTACCAACAAGAAGCAAAACATAGCCATGCAGAGGAAAACGTCCACTGGCAGATAGCGCACAACATGAAAGATAGATAACACCACAAAATGCAATAATACCACTCCTCCATGTGGACCAAATGAAAGTAATGTGGAAAAAGTCACACACCACTGGCCTTGACTATTCATAGAAGCATGTGGGATGAGGGACTGTGTCCTCCGCCCAAGCTATACCACAAGTCCATCCGCCTTACATCCATTCCAGAATTCCCAGCATCGACGGAGGCTGCACTCTGCTGACTGCTCAGGCAGACGGAGCACGCCATCACATCACCCTGTAGCAAAATGGCTGTTGCACCACTGACCCTCAACTACGCCGGACAGATCAAGCTGTACAGTGACAGCATGCTACACATAGTGGGCTGCTCAAATCTGGCAATGCTGAATGTAAGTTACCGAGTAACTTACCGCATTGCAATGTTCAGCTGCGTCATCCCCGTATTCTACTGTCGGAGGTGTCCGTTCCACTGGCCTGTGGATTTATGTCTCTCCAACCCGGCATGTCCAAAGGCGGACTTGGTACACTTGTTTGCGCCCCTGGACGAACATGACAGGATCTGTTCAGTGTATGGGGGCATGGCGTTTGTGGCTGCAATCGGGGACACACTGCAATGGGACCAGTGTGCCTCCACAGAACGCCTCCTGGATCACAGTTTCATCGAATGTCATCCAACATGTCCCATCAGGATTCTACAAGGGACAACTTACGACGAACACCTTGCCACCCACCACCCGCTTCATTGGATGACATCCATGTTCACCATCAATGGGATGGATACCCTGCTGGAAGGTGTCGCATACACGTCAACTTGTTAATTCATGGGTCGTCCCCGACTCAACATCCACAATTGAACATAGATGCTTGGCTTTCGCACGGAGTGTGCAGGTAGCTGTACAAGAACTATACCATATAATCTGCAACTAACACCTTACCATCAACTCCACTGCCATGACAACTGACATTTCTGGGACATGCATCCTGTTCCCCACCATATCCCGTGTCTCTGCATGAACAGGGGGAGGCAGAGGTATGGGACTTGTGTACAGTAACCACATGGGCAATACAGCACAAACAACTATGCCATAATATGTATCCTGCGCACCTGGACACATGCACCTGTCAGTGCACACACATCTGTCTGCTGTAGTACGTGCGAACTGTCACCTCACCTTTGTCTGTACTTCCGTGCCAGGACTTTTGCATGGACAACTACTGCAACCCCCTACAACATGGCCCCAGTAACAGTGTCATGTTCAGTAGCCCACACATTGCAACAACTGGTGAGACGCTGCTGCATGCAGGTGGGCACATGCCCTGATGTCACCTCTGACGCAGGTGTGTCGGAGTCACTATTGTATTAAACCGGTACCATGGAACTGAGATGAACTGTCCCTATGAAGCCAAGCTGTCTGGTAGGCTGAATGAATACTGTCTGTGTCAAAGCCCAGAGACCATCAGTAATCAGCAAATGTACTGTAGCATAGAAAGTGCAAGGCAGCTGTAACCCTGAAGCCTCCATTCCACAGTCAAAAACTAATTACATCTACCTGTACCCCCTTTCGTATGTGTAATCATGCTAAGTATATCCTCCACATGCATTTTGCTGCCAGTAGTGTCCACTATTCTGCATCACAGAGGAAGTAAGTCCAAATACATGCCTCGAAGCAAATATGTGACTCTGTTGAATAATTTCAAGAAGACAAGTACGAATGAGAGAGGATGAGAGTGTGTGAAGTACACGAGAGCCGTGAGATGACCATGTAGTCCAGTGACATTGGATGTCAATGCATATGAGTTGCCGCCACAGTGGACCTAGTGAAATACTACAGGTCGTGGGCCTTTGATTGTCAGACTCTGACGTGGCACAACAGATCATCACATGAACACTGACAGGCTGGTCACTTCAAAGCACAGTCCTACATATGTGTATAATTACCTTCACAGTCTGACATCCCACTCATCAAGCAAAAGTAGGAGCCACGCAACAAGCATGCTACAGCAATGCATGTCAAAACACACACAGGAAATCAGTGTGGGTGGGCAGGTCCGCACAGTGAGTACGAACAGCTGAAAATCACATACATGCTTAATTAAATCAGGCACAATCTTGACAGTCACACACCCTGCAGACCCACAATGGCCAAAACATATTGAGTAGGAGCCATCCAGAACTGCAAGGACACACCCACACACTGCACACTGTGCAACATACAGTACACACATGCGCTCACATTCACAGACCTGAACTCGGATACAAACACCCACCATGCCCCTGGGTAACACATGTGTGTAATCAACATTGCCAGAGTGCACACACACACCCCAACACCACCCCAAAGTCACACACTTCACACCACACATACCTACACTTCCCAAATGCACACTTTGAAAGTAACCCATGTGCCCAGGCTCAATGTCCATCACAAGATCAACATACACCTACACTGCTGGCCACCCAGAAAGTAAGCTCACACATACCCGCACACTATGCACATGCTACCTGTCATCCTGTGGCCAGACACACACCCTGTGCTTTGCCTGCACGCAAACATGACACGTAGATATTTACCATGGAATTCAAGCAAATACATGCAGACAATCTGTGTCACTAAAAAACTTCTTCATCACACACAAGTGGCAGAGTCTGAAAGAAGTGAAGTCCCAGCCACGTGTAAAACACATTGGAATGTGACACCAGACATTGCAATTGTTGAGGTACCATTCAAGGCATGTGCCTCACTTAACTATGCACACACAGTAACAACTGCAATCAGCAACTACACAGACACAACCGACTACAGGAACAACAGCATCCAGTCACAGATCACATAGACAGGCGGCAAAAGTGTTCAACACCAGGGACAGTGGCCAGTCCGATGTGCAGAGTAGTGACACGAAAAGCTGCGTATGCAATGTGTGTGAGTGTACCCTGACATGGCCACCAACACTGCCATGGCAGGCACAATAGCCATCACAGCCACCAGTGTGTCACAGGTAGATGTGTGTGTGTCCTTACCATTCATACAGGATGGCCCGTTCAACTCGGTGCTGTCTATGTGCTACGGGACAGTTGGAGGTCCGCCCCTGAGAGAGAAGCACAACTGTGGAAGACACACATGTGTCATGTGAAGCGGGAGTTCCGCTTGGGCCAGGTGGGTGGGTGGCACAGGTAGGTGCACACATGCATTTTGGAAACAGACTGTGTGGGTAGGATTCCGGAGGGCTATATTTCCACTGTGTTGGGTATTTGGAAAGCACACCTGTCTGGAGATGAATGTGAACTCGTGTGGGCACAACAGGCGGGCACACGATCAATGCTGCATCAGGCGTAGACGTTAGCCCTCCCTCTGGGGACATGCTGGATACTGCTGTGCGTCTGCCAGGCCCTTGCCAAGGCACTCACATCCCCTGTCCACCAGGTGTACCCCCTACATTGTCCGCCTGCACAGGCTACCCAGGGCACGGGATGGCATTGGAGCTTGGTGGGTGGGAGGTCATGGCGCCCTTCTCCTGGTCACATCTCGCAGGCAACACATTCTCAGTGAGCAGCAGGGCACAAGTCCCAAATATGTAGTGGGGGGACGCAGACGTCACGACAGGAAGTGACGTCACGAAAGGTGGCTTGCACCATCAGACATTCTGCCTCCCTTCGCCCACCACTTACATGCGATTGCAACAGAGAAGGCAGCGCATGCACAAGCAGCAGAGGGGCCAAACAGTGAATGTATGTGTCTATTAGCACCAGTCCCCTGGCTCGTGGTAAAATCAGTGGTGGGACGCCGTCCACCCGCATGGTACCCTGACTCGAGACCAGGTGTGCAGGCAAAGTGTTCCATTGGCTTTGCGAAATGTGTGAGATGCATGACACCCGTTGGCGGGGGATGGCTCGGAGGCCCGACACCCTGAGGCCCATGTCCCACCACATGGGTCCCTTGTCAATGGCAGCGGTTGTAATGACTATGCGCGCAGCGGTGGGTCAACCCTACGTGTGGGATTGTGTATGCGGCCTGGCCCGCTAGGGCAGACACAGCCCCTGTGTGTTGCATGTGGTGTATCCGGGCTCCGGAGGCTGACATGCATTGGCACTGTTGTCCAGGTATCGATTCGGGGTACCACGTGGGTGGACGGCGTCCCACCACTCATGTTACCGCGAGACAGATGATTGGGGCAAATGGACCCACACATTCACTCTTTGGCCTCTCTGGGGCGAGATCGGAGCTGCTTGTGCACGCGCTGGCTTCTACGATGCAATCGCATATAAGGGGTGAGCGAGGGGAGGCAATGAGTGATGTCACTTCCTGTTGTGACGTCAACGTCCCCCCACCCCTTATTTAAGGACTCGTGCCCTGCTGTTGTCAGATGTGCCACTGCCCAGGGGGGTGGAGAAAGGGTCAGGAATGTCAGCCTGATATTGGCCCAGTTGAAGGACCACCTTGACTGGGGGGGACAACCATTGGACAGTCTGTCGTAGCCCACCCACGCGTACATGTGGGCCCTCCATGAACTGTGTCACATGCGGCAAAGTGATGTCATGGGCAATGGCGTTATTGAGGAGAGCAGTCTGCCCCACGCAGAGATGGCGCATGAGCTCAACAGACCCAGCACTGAGGGCAGCAGGGCTCACATGTGCAGGGGCAGCTGTGCCTGGTGTGAAGGAAACTCTACCCTTCATCCCTGTGCCGACACGTGTTGCACCTGTGGAAGTAGATGGGAGGGCGGCCATTGGCCTCCGCGTGTCTGAAGAGGAGCCAGAGTCCACGTCCCCTGTGGTAGCAAACATGGATGCATCACCTCGGTCCTCAGATGACTCAGAAATTGCCGTCTCGCCCTGTAATTCATCCAGCACACGTCTGGCCCCTCCGAGGCGCTGGTCACATCTGACACACTCAGCACCTGTGCAGCTGCTACACCCGATGCCACACCACTGCTGACCGTCCCCTGTCCCTCAGCACCCACGGGAGATGGCACATGAGAGAGAGCGAGGTGGCCTCACTCATCTGGCATCAATTAAACAGACATGTGCAAGGGAAGCAGCACAGAACATCCACCAATCCACATGTTGCACGATACCTGGGCAATTGCATACAGCCACCACATTCAACACGTAATGGCTGGCATACAGTAACTGAAGCCGCAAATAAGTGGCACATGTGTTGTGCACATAGCACCACACCCGGCTTGTGTCACCGTGCGACCATAGTCCCAAATCGCGGTGTGCACACCCACTGTCCTGATGGGGCAAGGATGACCACTACGTAATTAGTCCAAAGACATACCTGCATGGAGCAGAATGGGACACCACTCACACAGACTGCAACATGACGGGCCACAATGGCCATGAGCCCATGCCATCCACCTGTCGTTGACACGAGCATAACTGCTGTTGCACAGTGTGCCGGATGTGTAAGCAACAGAGATATGAGCTGGGGCATCGCAAACATATGACCGAACGGAATCAGAGTAGGCACAGTGCCTCAAACATACATGTGAATTGCCAATCCAGCCCACTACAGGTTGTTCCTGAGGGTTACGACTCTGAGTGCATTGAGAATGCAGACTGCTCAAATTACATCTTGACCCTCAGGAATCACATATGCATGTCAGGTGCACACAGCACAGAATACACTTACAACCCACTGCATACACAACATACATCGCATCACCCAGATTATGGTTAGGCTGTGGACACATGCTGCCTCTCACCGCAGAAGACACCATCCCACATTACTGTACACTTGCTTGCTGCTGATGCCCCTACAAACATGCATCCGGCACAGGCTGTGTGACTGTCAAGATGCAGACCATTACTGGTGAAATGCAGCGCCGTGCTGACCTGACAATACGAGGGGGCATCCCCGATCCGTTCTCGCCACGTAGTAGCTCATCCGGCAGATGACGTCACACCCTTTGTGGAATTGGCTGCACTGTCGGTCACACATACACAGAGGCATCAACTTGGATGCAATGGCTCATCACAAGCCCTTGGGCTGGAGGACTTCAAACTGCAGGGATGGTACACAAGAGCCTTGGAATGTCACTCATGCACTTCTCAACATCACCCACATCCACCAATCACAGTGGCATGCTGCTGACCCATCCCAAATACTCAGAGACGTGCAACAGAGCCAGGAATTAATCGGACATGGCCCAACAGCATGTGTACACCACACGTGAATGCATGCTGCTGGGAGTGTGTACACAGTACCTGTCCATCCCATTCACATGCAGGTTGCCAGCACATTGAGCAATGTGTAGTCTGCCCACATCTACTGTCCATTGTCAGGTGGACCAACAAATAGATCACAAGGCAACACATCTTTGTGGGTGGACTCACTGTGTCCAACACTGCGCAGCCCTCAACGTACTCGTTTTGTGAATGGCTCACCACGCAATGGAGGTCACATTCAGTGCCACTATCTCTCACACACATCCCTATCACAAGGCATGGTGTGTCCAATCGACAGGGCTGAGTCTGTGCATTTCAGGAGAGACCTGAACAAAAAAGCGATACCAAAGGGGATGATGGACGGAGCGTTTGAGCAAATCAAACACTCACCCCCAGTCAACTGATCTGGGTTTAATCCATCATCATTCTTTAGCTCACTCCACCACCCCAGTTCAGACATGGCCATATGCAAATCAGTCTGACCCTGTGCCTCATGGGAACAGTCCAGCCCGAACTGCCAAGCCATGTCTTCCCTGGACCGGAAACAAGCATCCTGGGACCAGTTTCTGGCTAATCAGCCGTCATCAGCCAGGCTAGCTTGAATCCAGTGGCAGAGTGAGCAAGGGACCCACGTCTGGGCATACCCTGCCAACTTAGGGCGAACAAAGCGATACCAAAGGGGATGATGGACGGAGCGTTTGAGCAAATCAAACACTCACCCCCAGTCAACTGATCTGGGTTTAATCCATCATCATTCTTTAGCTCACTCCACCACCCCAGTTCAGACATGGCCATATGCAAATCAGTCTGACCCTGTGCCTCATGGGAACAGTCCAGCCCGAACTGCCAAGCCATGTCTTCCCTGGACCGGAAACAAGCATCCTGGGACCAGTTTCTGGCTAATCAGCCGTCATCAGCCAGGCTAGCTTGAATCCAGTGGCAGAGTGAGCAAGGGACCCACGTCTGGGCATACCCTGCCAACGCAATGGAGGTCACATTCAGTGCCACTATCTCTCACACACATCCCTATCACAAGGCATGGTGTGTCCAATCGACAGGGCTGAGTCTGTGCATTTCAGGAGAGACCTGAACAAAAGACACATGTGACCCACTGTACAGTCAGTGTTGTCTCCTTCTAGGATTGTGCGGTCAATGTGCAGCCCAGGTCTGCTGCCACTGAGAAGGCCAGCAGGGACCCAGCCAGCCAGTCACACAAGCAATGACTGCCCTGACTCATGCATTGCCAAGTGGCTGCGTGACTGGATGTCTGACATGGAAATGCCATGTACCACCACTCGTGAGGGACATGCATGGGAAAGCGCCATAGAGCCTACATACCCCTTACACCTGTAGTTAGCATGTTAAGCAGTGCATGTTGGAACCCCACAGGCTCAGAATCATAGTGCTGGGGATCTACGACGTGTGTGTCCCCCACATGCACTCCCACACACACTGTAGTTGTCTTACACACACAAGTTTTGCTATGAATAGCCTTGGGCAGTGTGCGTGGAGCTCGGAATCCATGATCTCCAGCTCCTCGCTGGTGAGTGGACCTGGACATATCTTCAGAGTCGTCGACATGTAGGTGGACATGTGGCAGCAGCGGCAGGTGTTGTTGAGGGATGCCAGGCAGCAGTCCCTGTAAGCTGTGGTCATGCCTGTCTCCCACCCACACTCATATGGCCCCCTGGGGCTGTTCCAGTGGGTCCAAGCTGCTGCATTTGGTGTACCATGTCTGCCTGCTTCAAATGCACACAATGGCCTGCACCGAGCTGTCCCGGTACGCTTACCTCTATCGTCGAACACGCAGGATGCAGTCGCGAGGGCCATTGGAGTTGGCCTCAAGGGCCTGGTCCATGGCGGGTACAGTCCGCTGGTGCCATGTGGAATCCACAGATGAAGGTGCGCCATGCATTTGCAGGTGTGGCCATGATTTGTGTGTGGGGGCATATCCACACTGGACAGGGCCACTTCATGCTGTGTGCACAGGCATTGACGGCCAGTGCTCAGCCTCCACATGTCTGTTGGCACATCATCATGTACACATTAGCATGGGTGCATGGGATGTGCATATGCACACACATGCCATATTTCTCTATGTACATCTCCCACTCGGCACGTGCAACGTTACGTGTCACTTGTGATGTGTGTTTGCATTTACACAGCTGTGTTGTCATGGAGTTGTCAATGTGTACACCTGTCAATGTGTGTTGGAGGTGTGATACGTACAGTGCTGGACATTGGGTGGGCTAGGGACATCATTGACTGTCTCATATCCCATTGTGCAACAGGACCCACTTGTTTTGGCCGCTCAGCCTGTGTACATTGTGTTGTTGGTGTGTGCCATACTCACCCGGCCTCGGAAGCTGTGTCTGGCACAGCAGCTAGGTATGTTGCCGTGGTGTTGTCGCCTCCCACCTATGCAGTCTGAAACCATCATGATGCCTTTCAAGCTATTAGGGCCTAAATCCCCATGTGCATGCTCACGTCAATGGTATGTGTCAGTAACCATTGCTATTGGTAAGGGGACCTGTGTAAGAGTATTGTGGCTGTGCTGTCCCTACTTGTCAGCTGTTCTGTGATTCTATAGCTTTGCCAGTTATTTTTGGTAAGTGTATGTGTATGTGCCATGTGGTGTGTTGCATTGACATGTGTCCACTTCCATCTGTCCTAGGAGGAGACCAAACATACATCGCCCCTACCAATTGCTGTCAGACATGGAGGATGTGGAGGTCATCCGTGGAGGCCACCCTGCATCGCCTATGTGCCATGTTGGTACCCCACCTTCGTCCTCGCAGGGTGTATCCAACAGCATTCACCCCCACGGCTAAGGTGATGGCTGCACTGCATTTTTTCGCTACCGGATCTTTCCAACACACGGTAGGCAGTGGAGCTGGAATGTCCCAACCCATGTTCAGCATGGTGCTACGGGATGTCCTGTCAGCCATGATGCTGTACAGGAACCGGTACATCAGATTCCCCAGGGCTCGTGATTTGGTGGCAGTGAAGGGGGCTTTCTATGCACTTTGACGCATCCCCCACTTTGTTGGTGCAATTGATTGCACACATGTTGGCTTTGTTGCACCACAGGCCATGGAGCACATCTTTCGTAACCGGAAACATTTCCACTCCCTGAATGTGCAAGTGGTGTGCCTGGCGGACATGATCATCACGCACGTGTGTGCGAAGTTTCCCGGTTCCACCCATGACTCGCACATCATGCGCCACAGCATCCTCCCACAACTGGTGTCCAATCTTCAACCGGACCGTGCCTGGATTGTTGGTGAGTATGCATACTCGTGTAGCATGCTGGGTGTGACATGCTGTCTTGTGTCCTGTTGGAATTGCAAGGATTCTCTGTGTTTCTCAAACCCAGGTGACTCTGCATATCCTAACGGGCCTTGGCTGCTGAGCCCACTCCGTAATCCCAGGACACCAGCTGATGTCAGATACAATGAGGCACATGGGAGGACCAGACGTGTGGTGGAGCGTACTTTTGGACTCCTGAAGTCCAGATTCAGGTGCCTGGACCGCACCGGGGGTGCACTGGCATACTCCCCACAGAAGGTGTGCCAGATAGTTGTGGCATGCTGCATGCTGCACAACCTCGCTATTCGCAGGCAGATCCCCCTGATAGTGGATGACGGTGATCAGCCAGGACCCCCGCCTGCAGACCAGGCCGTGTCCAGTGACGAGGACAGTGGAGAGGAGGAAGCAGTGAATGAGCGTCAGCAGCTCATCGCCCGCTACTTCACTTGACGGTGAGTGACCATGTACGTCGGCTGATGTTGCTGTAGTTGTGTAGGTGTATGTGTGCATTGTCACGGCGGCCTATTGTTCACTGAGTGTTGTGTGGCAATGGTCCATGTCCAAGGTAGTATGCCACTGACAGTGGCTGTGGCATTGTGCCCTGTTGCTCTGTGAGATGCGTGTACATTGCTTGAACTTGATGACAAGTACTGTGTGATGAGTGTGTGACACACACATTCAATGGACTCTTGTTCTGTTTTGCACCCCTAGGTCCCTCCAGCCTCTCCTGGCCTATCGACATACCACACTCCTGATGCATTACTGATCATGGTGACGGTTGCACATCATTGATTAAACACAGAGCACATACAACAGAATGTGATCCAGGTGTATTTATTTTGTTAAGTGACATGTGATTGTGGGCAAGGTGATGACAAAAGTGGTGCATGCTGGAACAATGAGTTGACGGACATGTCCGCGTGATGGCCAAGGTGTACCCATGTTGTTCTGGGTCCACAGTCCGACAGACACATGCCATTCACATGGCAGTGTGGGGTAGGATAGTAGTCCAAGTGAATGCAGTAGATGTCCCCCATGGCTGGCTGTCTCACTGGCGTTTGGAGCGTGCAAAGTCATCTCTGGACACCTGTTTCCTCTTCGGACGCCCCCTTCCACGTTTGAGAGGGGGTGGTTGTGTTTGTGGGCTGCTGGTGGTGGCTGAGGATTGCCCACTCGCTGTGGACGCAGGGGAACTGGATGTTGCACGGACCTGCGCCCCAGCAGGTGGTGTCGGAGGTGGTGTGGTTGGCCTTGATTGGGCCCTCACCGCCACCACTAGCTGGCCCATGAGGTCGACAAGTTTGCCCATACGAGTCACGAATTGGCCCATATGGGCGTCCATGGACCTCAACACCCCAAGGACTTCCCGCGTATCGGAAGCTGACCGGGCACATTGTCCCTGGGCCTCTTCATAGGCCCCAAGGACTCTTGCGATTTGCGGCAGGGCTTGGCTCCCAGGCTCTGATGGCGTTGACCTGTCCCTGCTCCTCCCACCTGAACTGCTGCCACCGACCTGCCCACTGGCCACGGTGGTCACCCGGGGCCTCGTTGGGGCTCCCAGGGTTGGTGTCGACGTGCGTACGAGCCCTTTCGCAGGCTGAGTGGTCATGGAGGCCCTGGTGGTGGTGGTGGTGGTTGCGGCGGTGGTGGTGGCCACAATGACCGTGGCAGCAGGGGCCTGGGACTGGTCACTGGCCCTGGGAGATGGGTTGGTGGCTAGGAGTGGTCCTGGGGAGCGGTTGGGCCCTGCAACACCAGATGTGCCCGGTCCGGAGTCCTCGTCCGAGGAGGTGTCCAGGTCTTCCACATCCGTGAGTCCGGGTGGAGGGCTTGTGGACTGGCTGTGGTGATTGCTGTCTCCCTCTCCATCATCATGCTGTTCGTCACCTGTGGGTCGGAGACGAAAGGTTATTGTGTTGCACCTTGCAAGGTTTGTGTTAGATGACTGACATTCACAGTTGGTGCACAGTTGTGCACTGATTTCCCAGATGCGTGTGTATGGCTCTACAATGTGTGTGCGTGATCAAGGCAATCTAATGGTGTGATGGGTGCACATGGCATGGGACGGATTTGGATAGCCAATCGGTGTGTGTTGCAGTACCCCTACATTTTGTGCCTTTGGTGGACACGGGTACAGCCCCCTCAACGCATTTGAGGTGCAATATGGTTTTGGGGTTTCGAATGGAACGCTTAGGAACGCAGTTGGCAAAAGGGGCACAGCCCCTCAACGCTTTTGATGTGAAATATGGTTTTGGGGTACATACTGTGGCATAAGGGTGCAGGAGGGGACATGTGTTTTGGCCACACGACACTGCAGAGACAAAGGTGTGTGTATGTCTGACGTACCAAGCATATCTGCTCACTGTTATCATTTATGGACATTACACTGCAAGCATTGTAGTAGGTGGGTGATGGTTGTGTGCCACACGACGTATTGCAGATGGGACAATTCCTTTGTGTGTGTGCTACCCTCAGCCATGTGCAGCAATGCAGTGCTCTTGGTGTGTTGACTATATTAGGTATGTTGTGAATTACAGTGTGACGTGCGCTTCAGACACTACAGACACATTATTGGTCATCGGCAGGAATCTTTGCCGTACTACTGTATATGGGGCAACTGATTAGATGATATACCTTTCATGACACTGGGGCTGTGAAGATGTGATGGATGAGACATTGAATGTGCATTGTGTAGCTGTGTGGTTCATGGGTCCAGTGGTGTATGTGACATTACTGTGGTTCCACTCAGTTACATTGTGACGAGATGGACTTACATGGGTGATGTTGTACGATGTCAACGGAACAAGCAGACACGACTACATGGACAATACTTCGATGGTGTTGCTGATGTGTGTGATGACTGGCACAGTGCACGGCATGTGGGTCAGTACTCCAGTGAGACTTGTGCATGCAGACGTGACTCCTTCCGTGTTGGTGTATTTGTGATGGCTCATGTGGGATTTGACTCTGTAATTCATGTCCGTGTGCACATTAGTCACATGATTATGCCAGGGAGCAGTGCTACCTGTTCCTCTGCTACGTGACATGTCCCAAATGTTAGTCGTAGTACAGTCCTCATGCCTACAGACACCCCACCCTGTGCAGTAGTATACCTTCTTGTTGGTTTGTAGGGTGCAATGCCATGGCTGTCACATGGTCATGAGAGGGAGGGGTGCTCCAACTTGCTGGTCTGTGGCAGTGGGGGCCGTGTTGTGAGTTGTGGTGGAGGCTTACCATCCACAGACACCCCTCCATGTAGGGAAACATATCTACCTGTCGGGTGAAGGTGTGCACTGCAATGGCTGTCACATGGGTGTGGGGAGTGCTCCATCTTGCTGCGCTGTAGGACTAGGGGCCTGGTGGTGGTTGTATTTCTGCAGTCCCCCCTCCGATTCTCGGAGTTTGTGGTAAGGCTACTTACCTGTTACTTGTTGGTTAGTGCAGCTATGGCTGACACATGGGTGTGGGTGTGGGGAGTGCTCCTTCTGGCACATCTGGGGTACAGAGGGACCTGGTGGGAGTTGTGGTGCTGGCTGACTGTACACATGCCCCCATGGTTTAGTTTGTTGGTACCTTTGGGCTGAGTGTGTGGGAGTGTCTGTTGCATGTGTGAGAGATGTCTTGTGTATTGTGTACTGGACATGGGGGTGTTTGTCCCTCGGTGCTATGGCATTCTGGTAGTGCATGACAGTACATAGCGGTGTGCTGGTATACATTTGTTTGTACTTACCAGCCTCCACTCCCCTGGTATTCCGGTGAGACTCTCCGGATGCAGAATGCCTCGCACCTTCTCCTCCTACGCCTTGAAGGTCTTGAATAGCGCGGGATTTCCGCCGCCAGTCGTGGCAGCCAGCTCACGGTTCTTGGCCTCCTTCTTCCTGACCACGCTTTTCAGGTCGTGCCACCTCTTTGTGATTTCGCCCCTGTTGCGTGGCACGTTCCCAACTGCATTCACCTGGTCCACTATCCTTCTCCACATCCTGTTTCTGGTGGCTACTGGTGTCTGTTGGACCTGGTTCCCATAGATTTGTGGGTGGACCTTGATGATCTCATCGACCATGACCGTCAACTCAGTGGCAGTGTACTTTGGCATCCTATGGCTTGCCATGGTGTGTGGTCTGCAATTTGTTGAGCTGGTGTGGTTGTTGTGTGGTGTGTGGTGTGTGATGTGCAGGGGGTTCATGATGCCGTTGTTTCAGTGGTGATGGTGGTAGTGGTGGTGATGTGTGTGATGTATGCGTGCGTGTGGTGTGCTGCTTTCCTTTGTGTCTCTCTGTGTTGTCTGATGGCGTCTTCGCTTTGTCCTCGTGCAAGGGATTGTGGTCTGTGAGGAGGCTGCTTCTGTACTAATTTATGTGGGTGTGTCATGATGGTCTGTAGTTTTCAGGTGTGTTGTGCCTGTTGTCCTGGGATTTGTAGTTTTTTGTTTTTGGCAGGGGGCATGTGTCATTGGGATGTGTTCTGTGTTTGTGTATTTTGGCGTGGTTTGCTGTGTGGACTTGTTGGCCATGTTGTGTGTATTTCTTTGTCCCGCAAATGGTTTCCGTGCACGGACGTGTCCGCAAGGCCTTCCGCCGTGTCAGTTCTTCGTCGCTGTTGTTAACCGTGGCGGGCGGGGTAAATGTGGATTTTCCGCGCTCATCTCGGGGTGATCATAATTTCACGGTCGTTGTCCCGGTCGTCAGGGCGGGCGGATTTGGGTTTTCGGGCGGGATTGCGTCCATGGTGGACGGTTAATCTTCTACTTGGACATGGACGGGCGGAATTTTGTGTGTTTTTACCGCCGCGGGCGGTGGTTGCTTCGCGACATCATAATTGCTTGGTCGGTATTCCCATGGTGCAGGCGGGCGGTTTTTTCAGGCTATGGTGGATGGCGGATTTTTTAACGCCGGTTATCGTAATGGTCCCCCAAGTATGGAAATCAAATTTGCAAAAGGCCCTTGTACTTAAATCGACAGGACTATATCAGGCATCAACCAAATTGCACAAAGCTCTAGCTCTTTACACCATGGGACTACGAAGGAAAACAACTACCTCTCTAGAAAAGTGATCTAAAGAACATTTAATTTGAATAATAAGTATTGAAGTAAGACTTATGTGGGGGACTATTAATGAGGAATAGATTGGTGGTTTAAATGATAGCCGCTGTAACAATAGAAACGTAAAATAGGATATAATGTCTATTTTGATACAAGTGTCTGTATGACCTTTTAGAGATTTTAAATATAATCTTTTAAATGAAAACAACTTGACAAAACTGTCAAGGACTACATTTTAGAGTGGTAGTAAAGAAACTGTTTACGTTTATGACATGCAGTGAACGAATGTTTGTGTAATGGTTTCTATTGACTAAACACTCAATAAACATTATTACTATCATTATTGTTAGGCTCTCCTATGAGCCTAGCAGACTACCGACGTGAGACCACCTCAGCACTGCCCTCCTTACCAGCATTATGGGCGCACCACAGCTTTGGCAGTCCTCAAGAGGACGGCACGTTGGCGGCACCACTGGAGGACCGCCAAAGTCATAATAAGGCCCTACAAATTTTAGATACACAATCATCAATACATACTCACATATAATTTTAGATGTATAAAATAAAATAAAAATTACGTAGAAGACACAATAATCCAAGCTAAAAACCTATTTATTCATAATTAAACATGAGCATATAAAATATGTTGACCACTATTTATGAATAATATATTTTTATTAATATTTCTTAAAATTCCTAAACGTTGAAACATAACATAATAAAATCATAATCTAAAATTAAAAAACTATTTATAAATAATATATTTTTATTAATATTTATTATCATTCCTAAACTTTGAAACATAACATAATAAAAAAATAATCCAAAATTGAATATCATTGAATAATTAAACTAATTTACAAATAATAAATTAAAAATAATTTATATTAAATTCAAATTAATAGATTTGTAAATATATATTCCACAAAAATTACCTTATTCTAATAATAGAAATAATAAAATTGTCATTATTAAAATTTTGTTTCATAAATTAAAAAAACTATAACACATCAGTATACAAATACATTTGAATTTATACATCATAAATAATACATATTTATTCGAATTTCATAATTTGACTATACATAATTTCAAATATTTTTTAAATAATTACAAAATAAAATTAAATACATTTTCCAACAATGTATTAACTTTTGCATTATATTTTTCAAAACAAAATAATTCCATAAAAATATTTTAAACTTTCCAAAAAATGTAATAAAAAAATTAACTTAAAAATATTTCATGAAACTAAATTAACAGAATATTGGCATTATGAAATTTAAATTGCCAAATATGTAATATTTCTGATAGTTCTATATTTCAAATAATTATTTAAAAATTTACTAAAAAAACAATTTTTCAATATGTAATATTACTTACCAATTTATTAAAAATAATTATGAAATATTATTTATGCAAATTAATAATGTACCAACATTAATTTATACATTTGTGAATATTAACTTGCATACCGTTAAATTAATTAACATTATATTTAAATAAAAATATTACCTTTTTAAAAATCTCCCTACCCTTGTGTCCTAAAAACCCAACATCCCTCTAATGCAAAAAAACTTATATGCAGAAGTCAATGAGAGTCCTTTTGAACGGTGTTCGGAAGCATCGTAATCGGATGGTCAGAACCGCCGATCGCGAGTCGGTCGTAACCGAATCCGGATAGGATTCGGGCGGAAAGTTTCCGGCCGACATCGTAATAAGGCCGTATACATACAACTTTCGAAAATTTCACAATTAATAAATTATTTTACTGAACACACAAATGAAAACGTTATTAAACACATAAATTCAAACACAATACAATAAAATGCATTTAAAAAGAACAATATTAGATACAAAAATATTAAAAACAACACTTAAAACAATATTCTTACCTTCGAGATTCCTGTCCACAATATTTTTGACATCCCGATATTCATGACACAATATTTTTATATCACAATATTTTTTATTTGATATTTTCTCCAAACACCAACCATTTGGTGCCTGCTGCTAGTGTCTTGGGCCTAACAACTGTGAATGGCTCTGCTGTTGGGATTTGTGTATTCCTCCCAGACAGTGAGACAAAAGGGTACTAGGTGTTGGCAGGACGGGCAATCCTGTCAGGGTGGCTGGGGTGGAGCTGTTCGCGGCCCCACTTACATTTCAAAGTTTCTTGCCTGCAACACACACTCCCCCGGTGTCTAGTTTTCAGAAATGTCTGGGTTTGGTAGGTTTCCTTTCATGGCCGCCGAGCCCGGGACCAAAAAACGCAGGTGACCCCCTTGCAAAACTTGTTCGTTTTGTGATTGATAATTTTTGATGCCTCCATAATAAGTTTTGGGCCCTTCCCTGTCGCGGGTACTGGGCCCACCCACACAAGTGAGGTAGCATTTTTATCCGGAGACCTGGGGGAACATTGGGTAGTAGGAAATTTGTGGTTTCTTTCTGATTCTGGAAGAATATGGCACAGTAATGCAAGGAAAATGTGTGACTTAGGTCACATTTTGAGGTTTGCAGGGCATTGTGGGTAAGAACACTTGTTTGGATCCATGAGAGGAACACCACCCTGGACTCCCCTAGGTTTATAGTTTACCAAAATAACTAGAATCAGTAGATTTTCCTTAGAGACAATGTACACCTTGGCAGAGGAAGACAAAAAATAAAAATATTACTTCCCATCCATCTATTCCTCAAGTACACACACAAAGGGGCCGATTCCGATCTCGGCCGGTAGGGCTCCGAATCGGATTCGGCTCAACCGGATCCGATTCAGAGCCCTATTTCCCGACCGATTCGTACGCGCGTCCGGGCGAGCGAGTACGATGCGAAATCGCCGACCGACTCGTCCGGGCGTCCCGACCTCTCCGACCGACTCGTTCCCGGGTCGAACCGCACCGACCGACTCGCTCGGACATGACTCGCACCGCTCAATGGAGACGTTCCCCGGCCGGGTAAGTACGATGCGTGCCGCGAGCAGTCCGACCGACAAGCGCCGTCCGGCTCGAAAGAGCAGTCGGAGCCGTACTTTGGGGGTTCGTGTCGGACCCCCCTGTACACGTAGCCGCGCGAGTCGCACACAGGGGGGACCCATGGGTCCCCCCCTACCTGTGCGTGTACGGCGCGAGTCGCTTCGCCGCGTACACGCTGTAGGGGGCGCCCTTGTTCGCCTCGCACCCATTGAGTCAATGGGAGCCCGCGTACACGTTGTACGACCGGCTCCCATTGACTTCAATGGGAGTCCGACCGACTCGAGTCCGATGGCATACGTGCGCATCGTACTCGTTCGGTCGGGCTGCACGGGTCCGAATCGGACGGAAATCTCTCCGGGTCCGGCTCGGTCGGAGAGATTTCCGGCCCGAATCGGAATCGGCCCCAAACTGGTTGGATTTAGCACGAGGGTGAGTGAGAGGCTCAAAATGTATTTTTTTAACAAGAGGTTTCACAAAAGTGAAATACACTGTTAATAACTGAAAGTTCCAAAAACTGAACTAATGACTCACAGCTTGTAAGCTGTAAAGCCGCGACCAGGCACCAACCTCTTTACAGGCCGTTCACATACCTTTCATACGTGACACACACAAGACCATTCACACCGCCAGCCGCGGGCCCAGCGCATTACAACATTCACATCAACAGAAAATGTAGAGACAATGTACATCCTGGCAGAGAAAGACAGAAAAGACAAATATCACTTCACACTCATCTATTCCTCAAGTAGACACGCATACTGGTTGGATCTGGCACAAGCGTAAAATTTTATGAACAAGAGATTTCACAAAAGTGAAATGCATTGTTAATAATGGAAAGGTCGAAAACCTGAACTAATGACTCACAGCTCATGAGCTGTAAATCCACGACAAGGCACCAACCTCTTTACAGGCTATTACACACCTTTCATATGTGACACATACAAGGCCATCCACACTGCCAGCCGCGGGCCCAGCACATTACAACACTCACATCAACAGACAGTGCCATTCAAGGGCCCATCACTTTCATAAGGCCACATGAGTGACACAGCAATGATGCGGGCTGGCGGTTGATGGAGTGTGTGCACTGGCGTTTGGCTAGCAGGGTGTGAAGTGACCAGCAGCAAGTCATTACTCACACACCGCCAGCCCATGCATATCGCCAGCCAAGCGCCAGTCCACACACTCCGTCAGCCAAGCGCCAGTCCACATACACCGCCAGCCCATGCACACCGCCAGCCAACTGCCAGTCCACGCAAAACTGCCAGCCAAGTGCCAGCCCACGCACAACACCAACCAAGTACCAGTCTCACACACCAACAGCCAAATGCCAGTCCACACACACTGCTAGCCAAGAGCCAGTCCACTTACACCACCAGCCAAATGCCAGTCTACACACACAGCCAGCCAAGCACCAGTCAGTCCATGCACACTGTCAGCCAAACGCCAGTCCACACATGCCGCCAGCCAAGCACCAGTCCACGCACACAACCATCACATTTTTTATACAAAAAAAAAACACAAACCAATTGGCAATAGAAACAAAACTATAACTACAAGCACACCAGTTCTAACTAAATACATCACACTACTGCCAACCAGGAAATCTGACCAAAAAAATATAAAAGGATACAGACCAGTCAGTTTACTTTTATGCTCATGGTTGCAACCAAAAACTCCGTTCTGTGTGGTACAATTTAAAATATGTGAACACAAACAGCCCAGGATTAGAAGGACAATCGCGGCAGTACATACGTCTCTCCTTCCGGATACCTCTTCGGGCACAGACTCTACCAGGCACATGCACCAAGAAAAGCTTTTGCGAGTCCTTAATTGCGAATATTAAGGAATCGCAATTAAGGACTCTCAAAAGCCTATGCATGTAGGCATCGCTATTGAAATAGCGATTCCTAAACATTCCTTAATTGCGACTCGCAAATTGTGAGTCGCAATTAAGGAATGTCTTCCCATTCATTCCTATGGGCCTACAGGCCCATAGGAATGAATGGGAGATTGCATGCGCAATTTGCGAGTACCAATAGGTACTCGCAAATTGCGCATGCAATTTCAAGGGTGCAAGGGTGTCCAAAGGACACCCTGTTGCACCCCTGAAATTGCTCTGTGCACACATGTTGCACACACACATGCCCTAAGGGCATGTGTGTGTGTAACCTATAACTTTGAAAAATGCACTTTAGTGCATTTTTCAAAGTTTTTGCAAATTACCATCAAGTTCAACTTCATGGTAATTTGCGCCCCCTAGTAGCGAAATCGCTATTTTGAAGTGGTTCTTGCATTGCATTTAAGGAATCGCAAAAAGCGAGTCCTTAAATGCAATCGCAATTTGAGAAATCGCAATTATTTGCGAATTCTCGAATTGCGAGTGCCTTGAACCTTGATGCATCGCAAATGCCCTTTTAGAGGGCGCAAACGGCCGGTTTTTGCGAATCGCACCGTTTGCGCTCGCAAAAATGGTTGATGCATGTACCTGTATATTTCTTAGCGGGAAAGTTTTTTTTTTACCGTGGGAGGAATGTGATCAGGAAAGTGGTGATCTTTCAATCTAGCTACATCCTCCACTACTGCTTCTCTTGGAACTCTTGCCTGTTCTACTACAACAAGGCTGCCTATCAGAGACTGCTGAAACTGAACACATGTCATCTTTGACTCTGGAGAACAATCCTTAAATACAACAAAAGCATTGAAGGTTGCTAAATGGATTAAATGGATAGCCAACTTCTTATACCAAATGTACGCCTTATGAACAGCAGTGTAAGGTTCCAACCTCTGATCTACTCGATCTACACCACCCATGTGCTTATTGTAGCCTAAAATGCACACAGGTTTGCGCACTTCAGCAACCTGACCCCAACTAGTCACAGGTGAAGTACTTTCATTATGGATGGTAGTAAGCATATACACATCTCTCCTGTCAGAAAATTTCAGAGCTAGAAGTTCATCGCTACGCAAGGCACTGCACTGTCCCTTCTGAAGTGTTTTACAAACAAGCTCTTTTGGGTAACCTTTACGGTTAGAGCGGAATTCGCCACAAGCAACAGTGTCCACTTTGAACAATTACTTGAACAATGGCACACCAGTGTAAAAGGTATCTACGTATAAATTGTGACCTTTGTTAAAAAGTTGTCTACCAAGTTCCCACACAGTTTTTTCTGTAACTCCAAAAGTGGACAGACAACCAGGGAGGTCAATGCTGGAATTCCTACCGGTGTAGACCCTGAAATTATAGACCTATCCAGTACTACTCTCAGACAGCATATACATCTTAATTCCATAACATGCCCTCTTGCTAGGAATGTGCTGCCTAAAAAACAATCGTCCCTTGAACAGGACCAAAGACTTGTCCACAGCTATTTCTTTCCCTGGCACACGGGTCTCTGAAAATCGATCTACCAAGTGATCAAGGACAGCCTAACCTTAAAAAGATGGTCATAATCTTGTGGCAACGCTAAATCATTATCAACAAAATGCAACATGCGAATAAGAAGAAAATACCAATCATGACTCATGGTTGCAGGAAATTTTGCTGTTGCCACCAAGGGATTAGAAGAGCAATATGAAGACAGCGACGGCTTCCTTATAAGGCCCATCAAAAAAGTTAAACCCAAGAACTTCTTTAGCTCGTCCAGATTTGTGGAAGTCCACCGGGTAGGTCTAGAGTGGGGCTTAGTCTGGCACTGTTGTCCCTCAAATACTGTCAGCATACAAATTAGTCGGCTCAACAATCGCACCCAAAAATACATTGTCCATAAACAACTGGAAAAAATGTATAGGCAAACAATTGTCACACTTTACTCTATACCCGGCAACACCACTAAAGGCAGGCAACACCGGCTGCACCATGTTTGGGTCAACCCAGAGTCCAGCACTTTCAACAGGAAGCCTTGCAGCCCCAGGCTGCAATCCAGATGCTTCTTGCTGCACTAATGGCACACCAGTGTCATCCTCTGTGAAGGAAGTGACCCGATTAGGGTCACCCGGGTCACTCGCGACCACCTCTCAGCCTTCCATACAAATGAAGAGTCGGTCAGACAGTAGAGAATACAAACCAATATATTTATTCAGATACACTCGAGTGGAGCCCAGTCTGCCCAGTCTCTTAGGATTGCTGCAGAGGGACTGACATCAGCAAACATGGTGATACATTATGTACGATTCAGAACCAATGAAGGCACGCCCACAATGGAATTTTCCAGGCAGATGCAGCTACACAAAGAAGTACAGAAGGATAAGTTTCGATCCTGAGGCCGGGGACACACTATCTCCTAATCAAGGTCACTCCGTCCGTGCCCACCGCTAGACTAGTGGGAGAAGGCCTCTACATAGTGGGAAAGGTATGCGCTAATAAGAACAGTGTATTCATTAGAGAAAAAGCAAGGCCCAGCCTTGGAGAAGCGAAACGTACCAAAAGCTGTTTTTACATGAAGGCAAAGATTAGTTTCAATCATGGTTCAAAATGGCGGGCAAACATAAAATGGTGCAGCGCATGCTAACTTACATAGGAGGATGTAGCCTTATGGCTAGAGCGGTTGACGTTGGAGCTGGGGAACCGGGTTCGAGTCTCGGCAACGACGCTCAACATCCTGTGATTCTGGGCAAATCATTTAGGGGCCGATTCCGATTTGGGCCGGAAATCTCTCCGACCGAGCCGGACCTGGAGAGATTTCCGACCGAATCGGACCCTAGCAGTCCGACCGGACGAGTACGATGCGTTCGCATGTCATCGGACTCGATTCGGTCGGACTCCCATTGAAGTCAATGGGAGCCAGTCGTACAACGCGTACGCGGGCTCCCATTGACTCAATGGGTGCGAGGCGAACAAGGGCGCCCCCTACAGCGGGTACGCCTCATAGCGGGTCGCGCCGTACATGCACAGGTAGGGGGGACCCATGGGTCCCCCCTGTGTGCGACTCGCGTGGCTACGCGTACAGGGTGGTCCGACACGGACCCCCAAAGTCCGGCTCCGACTGCTCTTTCGAGCCGGACTGCGCGACTCGGTCGGACTGCTCGAGGCGCGCATCGTACTTACCCGGCCGGGGAACGTCTCCATTGCGCGGTGCGAGTCGTGTCCGTGCGAGTCGGTCGGAGCGGTCGGGTCTCACAGACGAGTCGGTCGGTGCGGTTGGGTCTCGCGAACGAGTCGGTCGGCGATTTCGCATCGTACTCGCTCGCCCGGACGCACGTACGACTCGGTCGGGAAAGAGGGCTCCGAATCGGATCCGGTTAAGCCGAATCCGATTCGGTGCCCTACCGGCCGAGATCGGAATCGGCCCCTTAATCTCCCTGTGCCTAACAAAAATGAATGTGTCCTCATGTAACGAAACTTGTGCTCATGAAAAGCGCTCTGATACCCGATGTCTCGGGTCTAGTTCGCGCTATATAAAACTCTAAAAAAAGAAAAAAAACATACATAATCAACACAGCGAAAACATTTTTATTCTAACAGACCCTCCTTTTAGCATGAGCTAACCATGTTATGTTGTTATCAAGGAAAGTATAACATTTGCAAGAATAAGAAACATCACTACGAGTAGTTGCTCATATAGTCAATACTCAAAGATCCCCTCATCTATCTGCATCATATCATCAATATCTTTTTGTAACATAATTGCGGCATTAGTATCATGAACTGATATTTTCTGCTTGGGGGTGAGAACATTGACACAATAGGTGCAACAAGCTGGGAGACAGTGTATACAGAGGCAACAGGTTAAGAAAATACCAGCAACCACATCCAAGAAAGTGAGGATCTTCCAACCCCAAGATATTAACGTGTTCGAAAACCACCCCAACAGTGTCCAGGTACCTGCTTCTTGGTGTATCTCAGCCGATATCCTATGTAATTTCTGTATAGCTGAATAAACATTGAGGGCGTTATCAGGTATGTAAACACAACAGCTTCTGCCTATGACGTGACAGGCCCCTCCACGATCTGCAAGGATAACGTCTAACACCATCCTGTTCTGCAAGGTGACTAATCTCGTAGCCTGGAACTCAGCAGTGACATTCGTCATTATCCCAGCAGTTGTATTAATAACTGCTTCAACAACTCTAGTTAACTGAAGAACTTGAAGGCTATTTGCCATGGGGCCCCAAAAGGGTAGCAGGCCCTTTATAGCATCTCCAAATTGCTGTGCGGTAGTGTCTGTCTGATCTATATCCTTTGTGTCAACAACCCTTCTTACTCGAGCCAGGAATGCACTTCTACGTTGCACCTGATGAGTTTTGTGATAATTAGAGGGAAAAAGGAAAGGAACGATAACATGTGCCTGACCATCCCCGCGGGAGCCAGACGTGAGCCTGTGATCCACAGACAAAATAGACATTATGGGGTAGGATCAAGGGCGGACTATTAGTCGTATTCAGCTTGTAGGTGAAATTACATTTACTCTCACCCACCTTTATCTCCCCAGTCCCTTGGACAGAAAAATGAGCTGTCGTATTTGCCACTGATACAGGTATCGGTTTATCTTCAGTAAGATTTCGACTTCGGAAGGATTGGAAGTACTCAGAGGTGTTAAACCATTGGAAATCAGCCATTTCCATTCAAAACCAGACATTGTCCTTTACTCTATGGTACGTTTTCAAACAAGATTTTGAGGATAGTGTCCCTAGAGTCCCTTGTCCTGCTGGTCCTATGGGGTAAACCCTCGATAGAAGCGTTAATATTCATTTGCAGTATGAGAATCAGTGGATGTCATATCCAAAGTAGAAAGATGAAATTGGAAGTACACCAGTCGAAACAATTCATACCAACCCTCGCAGCTGTCAATATATGACAATGGAATAGACAACAAATTGTCGCTCTTATGAGTGACTGAAGGGAGCAACCCACAAACCCAACAATTAGTTGTATTGGACACACTATGAGTATGATGCAACATTTGTATTAATACATTGTCCATGTAGGACTGCCTGTGTGCTGCTTTGTGTGGGGCTAGAGTGACAAAAATGTGTTCAGGAGGAGTTGATGTTGTACCTACCAAGGAATGGACAGGATACTTCTCCTCTAGAAACCAGGATATTCCAAATATTGTCACTATTGCAACCACAACAATTAATATGCAAACTATTTTACTCTTTGTTGACCAACCTTGTGCTAAACGCGGCGGTGCAAATGGTTGTTCCTCCTCATCAATAGGCCGACCAAAGGGATGCATTATGAAGCAAGGAAAGAAATGCAACAAAATGATAGTAAAGGTAAGTGTTCCCAGTGTCCGTCAGAGCCTCACTGGTACAGGCTCCTATTGTTCACCAAACATAGGGGCTCTTGAGCACCAGCGGTGGAGCTTGCTCAGTCCTAAGCTCACGATGAATCCCACGTTGATCATGATAATGTACCCCCCTCCAAGAGAGCACTTTCGATCTATCCTGTCCAATGTCAAAACAGTGCACCAATCTCACATCACCCTAAACTAACTCCGTTAGTACTATGGCAAAGTACACCCTAACTTACACAGTCCATCCCTGACTAATCTGACTTCTCCTTTGGTGCACTATTCCTCAGCTGAGGACGCAAATTGTACCTGGTAACTCCAGGCACAGAGGGGTCAACAAAAAGGGGCTCCTGAATAGCTCGTACCTCCAGCAGGACTGCTGCATTCAACACTTCATCATTCTCTGCATCCGTTTGCGTCCAGATTAGTTTAGCATCACTGAAGGGGACAAACTGAGGCACCGTCTCGCACTCAGAGTCCCCTTCTACTCCTTCCTTGACCCACTGGTCATAAGGCAACGCAGAGGCACTCTCTTACAATGAGTGCCATGCACCCAATTCTTTCGGCCAGCGACCTTGACTGCAGTATGTGTAGCCAGAAGGACCTGTTCTGGCCCCTTCCAGCGCGGCTCCAAACTCTTCTTCATCTGAAAATTACGAATCAGAATGAAATCACCAGGCTGAATGTTGTGTCCGGGCCCCTCTGGTGTGACTGGCAGGGCTTCCCGGACCTGTTGGTGAATAGAACGCAAATTTTCAGTTAACTGGCAAAGGTAGTCAATTAATAATGGGTATTCAATATTTGAAAAACGCAGAGGTCGCGGGATGCCCCAGACATTTGCTGGGCGTCCAAATACGACCTCGTACGGTGACAATCCTGTCCTAGAATGTGCTGTTGTTCTTGTTGACAAAAGAGCTTATGGTAAAGCATCTGGCGACTGTAATCCTGTTGTCTCCTGAATTTTTGCCAATTTCAGTTTGAGAGTAGCATTGTACTTCTCAACCAAACCTGCTGACTGGGGGTGATTTGCAGCATGAAACTTCTGCTTTATGTGCGAACCATCACAAATTAACTGAATGACCTTGGCATTAAAATGACTTCCGTTATCACTCCAGATCAAACGGGGCAAGCCGAAACGAGGAAAGAACTCCTTTAGGAGTACCTTTGCAGTCGTCATGGCTGTATTATCTTTAGTGGGATAAGCCTCAACCCACTTACTGAATGCACAAACAACCACCAAAACATACTTCAAATTATTGCACCTATCTAGTTCTATATAGTTCATCTGGATGACCTCAAAAGGGAAAGTGGGTGGTGCAAAATTACCAGGTGGTGTAGGGGTACCCTTCCCAGGATTATGCATCATGCACACCATGCAGTACTTCACTAAATGTGCAGCTGTTTTCGAAATGTTATCATTCTGCCATACAGGGTCTAACAACTTGCAAACACCCTTAGCACTAATATGGGCTGGGCCATGAGCCATCGGGACTACAGGAAGAAAATGTGCATCTGGCAACATCCATCTCTGCTTCCCTGACTTATCAATCCAACATCCCTCATCGTTCAACTGTGCTGTACTTTCTTGCCACATTGCTAATTCCTCTACTGTTGCCTCACTTTGTATCTCCTTCACGTTCTCAAGTGTATCCTCAAACAAGGTGACTTCAGGCACTCACCTAGCGGGACCTGCTACAAACATTCTTTTCATTTTAGTCCGGGCTGTTTCCTTAGCTGTCTGATCTGCAAAAGCGTTCACCTTACCTACATCGTCAGTGACTTTCCGGTGGGCACTACACTTTACTATTGCCAATTTCTTAGGGAGTGTCAAAGTAGACAAAAGTCTCAATATAAGGTGCCCATGTTGTATCTTGGCACCATGAGAAGTAAGAAACCCTCTCTCTGCCCAGAGTCGCCCGAAGTTGTGCGCGACTCCAAAGGCGTACTGACTGTCAGTATAAATATTAACAACCAGCCCCTCACTCAATTCGCAAGCTCGTCTTAGGGCAACAAGCTCTGCAGCTTGGGCCGACTGATAGGGAATTCGTGATGTCTCAACTACCGTACGCAGCGTAGTAATAGCATATGCAGCAGTTGTAGTGCCATCTGGTAATTTAAAGCAAGAGCCATCAACATATAGTTCACCTTGGGGGTCAGATAAGGGAACATCAGTCAAGTCTACCCGTCCTTTCGTCTCTTCTTCCGTCCGGAAGACACAATCATGTTTACAATCTCATCATTCTCAGAAGGGAGGGGTAGTAACGTGGCTGGGTTCAGAGTGGCACCATTACACTTGCAGTAATTAACATTATGACCCATGAGGCAGGCAACCTCATCCCTGACCAGCATGCCAAAATTCATTTGAGCAACAAGCATAAGTTAATTTCCAGTTCATTTGATTTATCAAATACAGGAGTGCGCAACAATCTATATTCACAACTTTTAGAAAGTTGCCATTTTCGTGCCCTAACCATTTGGATCACTGACACAATATTGATGCACACAATATTGATATGCAAAAATAACCAAAATTAAATATCATTAACAAAAATATTGCCTTCCTGTACTTAACTAATAAAACCGCAGATATCAGGAACACAAATATCATTGTTTAGAATATCAATTTTCACTTCTATCGAAAACAAAGATATTGGAAGAAAAAATATTGTTACCTTTAAATAAACATGATTTGTCAAATATATCATCTCACACAATATCAACTACAATAATAAGGCCAAAATGATTCCATTATCATCAGTAAACATAAAAGAACTACTTTTATGTTAAACAAAACATTGAAATAAACATTAAACAATATATATACATTTTAACAAAAAATATATTACATCAAAATAATTATAATTGCCTCCCTCAAAAAACATAACTAAATTCATAATAATATAAACAAAAACAATTTACATAAACTACAAACATTCATACAACGATCTAAATATTAATAAATATATATATAACTAAAATAATATTAAAAAGTATTGCACTACATATTGAACATTACAAATAAAACATAAATTAGCGTTTCACATAGAAGAACATAACTGATAAAAAAATTCAAGCAAAAACAAAAACTAACCAATAAAATCAAACTATAAACAAACTTAACCAATAAAATCACACAAACAATTAAATCAACAATATAAAAGGTACACATATTTTATTAACTTAATACTCTAAATATGACAAAAGCTGCAAGAAGAGGAAACTCTGCCGGATTCTCGGACCAGACCCTGAAAACAGAAAAAGATACATCTCGACAACTACCTTGCAAAGTAAGTCAAACTTATAATTAAACTAAAAATTACTTTTAATTAAAATTGTAAAATAACAACTAATTAACAAAACACCCTCCAACTTTGATCTCTTTATATGTACTCACTAAAAAAATAATACCACATCGAGAAAGTGTTAACCTACCGAAAACAACAACGATCTCAAACCACAAAAAATACATAAAAAAGGAAGTAAATAAAAACTATTCTAAAGTAGAAACTCACCCTAAAACCGAAAAAAATAAAACTTATCAACCTCAACCTCTACAAACTACCAACAAATAAACATTTAAAATGAAACTGACACTCTTTTTTCTTCCAACAGAAACAAAAGCACCTTCCCCATATTACAACACCCCAATGGAAAAACTGCAAAATAGTGTGGTACATCTAAGAAGAACAAATATGTAAGTATAAATAAGACAAGTAGTTGCAAAATTTTATATGTAAATAACAAATGTATAAACATTTTAAATTTGTAATTTTTTAAACACTTTCACTATTTCCAGACATATTGACAGAAAGAGTAACATACATGACATACTAGAAAAGAAAGCAATTATTAAGTCACATGGGCTACACCTACAACCAAAAAAAGTGGAAACTGTGATTTGGAAATGTACTAATGCATACTGTGGGAGGGCCACTACAAAAGATGATGTTGTAATTAATGGAAGGTAACACAACCACCCCCAAATGTAATAGAAATAGAGGTAAGGGAGGTATTGCAGGACATAAGAGAGGCAAGCACTAGCTTCCAGAAGCCTGCAACAAAATTCCTAAAAGATATACTCCCTAAATTCCCTGAACACATCACAGGCCAACTACCACGTTTACCCACTTTAAAATGTTTAATTGCACAAACTAGAAAAAGCAACCAGTGACACCACTGCTGCCCCTAGCAGATACCAAGTTATAGAAATACCTGAACACATACAAAATTACACATAATGAGAAACCCTTTCTATTATATGACACCATTCAACCTTGTATGTCCCACCATTCAACCTTGTATGTCCCACCATTCAACCTTGTATGTCCCACCATTCAACCTTGTATGTCCCACCATTCAACCTTGTATGTCCCACCATTCAACCTATGTATGTCCCACCATTCAACCTGTATGTCCCACCATTCAACCTTATTGTATGTCCCACCATTCAACCTTATTTGGAATGGTGCTCAGGAAGTTATGATAGGTTTGTCCTCACTAGATTAAGATTCGACAACTTCCACCGTTTAGTTAGCTTCCCTATACAAAATGATTGGAACAGCAAGCTTTGTAGGTGCCCCTGTGACGAAATGTCTCCCCAAACGACTATACATGTGATTTTATTTTGTAAATTTTATAAAGTAGAAAGATCTAGATGGATTTTGCCAATGTTGAAGGGCGGGGGATGGAGACAATGTCGACCTGCCTTCCTTTATTTACAAAGATTGGATAATGTTTACTGTGTGGGAGCTATGTCTGGTCTCTTGAAGGCCATTTTGAAAAAAAGGAAAAGTATTACATGGGAAACTTAGCATGAGACAGATTGATTTCTAGAACACATGGGGCATCGAGTAATTGAGGATGTGATTTTAAGATTTTAGCGATATTTTAAGATGTATATATGCAAGGTATTAGTCTTTTTAAACAGTAGATTGTATATTTTTTATTGTGTAACTTTTATGATTTTTTTCTACTAAAAATCGAATAAAGTTTATTTGATTTGATTTGATTTTGACAACCTAAACAATGATAGACAAATCCTAATATTTTCTACAGCAGATAACGTACTTAAACAAGGCCATTGTCCCAGTGGTGGGCCCAGATGAAGACCGCACAACTCGTAATAAGGCCCATCGTAAATTGGGGATTTTAGGGGTTACGGACTCACTTAGCCTGCCTGTTTAAGCGGATAAGAACTCGGACAGACCTATGAACAGTGTGCGACTCCACCCCTAAGCAATGTATATACAAGCTCCTGCCCACTGGGGGAGCTGGTGATTGGTTTTCGGAGCCAGGAATCTGCACATGGGAGCTGTTTATCATTCATCCACAAACACTAAGCAGCATGTCATGTATCCCTCAAAGAACTATTTGCCCTATTGAAGAGCTCAGAAGAATGAAATATTGATATCAAGGGCTAACAGTACTGGCTGCACTTTAAGATTCAAGCGACTGCAAGAAAATTTGTACGTTATGAACTGCCTTAAACTACATTGACCATGATGTAATGGGTAGGACTGTGACAGAACAGTGATCAGTGTGCAATTCCACCCCTTAGCAATGCCAAGAGCCTTTGTTAGTTAGATCTGGTGAGTGGTTTGAATGAGAAAGATTTCCCAAATTAAGAAGGATTAGAAATTAGTTCCCTTGACCACTGCATTGAGGGTGAAAATTTGGGATTTAAATTGATGATGGTAAACCTTATAACCATTTGGTGTTTCCTTAATTAACATGTTGGAAATTCATCTGTAATGTACTTTCAATGGGAATAAGCTATAAAGCTTGTACTGATGACCTAGAACAGCATGTTACCAGACTTCATAATAAGTTCTTGATTCGTCCACCAGCTGTTCACAGGGGATAGGTCTTCTCACTGCAAGAGCTGAAGTACATATTCTACTGATTAAGACAACACTACTGAAAAGGACAATGAATTTTAAACGTGCATATTGCACATGAAGAGAAAACACACATTAAGAATTAGATAAGCTGACGTTCCCCCATGCTGCACACTTTCAGGAAGAGCCTCAAGACCTGGCTCTTTGGCTGAATTGAAGCTGTACCCCCCCCCCCTCCACAGTGCCTTGAGACCCTCACGGGTGAGTAGCACACTTCACAAATCCCTGATTGATTGAATTGTCCAGCACCGTAAAAGTGTGCTTGGATTACCTAGCGTCCGATTACGATGTCGGTCGGAAAGCCTCCGACCGACAGTTGGATTCTCCTAGACCGTGTCGGAACCCATCCACCGACTCGGTTGGAAACAATTCCGACCGACCGATTACGATGCTCGCGGTCGGAAGGGGAACCGTTTGGTCATTCCGAATCGGTTCCAACCATCAATTGGAGAATCCGAGTCGGTCAGAGTCGATTCGTATAGCTCTACAGACAGTGTTTCCAACCGACCGATTACGATGTCAGATTCTAACAGCCTTTCCCGCTTGGTCCGTCCGACACAAAAAGGCTGTCGGAAACTGACTTTGGGGGCCCCTAGCAGGCCCCTCTTCATCCTGGGGCCTCCGGTTGAGGTCCGTGGGGGTACCTAAGGGACCCCTCTGTAAAACCATGCACTGTGTGGCAGGCACCATGGGGTGCCCGCGACAGGGTGCAAGGTTTTTCGCAGACACCCATTTTCCCTATAGGAGCCTGTGTTGTCGGTCGGAACACAGGCTCCCATTGAAGTCAATTGGAGTCCTCCCGAACAGTGGGGCCCATTATGATAACGGGCGGATCACCACCGCCCGTATGGCGGTGGCGATCCGCCCGCTATTTTTCAACGCCCGCCACCCATTTCCCCCGCCATATTAGTATGGCGGGGGGTACCGCGGCGGACGGGAAGACCGTCCGCCGCTTTTCCGCCCGGTCCACAAGTCGACCGGGCGGAAAAGGTTTTAATATGGTGGCGGTGTCTGTTAGACACCGCCATCCATATTACGATACATGCGGGGATGTGCCTTTCCGGCATGTGGTCTTTTCTATTGGAGGCCCATAGCGGGCCCCCAGGAAGTTGGGGGGTGGGTGGTGCACATGGGGGGTACCTATGGTACCCCCCTGCATTTGCATGCACAACATGGCAGGCACCGCGCGGTGCCTGCCACGTTGTGCATGCAAATGCACGACATGCCTTTTTGGCATTGCGGCGGGTGGTGCTGAAAGCACCTCCCGCCGCAATGTTAAGAATGCAGGATGCGCCCGCCAGTGTGGCGGGTGCATCCTAATCACCCCCACGGGACCGCCGCACTTATGGCGGGCGGTCCCTTTCTCCGTCAGGATGGCCAGTGTTCGGAAGCATCGTAATTGTTCGGGAGGAACCGCTGACCACAAATCAGTCGCTCCCGATTTCGAGCCGCTGTCGGGAGGAGGAAACGCCGACCGACATCGTAATAAGCCACTTAGAGTAGAGTAGAATGATGAAACAAAGTAATTTTGAGATCATTTTATAACCATTTAGTTAAATTATTAACAGAAAATGTTGTGGAAGAGAAAAGTGAAGCTCAGCATTTCTTGCTAGAGTGATTCGATAACATATTTTGGTGCAAAACGCTCATGATACATGTTAGAGCTTTGAAATGTTTAGTGTAAGTGCCTAATATTATGTAGACTTTACATTTATGAAAACGATTTTTATTTGAAAAGATGAAAAAATATGTCGATACTTTGAAAATGTAGTAATAGGCCATGCACACAGTCGTGCATTTATATGTATTAATCACTAAGCAACCGTTTGAAATGCTTATATTTGATACATTAGAAAGATTTACAATGTTTTGCATAATTTAGGAGTGTTTTATTAAAAAGAAATATGATTTTTAAAGGTGTTTAAATGACTTTTCTTTTTAGGCTCTGATTTTCCATGACCTGATGTAGTAAACTTTTACCCTGTCCCCAGTGTTACATATTTTGTCCTGAACATGTTGCATTCCTTAGAGGACAGTTGGAAATCTTTTTCTTAATTCTCCATTGTGTGGATTTCATGGGAACTTAGCCTATTGACCGTGTCCCTGGATAATGCAACAATGTTAAGGCTCACTGTCGACGAACTTGTGAGGATGCAGCTTTTCGTGTTTCACATTACACTAGTGGGAAAATCTTCACAAGTTTCGACTTGTACCTGCTGAACGGAAGAGTGATCACATGCGGTCTCTTCACAGTGGATTGACAATAAACATCATGATGTCAAATTTACCTTAGAAAGTAACCTGCTTTTGAGGAGGAGAAACAAATTTCTCTTAGGACATTTTTGGAGAGATTATTGCTGGAGACTTCTTGCATGAACTTGTTCTTGCACTTTCCTGAGGACTCTTTGGCGATGCTATTGAGAACTGTTGCCATTGCTCCATCACTCCCTTAACTCTATTCTGCCTGTCGAACTTTCATAGGACTCTTTCCTAGTGGACTTTAACTTGTGCCCCTTTGAGAAACTCCTAAAAGGAACTATTTTGTTGATTTAGAATCTTCTTCTGTAATCTTTGATTTTATTGACCAGATGTTGAAAACTTTATTGCATGCATTAGTGTGTATGACAGAATATGTAAAATTGTTACTTATTTATATGAATTTTGAATCTTTGCTACGATAACCCATTTATTTAAAAGACTTGTTGTGAGTCTGTTATTGACTTTATGTGTTTCATTGAAACTGTGCATGGGAATTTGGCTGCCAATTAGTGATCCTCATTGGGTAGACCAACAGTAGTTGGGGATAGCCTAGATTCCACCCCTCACTTTCGATGAAGAAAGAACCATTGAGGATCATCGACCTCTGGAACTTAGTAATTAGATGTGGAGAAGTGACTAGCACTCTCATGGGATCGGTGCTAATCTAGAAACCTGTGTTTAACCTTTTGCTTCTGCTGTAACAAATCTTAGTATCAGAGTGATCTAGTGACATGAGGATTTAGGTCCCCAAACTTAGATCAACCCAAACATTTTAGATTTCCCCTGTCCAGCCCAAAAGCTAGAATCCCATGTTCGGCAGTAGGAGTGATGGAATAGCTGATGGATCTCAACGACTGGTAGCAGCAAAGGAGTGTGAGTATTAATAGGGTTGTGCATTGCATTGCTCTTGCTTAGGTTGTAGTATTAATTTGATGTGGCTGTATGTTGTTGAGTGGAGTGATTAAAGTTCACATGTTGGTTAAAGTCCTTTTGGGATTGTGGCACTTAATGCAAAGCTGAAGATGTTTACGGGTCCGTTTGTTGCCTATGATCCTGGTATATATATCTACGTGGTGGTCTTAGTGTAGAAGACACTAAGGGGGTGATTAGGATGGCGGGCGGATCACCACCGCCGGCCCGACGGTGGCGATCCGCCCCCCATCCCAACCCGATTTACCCCCGCCATATTATGATGGCGGGGGGTATCGCGGCGGACGCAAAGTGCGTCTGCCGCTTTTTCGCCGGTCGGCAATCGTTTCGATTGCCGGCTGGGCGGACTTGGGCCTTAATATGGTGGCGGTGCTTAGCAGGCACCGCCATCCATATTAGTATCTGTGTTGTTAAAGGCCTTTCCATGGCGGCGATGCCGCCATGGAAAGGCTGGCGGAGATTGCTTTGGGGGCCCGTTGAGGGCCCCGGGGGTGGGGGTGGGGGGCTGCACTTGGGGGTACCTATGGTACCCCTACATTGCCATGCACAAGGTGGCAGGCACGGTGCCTGCCACGTTGTGCATGGCAATGCACAATATGGCACTTTGGCATTGAGGCGGGTACTGCTTACAGCAGCACCTGCCGCAATGTCAAGTATGCGGAATGCGACTGCCAGGGTGGCGGTCGCATCCTAATTAGCGGTGTGGGACCGCCGCATGTCTGGTGCCCGGTCCCAGCACCGCTAGGTGGCGGGCGGACTAAAGTCCGCCCGCCATCCTAATAACCCCTCAGTAAGTTTTCTGCTGTATTGTGGTGTTGGTTGTGAGACGTCGTGGACAACATCTTTGGATAAGGACTTCCTAGTGTGTTAGTGGTATACGACTGGTGTAGTTGATCTCAGGTGCACAGGAAATAATGTATCAATTAAGGGTGAAATTGCACTGGTCGAGGATTCATTTGAAGTGAATGGTAAAAAAGGGATAGAAATAAGATATTTCGTACTTCCTTAGGGCAAGAGACATTCTTCCTTATGGAGCAGACAGTTTTTGTTGTTGAAACGCTTGACTATTGTTGTGTTTTTTACTTAGAAAATGCGCTGAAGGAAATTGTGAAGGAGAGTGAACTGTTGCGGAGAGCGAGATTGATGTCACAGTGTGTCGCACTGTGATTGGCTGGTTGGGGTTAAGCCGCGTTGGGATTGGTTGACAACGTCATAGAGAGTCGCACTGTTATTGGTCGACACTGGTAAATGCAAAGAATTGTGGGGGGACTTATTTCCTGTATTTTACGGAAAAACATTTGTGAATACAAATTTGAGTAATAATGACATTTTTCAAGGCTATATGAAAATTAATTAAGGGAGATGACAAAATACCTGCTAGGGTAGGAGTAGAAGCACCACCTGAAGGTACGTCAGAACATACTGTATTGATAGACCAAGGATTAAATCCATGTCTCTGGCTTGAATATTGGCTTAAACATACAGAAGAAGATGGGGCATTACAGTTTCCTCGTTATGGGGCATTTAATTTGAGAATCATTGAGAATTTAAGAAGGCGATTGTTTGAAATCAAACCACCTCCACGAGCTGCCTAATTTGAGTCACTAAATATTCATGAACACATTCCACACTAAAAGGAGAAAGAAAAGTATCAGAGAAGATATAGAAGGATTTTAGATTATTAACCAGAAGCTAGATGGGATGCACAACTGAAAGCATGGAGAGAAGACAATGTGCAGGGAGCTAGATTATTTCCAATGTTACCTGCTGAAGGAGAGGCTAAGGGGAAAAGGAACGAGAAAGAAAGCACATTGAGACAGAAAAGAATAAAGCAGAAACACATGGAGAAATTAATGACATAGATGATGAACTTTTGAATGATCTGCTAATGAGTTGTCCGCCACCATATAATGAAATCCAGAATGTGAATGTATCAAGTAGTACTACAGCTGAGATTCCAAGTGCCCCTGACACCCGGAATACAGAAGTATCAAGCAGTACTACAGCTGACATTTCAAATATTGCGCGATAATCTAATATACCACAAGAAGTTAGGCTGATTTCTCCTGTAAGGGGGGAACTTCGAGTAGTAGCTCCAGTAGACCCCTTTGAAATTAAATCTCTTGCTGCTTTGACAGTACCAGTTGCCAATGGACCTGTTGTACCTCTTTTTAAATGCAGGACACAAGTGAATACTGCACATACTCTGATTGCATCTGCAGGGATGAGTACCGTACATGGGAATACCCTAGATTTGGTGACGAGATCTTTTTTTTCAACGCCAATGGCACCGACTCGAAGTAATGCTACTGCAACTCAGAGTATAGGTTTCATCCAACCTCAGACACATTTTGATCTGAGAGATAGAACAGTGCAAAGGACAGCACCTTTTTGCATGCCTGAGCTCAATGAGCCTCCTGAATAGAGTTACCATGATTCTGAAAATACTGTGCCAATGGAGATGGACATTCCAGAGTCATTAGAATTTCTTGAGCACCCTGGCACTAGTAGAGATTTGCTTAGTGAAAATTCCCAATCAAACAGTTCGAGAAAACTGTTAGGGCTTACTCCACGCAAATTAGAAGAGTGGATTAAGGGTTCCAGTACTCTGAAAAATACAGTCTTGGGAATGTTTGAGTTCCAGTAAAGGTGAAAGCATTGGATGTGATCAAGTTGAAGGTGGAGTTAGAAGAAATGATTGCAGGAACACTTAGCACTTCAAGATTGGAGATTTATGAGGAAGAGGAATTATTGTACCTCTGTAAAGACATTACAAGATGAGCCAAATTCACACATGAGAGACTAGTTGAAATGGCTCAGAAATATGAAATAGATGCACAAAAATCGAAAGTGCTGCTAAGGTCATACAGATTAGACTTTAGTGACAAAGATCTTGCCAACATGAGCCCAGCTGGAATGAAGTTGCAGATTAGAAAATTAATAACACTGATCAAGAAATGGGACGATAGAGAGATGTGGGAAGACAGATGGTCAAAAAAGAAGGAAACATAAAGAGTTAAAAGGGAGACACCTTTTATTGTAATCGATAGAGGAGTTGGGGGAATACAGATGCTCCCAATGAGAGAAGTACCTGGAGGAGGATATGTGCGTGTGCCATGGACTGGGGCAGATTATTGTCATTTACAAACAAATTTACAAAATTGAGATAAAATCCAGTGGAATGGTACAGACAGATTGAAAGGTCTGTGAAGATTTTGAAGTTTTTGTGGATTTATTTGAATATCTTGTTTGACATTACAGTTCCGACTGATTTGTCATCAGAGTGTAAACTTTCTGTGGATTGGCCTGAGACAAACCCAGAGAGGGACACAAGGACTGGCGCTCCATCTCCTGTGGTATTTAGGAAATACCAGTAGTGATTTCTATACTAAAATCTAAAGTTTCCCCAAAAGAAATAGATCCGCAGAAAATAGACAGAACATCACCAGAAATTAAAGAATCAGTTCATGCCTTCTATGAAAGATTGATACAGGTTTTCCGACAGTACATTGGAACAGAAAATGTGGCAGAAAAAGATTGGGGACATTTTGTCTATAGATCTGTGATGGGTTTGAGACCTGAGGTTTCGACAAGGATTCAGGCGCGTTTATTGTGCTGGCAGAATAAACCGATTGATTAAATTCTATGTTATGCAAGATTTTGTGAGCATGAGATTGAATCAAAGCACAAGAAGCTGAAGGAGAAATTTATGATAGCTCAGATGAAAGCAGTACAGAAAGGACAGTATTCTTTTGGCAATGCAAAGCCAGTACAGGGAGGATTTAATTTGGCTCCTGTAATCCAGGGTGTTAATGGTTTTCAACAGCAGAATTTCCAGCAGCCAGGTAGAGGTCATGGTATGCAAACATATTCCAGATCAGGTGTTGATGTGTTGGCTTTGAAGAAAACAAATTCATGTCACGTTTGCGTAAAATTAGGGCATTGGAAACAAGAGTGTTTGACGTAAAATTAGGGCATTGGAAACAAGAGTGCAAGTTCAAAGTAAACAATCCTGGGAATCAGTTACAGAATGGAGGGTATGCACAGTTTCAGGGAAATAACATGGGTCAGACTAAACAAGTGTAAAGACAGAGGGGCAGATTTACAAGGCCCTTGCGCCACTTTTGCGTCACTTTTTCCATGTTAAAAATGACGCAAAAGTGGCGCAAGGGCCTTGTAAATAAGCCCCAGAGAATTCAAAATCCAAATACATCTCAGTCAGTGGAGATACCTCAAGACCCGATGCCACAGCAAAATGGTCAGGAACAAAGATATCACATGAATCAGAACCAGAATCAGAACCAGCAAATGGATAGAAATTCAACCCAAAATGTAGACGTTTCACACAGTACTTGATTCACTTAGATGATTTGACTCAGACCCGTTAGCATGACAGTGCCTGAGGGGGGAGGAAGGCTGCGTGCTTAGCGCATCCTTAGAGGTCGACCACAGTGGTCCTTGTGTGGGCGGTAAAGTAAGTGTGAGTCATGTCTCATTCCTTGTTGACACTGGTGCTACCTGCTCTACTGTAAGAACAGCAGAGGTCCCCAACCTACCCCTCTCGGCAGAAAGTATCCAAGTTGTAGGAGTCACAAATAAAAAACTGTCCACTCCGATTTCAGAACCAGTTCTTGTTAGAATAGGGTCTTTTGAAGATTTGCACTGATTTGTGCTGTGTGATTCAAGTGCAGTGAATCTACTTGGACGAGATCTCTTGAGTAAGCTGAACTGTTCCATCTATTGCACTCCAAAGGGAATTGAATTTCACACGAATGACAAAAGACTGAGATGGGAATGTTTCCTCTCTTAACTGTAGATGACTTGCCCATTGAACTGAAAGACACTGTTTTACCTCATGTTTGGGATTTTACAGGCAAAGATATCAGACTTATCAAAGGTATTGAACCAGTCCAAGCCACTGTCAAGCCAAATGCGAAATACTAGAGAACTCCACAATACAATTTGACTCCATAAACAGTTGCCGGAATTACTCCTATGATTGATTCAATGATTAAGCAAAGAATACTATGGGAAATAATGGGAAGCCCATGTAATGCTACCATTATGGGCTTGCAGAAGCCAAATGGCAAGTATCGCATTGTGCAGGATTTGCGCAAATTGAATGCCATTGTTGTTCCCTGTTGTCCTGTGGTACCGAATCCAGCTGTGATTTTATTTCAGACTCCATGAGAGGCCAAATGCTTTTCAGTCATTGACTTGTGCCAGGCCTTCTTTTCAATTCCATGGTGTGAGAATAGCCACATTTTATTCACCTTCCGGTTCGGCAGTCACGTTTTGGAAGGGTGCAGAGTACCACAAGGGTACACTGAAAGTCTTTCAATCTTTAATCAGATCTTTAAAAAGAATCTTGAGTCCTTGGTAATGCCAAATCATTCAGTACTTGTACAGTATATCGATGACCTGCTTGAGGCATGAATACGAAGGAAGCTTGCAAAACTGATGCCATTACATTGCTGAATCATCTGGCTGAAAATGGACATAAAGTGTCCCCGGCTAAGATACAGTTTTGCCACACTGAAGTACTGTACTTAGGACATCACATTGAGAATAGAACAAGGAATGTGTCGCAGGAAAGAATCTCAGCGATTCTTAAAATGAGTCCTCCAACCACGCAGAAAGAAGTCAGCATGCTCTTAGGAATGGTAGGCTATTGCAAACATTGGATTCCATATTTTTCTTTGACAGCAAAACCTCTGCAGAGGCTGACCCACAAAGACGTGTCCGATCCGGTATCTGGGATGGCAGTTGTATGACAGCCTTCATTGAGCTGCGAGAAAGCCTTTGTAGGGCACCAACTCTAGGAATGCCTGACTACAACAAGTGCTTTATGTTATTTTGAAGTGAGAGAGAAGGTTGTGCTCTTTCAGTACTGACACAGATGCACGGAAGTAACCATAGACCTGTGGCATATTTTTCAGCCGCTCTTGACCCTGTTGCCGCCGCATTGCCTGGATGTTTGAAAGTGGTTGCAGCGACATATGTGAGTCTTGAGCAGTGTGAAAGCATTGTTATGGGACATCCTTTGACTGTGTTTGTACCTTACTCAGTGAAGATACTGTTGACCCGTACTCAGACACAGTATTTATCTAATGGTGCACAGACACAATATCGAGTTTTTAATATCGACCTACATTAATATCGAGTTTTAAATATCGTGGGGACATAATATCGACATCAAGAATATCGACGACAAGAATATCGACCTGAAGGTAAGAAATATAGTTTTTGTTAATATCGAAGTTAGTAATATCGATAGCAAAAATATCGATGTTAATAATATCGATGTTTATATTAGTGTTATGTATTTTAGTATGTATTTTATATGTATGTGTTCTATATTTTTTGTTAAGTATTGTACTGTTTTTTTAAATATATGTATACATTTTTTAGAAGTTAGTAATTTTTTTTAAAGTAAATTATGTGTTTTAGTACCGTAGCGGGTTGTGGGTTTATAGGGGAATAGGGTGGGAAGTAATTTAATTATAGTAAATGTAATAATAATTTTTACAAAAACTACAATTGATGGACAGAATGCAGAACAATGTCATACATTCACCCCAGTGCAGAGATCTAGGCCCAAATCCATCGTTTTTTTGCTCACCATGCCATTCCAGTTTGAACCCAGCCATATGCAAATCAGTCTTGACCCTGTGCCCAATGGGAACAGTCCAGCCCGAACTGCCAGGCGAGGAGGTCCTCCCTGGACTGGAAACAAGCATCCTAGGACCGGTTTCGGGGTTTCACCCCTCTTCAGCCAGGATAGCTTGACTCCAGTGGCATGGAGAGCATGGGACCCATGTCTGGGCATACCCGTCCCACTCGGGGTGACAAATGCAAAAACAACAATTGATGGACAGAATGCAGAACAATGTCATACATTCACCCCAGTGCAGAGATCTGGGCCTAAATCCATCGTTTTTGCTCACCATGCCATTCCAGTTTGAACCCAGCCATATGCAAATCAGTCTTGACCCTGTGCACAATGGGAACAGTCCAGCCCGAACTGCCAGGCGAGGAGGTCCTCCCTGGACTGGAAACAAGCATCCTAGGACCGGTTTCGGGGTTTCACCCCTCTTCAGCCAGGATAGCTTGACTCCAGTGGCATGGAGAGCACGGGACCCACGTCTGGGCATACCCGTCCCACTCGGGGTGACAAATGCAAAAACAACAATTGATGGACAGAATGCAGAACAATGTCATACATTCACCCCAGTGCAGAGATCTGGGCCTAAATCCATCGTTTTTTTGCTCACCATGCCATTCCAGTTTGAACCCAGCCATATGCAAATCAGTCTTGACCCTGTGCCCAATGGGAACAGTCCAGCCCGAACTGCCAGGCGAGGAGGTCCTCCCTGGACTGGAAACAAGCATCCTAGGACCGGTTTCGGGGTTTCACCCCTCTTCAGCCAGGATAGCTTGACTCCAGTGGCATGGAGAGCACGGGACCCACGTCTGGGCATACCCGTCCCACTCGGGGTGACAAATGCAAAAACAACAATTGATGGACAGAATGCAGAACAATGTCATACATTCACCCCAGTGCAGAGATCTGGGCCTAAATCCATCGTTTTTTTGCTCACCATGCCATTCCAGTATGAACCCAGCCATATGCAAATCAGTCTTGACCCTGTGCCCAATGGGAACAGTCCAGCCCGAACTGCCAGGTGAGGAGGTCCTCCCTGGACTGGAAACAAGCATCCTAGGACCGGTTTCGGGATTTCACCCCTCTTCAGCCAGGATAGCTTGACTCCAGTGGCATGGAGAGCACAGGACCCACGTCTGGGCATACCCGTCCCACTCGGGGTGACAAATGCAAAAACAACAATTGATGGACAGAATGCAGAACAATGTCATACATTCACCCCAGTGCAGAGATCTGGGCCTAAATCCATCGTTTTTGCTCACCATGCCATTCCAGTTTGAACCCAGCCATATGCAAATCAGTCTTGACCCTGTGCCCAATGGGAACAGTCCAGCCCGAACTGCCAGGCGAGGAGGTCCTCCCTGGACTGGAAACAAGCATCCTAGGACCGGTTTCGGGGTTTCACCCCTCTTCAGCCAGGATAGCTTGACTCCAGTGGCATGGAGAGCACGGGACCCACGTCTGGGCATACCCGTCCCACTCGGGGTGACAAATGCAAAAACAACAATTGATGGACAAAATGCAGAACAATGTCATACATTCACCCCAGTGCAGAGATCTGGGCCTAAATCCATCGTTTTTTGCTCACCATGCCATTCCAGTTTGAACCCAGCCATATGCAAATCAGTCTTGACCCTGTGCCCAATGGGAACAGTCCAGCCCGAACTGCCAGGCGAGGAGGTCCTCCCTGGACTGGAAACAAGCATCCTAGGACCGGTTTCGGGGTTTCACCCATCTTCAGCCAGGATAGCTTGACTCCAGTGGCATGGAGAGCACGGGACCCACGTCTGGGCATACCCGTCCCACTCGGGGTGACAAATGCAAAAACAACAATTGATGGACAGAATGCAGAACAATGTCATACATTCACCCCAGTGCAGAGATCTGGGCCTAAATCCATCGTTTTTTTGCTCACCATGCCATTCCAGTTTGAACCCAGCCATATGCAAATCAGTCTTGACCCTGTGCCCAATGGGAACAGTCCAGCCCGAACTGCCAGGCGAGGAGGTCCTCCCTGGAGGGGAAACAAGCATCCTAGGACCGGTTTCGGGGTTTCACCCCTCTTCAGCCAGGATAGCTTGACTCCAGTGGCATGGAGAGCACGGGACCCACGTCTGGGCATACCCGTCCCACTCGGGGTGACAAATCCAAAAACAACAATTGATGGACAGAATGCAGAACAATGTCATACATTCACCCCAGTGCAGAGATCTGGGCCTAAATCCATCGTTTTTTTGCTCACCATGCCATTCCAGTTTGAACCCAGCCATATGCAAATCAGTCTTGACCCTGTGCCCAATGGGAACAGTCCAGCACGAACTGCCAGGCGAGGAGGTCCTCCCTGGACTGGAAACAAGCATCCTAGGACCGGTTTCGGGGTTTCACCCCTCTTCAGCCAGGATAGCTTGACTCCAGTGGCATGGAGAGCACGGGACCCACGTCTGGGCATACCCGTCCCACTCGGGGTGACAAATGCAAAAACAACAATTGTTGGACAGAATGCAGAACAATGTCATACATTCACCCCAGTGCAGGGATCTGGGCCTAAATCCATCGTTTTTTGCTCACCATGCCATTCCAGTTTGAACCCAGCCATATGCAAATCAGTCTTGACCCTGTGCCCAATGGGAACAGTCCAGCCCGAACTGCCAGGCGAGGAGGTCCTCCCTGGAATGGAAACAAGCATCCTAGGACCGGTTTCGGGGTTTCACCCCTCTTCAGCCAGGATAGCTTGACTCCAGTGGCATGGAGAGCACGGGACCCACGTCTGGGCATACCCGTCCCACTTGGGGTGACAAATGCAAAAACAACAATTGATGGACAGAATGCAGAACAATGTCATACATTTACCCCAGTGCAGAGATCTGGGCCTAAATCCATCGTTTTTTGCTCACCATGCCATTCCAGTTTGAACCCAGCCATATGCAAATCAGTCTTGACCCTGTGCCCAATGGGAACAGTCCAGCCCGAACTGCCAGGCGAGGAGGTCCTCCCTGGACTGGAAACAAGCATCCTAGGACCGGTTTCGGGGTTTCACCCCTCTTCAGGCAGGATAGCTTGACTCCAGTGGCATGGAGAGCACGGGACCCACGTCTGGGCATACCCGTCCCACTCGGGGTGACAAATGCAAAAACAACAATTGATGGACAGAATGCAGAACAATGTCATACATTCACCCCAGTGCAGAGATCTGGGCCTAAATCCATCGTTTTTTGCTCACCATGCCATTCCAGTTTGAACCCAGCCATATGCAAATCAGTCTTGACCCTGTGCCCAATGGGAACAGTCCAGCCCGAACTGCCAGGCGAGGAGGTCCTCCCTGGACTGGAAACAAGCATCCTAGGACCGGTTTCGGGGTTTCACCCCTCTTCAGCCAGGATAGCTTGACTCCAGTGGCATGGAGAGCACGGGACCCACGTCTGGGCATACCCGTCCCACTCGGGGTGACAAATGCAAAAACAACAATTGATGGACAGAATGCAGAACAATGTCATACATTCACCCCAGTGCAGAGATCTGGGCCTAAATCCATCGTTTTTTTCTCACCATGCCATTCCAGTTTGAACCCAGCCATATGCAAATCAGTCTTGACCCTGTGCCCAATGGGAACAGTCCAGCCCGAACTGCCAGGCGAGGAGGTCCTCCCTGGACTGGAAACAAGCATCCTAGGACCGGTTTCGGGGTTTCACCCCTCTTCAGCCAGGATAGCTTGACTCCAGTGGCATGGAGAGCACGGGACCCACGTCTGGGCATACCCGTCCCACTCAGGGTGACAAATGCAAAAACAACAATTGATGGACAGAATGCAGAACAATGTCATACATTCACCCCAGTGCAGAGATCTGGGCCTAAATCCATCGTTTTTTTGCTCACCATGCCATTCCAGTTTGAACCCAGCCATATGCAAATCAGTCTTGACCCTGTGCCCAATGGGAACAGTCCAGCCCGAACTGCCAGGCGAGGAGGTCCTCCCTGGACTGGAAACAAGCATCCTAGGACCGGTTTTGGGGTTTCACCCCTCTTCAGCCAGGATAGCTTGACTCCAGTGGCATGGAGAGCACGGGACCCACGTCTGGGCATACCCGTCCCACTCGGGGTGACAAATGCAAAAACAACAATTGATGGACAGAATGCAGAACAATGTCATACATTCACCCCAGTGCAGAGATCTGGGCCTAAATACATCGTTTTTGCTCACCATGCCATTCCAGTTTGAACCCAGCCATATGCAAATCAGTCTTGACCCTGTGCCCAATAGGAACAGTCCAGCCCGAACTGCCAGGCGAGGAGGTCCTCCCTGGACTGGAAACAAGCATCCTAGGACCGGTTTCGGGGTTTCACCCCTCTTCAGCCAGGATAGCTTGACTCCAGTGGCATGGAGAGCACGGGACCCACGTCTGGGCATACCCGTCCCACTCGGGGTGACAAATGCAAAAACAACAATTGATGTACAGAATGCAGAACAATGTCATACATTCACCCCAGTGCAGAGATCTGGGCCTAAATCCATCGTTTTTTTGCTCACCATGCCATTCCAGTTTGAACCCAGCCATATGCAAATCAGTCTTGACCCTGTGCCCAATGGGAACAGTCCAGCCCGAACTGCCAGGCGAGGAGGTCCTCCCTGGACTGGAAACAAGCATCCTAGGACCGGTTTCGGGGTTTCACCCCTCTTCAGCCAGGATAGCTTGACTCCAGTGGCATGGAGAGCACGGGACCCACGTCTGGGCATACCCGTCCCACTCGGGGTGACAAATGCAAAAACAACAATTGATGGACAGAATGCAGAACAATGTCATACATTCACCCCAGTGCAGAGATCTGGGCCTAAATCCATCGTTTTTTGCTCACCATGCCATTCCAGTTTGAACCCAGCCATATGCAAATCAGTCTTGACCCTGTGCCCAATGGGAACAGTCCAGCCCGAACTGCCAGGCGAGGAGGTCCTCCCTGGACTGGAAACAAGCATCCTAGGACCGGTTTCGGGGTTTCACCCCTCTTCAGCCAGGATAGCTTGACTCCAGTGGCATGGAGAGCACGGGACCCACGTCTGGGCATACCCGTCCCACTCAGGGTGACAAATGCAAAAACAACAATTGATGGACAGAATGCAGAACAATGTCATACATTCACCCCAGTGCAGAGATCTGGGCCTAAATCCATCGTTTTTTTGCTCACCATGCCATTCCAGTTTGAACCCAGCCATATGCAAATCAGTCTTGACCCTGTGCCCAATGGGAACAGTCCAGCCCGAACTGCCAGGCGAGGAGGTCCTCCCTGGACTGGAAACAAGCATCCTAGGACCGGTTTCGGGGTTTCACCCCTCTTCAGCCAGGATAGCTTGACTCCAGTGGCATGGAGAGCACGGGACCCACGTCTGGGCATACCCGTCCCACTCGGGGTGACAAATGCAAAAACAACAATTGATGGACAGAATGCAGAACAATGTCATACATTCACCCCAGTGCAGAGAACTGGGCCTAAATCCATCGTTTTTTTGCTCACCGTGCCATTCCAGTTTGAACCCACCAATATGCAAATCAGTCTTGACCCTGTGCCCAATGGGAACAGTCCAGCCCGAACTGCCAGGCGAGGAGGTCCTCCCTGGACTGGAAACAAGCATCCTAGGACCGGTTTCGGGGTTTCACCCCTCTTCAGCCAGGATAGCTTGACTCCAGTGGCATGGAGAGCACGGGACCCACGTCTGGGCATACCCGTCCCACTCGGGGTGACAAATGCAAAAACAACAATTGATGGACAGAATGCAGAACAATGTCATACATTCACCCCAGTGCAGAGAACTGGGCCTAAATCCATCGTTTTTTTGCTCACCGTGCCATTCCAGTTTGAACCCACCAATATGCAAATCAGTCTTGACCCTGTGCCCAATGGGAACAGTCCAGCCCGAACTGCCAGGCGAGGAGGTCCTCCCTGGACTGGAAACAAGCATCCTAGGACCGGTTTCGGGGTTTCACCCTCTTCAGCCAGGATAGCTTGACTCCAGTGGCATGGAGAGCACGGGACCCACGTCTGGGCATACCCGTCCCACTTGGGGTGACAAATGCAAAAACAACAATTGATGGACAGAATGCAGAACAATGTCATACATTCACCCCAGTGCAGAGATCTGGGCCTAAATCCATCGTTTTTTTCTCACCATGCCATTCCAGTTTGAACCCAGCCATATGCAAATCAGTCTTGACCCTGTGCCCAATGGGAACAGTCCAGCCCGAACTGCCAGGCGAGGAGGTCCTCCCTGGACTGGAAACAAGCATCCTAGGACCGGTTTCGGGGTTTCACCCCTCTTCAGCCAGGATAGCTTGACTCCAGTGGCATGGAGAGCACGGGACCCACGTCTGGGCATACCCGTCCCACTCAGGGTGACAAATGCAAAAACAACAATTGATGGACAGAATGCAGAACAATGTCATACATTCACCCCAGTGCAGAGATCTGGGCCTAAATCCATCGTTTTTTGCTCACCATGCCATTCCAGTTTGAACCCAGCCATATGCAAATCAGTCTTGACCCTGTGCCCAATGGGAACAGTCCAGCCCGAACTGCCAGGCGAGGAGGTCCTCCCTGGACTGGAAACAAGCATCCTAGGACCGGTTTTGGGGTTTCACCCCTCTTCAGCCAGGATAGCTTGACTCCAGTGGCATGGAGAGCACGGGACCCACGTCTGGGCATACCCGTCCCACTCGGGGTGACAAATGCAAAAACAACAATTGATGGACAGAATGCAGAACAATGTCATACATTCACCCCAGTGCAGAGATCTGGGCCTAAATACATCGTTTTTTTGCTCACCATGCCATTCCAGTTTGAACCCAGCCATATGCAAATCAGTCTTGACCCTGTGCCCAATAGGAACAGTCCAGCCCGAACTGCCAGGCGAGGAGGTCCTCCCTGGACTGGAAACAAGCATCCTAGGACCGGTTTCGGGGTTTCACCCCTCTTCAGCCAGGATAGCTTGACTCCAGTGGCATGGAGAGCACGGGACCCACGTCTGGGCATACCCGTCCCACTCGGGGTGACAAATGCAAAAACAACAATTGATGTACAGAATGCAGAACAATGTCATACATTCACCCCAGTGCAGAGATCTGGGCCTAAATCCATCGTTTTTTGCTCACCATGCCATTCCAGTTTGAACCCAGCCATATGCAAATCAGTCTTGACCCTGTGCCCAATGGGAACAGTCCAGCCCGAACTGCCAGGCGAGGAGGTCCTCCCTGGACTGGAAACAAGCATCCTAGGACCGGTTTCGGGGTTTCACCCCTCTTCAGCCAGGATAGCTTGACTCCAGTGGCATGGAGAGCACGGGACCCACGTCTGGGCATACCCGTCCCACTCGGGGTGACAAATGCAAAAACAACAATTGATGGACAGAATGCAGAACAATGTCATACATTCACCCCAGTGCAGAGATCTGGGCCTAAATCCATCGTTTTTTGCTCACCATGCCATTCCAGTTTGAACCCAGCCATATGCAAATCAGTCTTGACCCTGTGCCCAATGGGAACAGTCCAGCCCGAACTGCCAGGCGAGGAGGTCCTCCCTGGACTGGAAACAAGCATCCTAGGACCGGTTTCGGGGTTTCACCCCTCTTCAGCCAGGATAGCTTGACTCCAGTGGCATGGAGAGCACGGGACCCACGTCTGGGCATACCCGTCCCACTCAGGGTGACAAATGCAAAAACAACAATTGATGGACAGAATGCAGAACAATGTCATACATTCACCCCAGTGCAGAGATCTGGGCCTAAATCCATCGTTTTTTTGCTCACCATGCCATTCCAGTTTGAACCCAGCCATATGCAAATCAGTCTTGACCCTGTGCCCAATGGGAACAGTCCAGCCCGAACTGCCAGGCGAGGAGGTCCTCCCTGGACTGGAAACAAGCATCCTAGGACCGGTTTCGGGGTTTCACCCTCTTCAGCCAGGATAGCTTGACTCCAGTGGCATGGAGAGCACGGGACCCACGTCTGGGCATACCCGTCCCACTCGGGGTGACAAATGCAAAAACAACAATTGATGGACAGAATGCAGAACAATGTCATACATTCACCCCAGTGCAGAGAACTGGGCCTAAATCCATCGTTTTTTGCTCACCGTGCCATTCCAGTTTGAACCCACCAATATGCAAATCAGTCTTGACCCTGTGCCCAATGGGAACAGTCCAGCCCGAACTGCCAGGCGAGGAGGTCCTCCCTGGACTGGAAACAAGCATCCTAGGACCGGTTTCGGGGTTTCACCCCTCTTCAGGCAGGATAGCTTGACTCCAGTGGCATGGAGAGCACGGGACCCACGTCTGGGCATACCCGTCCCACTTGGGGTGACAAATGCAAAAACAACAATTGATGGACAGAATGCAGAACAATGTCATACATTCACCCCAGTGCAGAGATCTGGGCCTAAATCCATCGTTTTTTGCTCACTATGCCATTCCAGATTGAACCCAGCCATATGCAAATCAGTCTTGACCCTGTGCCCAATGGGAACAGTCCAGCCCGAACTGCCAGGCGAGGAGGTCCTCCCTGGACTGGAAACAAGCATCCTAGGACCGGTTTCGGGGTTTCACCCCTCTTCAGCCAGGATAGCTTGACTCCAGTGGCATGGAGAGCACGGGACCCACATCTGGGCATACCCGTCCCACTCGGGGTGACAAATGCAAAAACTGCATTTGATGGACAGTATGCAGAACAATGTCATACATTCACCCCAGTGCAGAGATCTGGGCCTAAATCCATCGTTTTTTTGCTCACCATGCCATTCCAGTTTCAACCCAGCCATATGCAAATCAGTCTTGACCCTGTGCCCAATGGGAACAGTCCAGCCCGAACTGCCAGGCGAGGAGGTCCTCCCTGGACTGGAAACAAGCATCCTAGGACCGGTTTTGGGGTTTCACCCCTCTTCAGCCAGGATAGCTTGACTCCAGTGGCATGGAGAGCACGGGACCCACGTCTGGGCATACCCGTCCCACTCGGGGTGACAAATGCAAAAACAACAATTGATGGACAGAATGCAGAACAATGTCATACATTCACCCCAGTGCAGAGATCTGGGCCTAAATCCATCGTTTTTTTGCTCACCATGCCATTCCAGTTTGAACCCAGCCATATGCAAATCAGTCTTGACCCTGTGCCCAATGGGAACAGTCCAGCCCGAACTGCCAGGCGAGGAGGTCCTCCCTGGACTGGAAACAAGCATCCTAGGACCGGTTTCGGGGTTTCACCCCTCTTCAGCCAGGATAGCTTGACTCCAGTGGCATGGAGAGCACGGGACCCACGTCTGGGCATACCCGTCCCACTCGGGGTGACAAATGCAAAAACAACAATTGATGGACAGAATGCAGAACAATGTCATACATTCACCCCAGTGCAGAGATCTGGGCCTAAATCCATCGTTTTTTTGCTCACCATGCCATTCCAGTTTGAACCCAGCCATATGCAAATCAGTCTTGACCCTGTGCCCAATGGGAACAGTCCAGCCCGAACTGCCAGGCGAGGAGGTCCTCCCTGGACTGGAAACAAGCATCCTAGGACCGGTTTCGGGGTTTCACCCCTCTTCAGCCAGGATAGCTTGACTCCAGTGGCATGGAGAGCACGGGACCCACGTCTGGGCATACCCGTCCCACTCGGGGTGACAAATGCAAAAACAACAATTGATGGACAGAATGCAGAACAATGTCATACATTCACCCCAGTGCAGAGATCTGGGCCTAAATCCATCGTTTTTTGCTCACCATGCCATTCCAGTTTGAACCCAGCCATATGCAAATCAGTCTTGACCCTGTGCCCAATGGGAACAGTCCAGCCCGAACTGCCAGGCGAGGAGGTCCTCCCTGGACTGGAAACAAGCATCCTAGGACCGGTTTCGGGGTTTCACCCCTCTTCAGCCAGGATAGCTTGACTCCAGTCGCATGGAGGGCACGGGACCCACGTCTGGGCATACCCGTCCCACTCGGGGTGACAAATGCAAAAACAACAATTGATGGACAGAATGCAGAACAATGTCATACATTCACCCCAGTGCAGAGATCTGGGCCTAAATCCATCGTTTTTTGCTCACCATGCCATTCCAGTTTGAATCCAGCCATATGCAAATCAGTCTTGATCCTGTGCCCAATGGGAACAGTCCAGCCCGAACTGCCAGGCGAGGAGGTCCTCCCTGGACTGGAAACAAGCATCCTAGGACCGGTTTCGGGGTTTCACCCCTCTTCAGCCAGGATAGCTTGACTCCAGTGGCATGGAGAGCACGGGACCCACGTCTGGGCATACCCGTCCCACTCGGGGTGCCAAATGCAAAAACAACAATTGTTGGACAGAATGCAGAACAATGTCATACATTCACCCCAGTGCAGGGATCTGGGCCTAAATCCATCGTTTTTTGCTCACCATGCCATTCCAGTTTGAACCCAGCCATATGCAAATCAGTCTTGACCCTGTGCCCAATGGGAACAGTCCAGCCCGAACTGCCAGGCGAGGAGGTCCTCCCTGGACTGGAAACAAGCATCCTAGGACCGGTTTCGGGGTTTCACCCCTCTTCAGCCAGGATAGCTTGACTCCAGTGGCATGGAGAGCACGGGACCCACGTCTGGGCATACCCGTCCCACTCGGGGTGACAAATGCAAAAACAACAATTGATGTACAGAATGCAGAACAATGTCATACATTCACCCCAGTGCAGAGATCTGGGCCTAAATCCATCGTTTTTTTGCTCACCATGCCATTCCAGTTTGAACCCAGCCATATGCAAATCAGTCTTGACCCTGTGCCCAATGGGAACAGTCCAGCCCGAACTGCCAGGCGAGGAGGTCCTCCCTGGACTGGAAACAAGCATCCTAGGACCGGTTTCGGGGTTTCACCCCTCTTCAGCCAGGATAGCTTGACTCCAGTGGCATGGAGAGCACGGGACCCACGTCTGGGCATACCCGTCCCACTCGGGGTGACAAATGCAAAAACAACAATTGATGGACAGAATGCAGAACAATGTCATACATTCACCCCAGTGCAGAGATCTGGGCCTAAATCCATCGTTTTTGCTCACCATGCCATTCCAGTATGAACCCAGCCATATGCAAATCAGTCTTGACCCTGTGCCCAATGGGAACAGTCCAGCCCGAACTGCCAGGTGAGGAGGTCCTCCCTGGACTGGAAACAAGCATCCTAGGACCGGTTTCGGGATTTCACCCCTCTTCAGCCAGGATAGCTTGACTCCAGTGGCATGGAGAGCACAGGACCCACGTCTGGGCATACCCGTCCCACTCGGGGTGACAAATGCAAAAACAACAATTGATGGACAGAATGCAGAACAATGTCATACATTCACCCCAGTGCAGAGATCTGGGCCTAAATCCATCGTTTTTTGCTCACCATGCCATTCCAGTTTGAACCCAGCCATATGCAAATCAGTCTTGACCCTGTGCCCAATGGGAACAGTCCAGCCCGAACTGCCAGGCGAGGAGGTCCTCCCTGGACTGGAAACAAGCATCCTAGGACCGGTTTCGGGGTTTCACCCCTCTTCAGCCAGGATAGCTTGACTCCAGTGGCATGGAGAGCACGGGACCCACGTCTGGGCATACCCGTCCCACTCGGGGTGACAAATGCAAAAACAACAATTGATGGACAAAATGCAGAACAATGTCATACATTCACCCCAGTGCAGAGATCTGGGCCTAAATCCATCGTTTTTTTGCTCACCATGCCATTCCAGTTTGAACCCAGCCATATGCAAATCAGTCTTGACCCTGTGCCCAATGGGAACAGTCCAGCCCGAACTGCCAGGCGAGGAGGTCCTCCCTGGACTGGAAACAAGCATCCTAGGACCGGTTTCGGGGTTTCACCCATCTTCAGCCAGGATAGCTTGACTCCAGTGGCATGGAGAGCACGGGACCCACGTCTGGGCATACCCGTCCCACTCGGGGTGACAAATGCAAAAACAACAATTGATGGACAGAATGCAGAACAATGTCATACATTCACCCCAGTGCAGAGATCTGGGCCTAAATCCATCGTTTTTTTGCTCACCATGCCATTCCAGTTTGAACCCAGCCATATGCAAATCAGTCTTGACCCTGTGCCCAATGGGAACAGTCCAGCCCGAACTGCCAGGCGAGGAGGTCCTCCCTGGAGGAAACAAGCATCCTAGGACCGGTTTCGGGGTTTCACCCCTCTTCAGCCAGGATAGCTTGACTCCAGTGGCATGGAGAGCACGGGACCCACGTCTGGGCATACCCGTCCCACTCGGGGTGACAAATCCAAAAACAACAATTGATGGACAGAATGCAGAACAATGTCATACATTCACCCCAGTGCAGAGATCTGGGCCTAAATCCATCGTTTTTTGCTCACCATGCCATTCCAGTTTGAACCCAGCCATATGCAAATCAGTCTTGACCCTGTGCCCAATGGGAACAGTCCAGCACGAACTGCCAGGCGAGGAGGTCCTCCCTGGACTGGAAACAAGCATCCTAGGACCGGTTTCGGGGTTTCACCCCTCTTCAGCCAGGATAGCTTGACTCCAGTGGCATGGAGAGCACGGGACCCACGTCTGGGCATACCCGTCCCACTCGGGGTGACAAATGCAAAAACAACAATTGTTGGACAGAATGCAGAACAATGTCATACATTCACCCCAGTGCAGGGATCTGGGCCTAAATCCATCGTTTTTTGCTCACCATGCCATTCCAGTTTGAACCCAGCCATATGCAAATCAGTCTTGACCCTGTGCCCAATGGGAACAGTCCAGCCCGAACTGCCAGGCGAGGAGGTCCTCCCTGGAATGGAAACAAGCATCCTAGGACCGGTTTCGGGGTTTCACCCCTCTTCAGCCAGGATAGCTTGACTCCAGTGGCATGGAGAGCACGGGACCCACGTCTGGGCATACCCGTCCCACTTGGGGTGACAAATGCAAAAACAACAATTGATGGACAGAATGCAGAACAATGTCATACATTTACCCCAGTGCAGAGATCTGGGCCTAAATCCATCGTTTTTTGCTCACCATGCCATTCCAGTTTGAACCCAGCCATATGCAAATCAGTCTTGACCCTGTGCCCAATGGGAACAGTCCAGCCCGAACTGCCAGGCGAGGAGGTCCTCCCTGGACTGGAAACAAGCATCCTAGGACCGGTTTCGGGGTTTCACCCCTCTTCAGGCAGGATAGCTTGACTCCAGTGGCATGGAGAGCACGGGACCCACGTCTGGGCATACCCGTCCCACTCGGGGTGACAAATGCAAAAACAACAATTGATGGACAGAATGCAGAACAATGTCATACATTCACCCCAGTGCAGAGATCTGGGCCTAAATCCATCGTTTTTTGCTCACCATGCCATTCCAGTTTGAACCCAGCCATATGCAAATCAGTCTTGACCCTGTGCCCAATGGGAACAGTCCAGCCCGAACTGCCAGGCGAGGAGGTCCTCCCTGGACTGGAAACAAGCATCCTAGGACCGGTTTCGGGGTTTCACCCCTCTTCAGCCAGGATAGCTTGACTCCAGTGGCATGGAGAGCACGGGACCCACGTCTGGGCATACCCGTCCCACTCGGGGTGACAAATGCAAAAACAACAATTGATGGACAGAATGCAGAACAATGTCATACATTCACCCCAGTGCAGAGATCTGGGCCTAAATCCATCGTTTTTTTCTCACCATGCCATTCCAGTTTGAACCCAGCCATATGCAAATCAGTCTTGACCCTGTGCCCAATGGGAACAGTCCAGCCCGAACTGCCAGGCGAGGAGGTCCTCCCTGGACTGGAAACAAGCATCCTAGGACCGGTTTCGGGGTTTCACCCCTCTTCAGCCAGGATAGCTTGACTCCAGTGGCATGGAGAGCACGGGACCCACGTCTGGGCATACCCGTCCCACTCAGGGTGACAAATGCAAAAACAACAATTGATGGACAGAATGCAGAACAATGTCATACATTCACCCCAGTGCAGAGATCTGGGCCTAAATCCATCGTTTTTTTGCTCACCATGCCATTCCAGTTTGAACCCAGCCATATGCAAATCAGTCTTGACCCTGTGCCCAATGGGAACAGTCCAGCCCGAACTGCCAGGCGAGGAGGTCCTCCCTGGACTGGAAACAAGCATCCTAGGACCGGTTTTGGGGTTTCACCCCTCTTCAGCCAGGATAGCTTGACTCCAGTGGCATGGAGAGCACGGGACCCACGTCTGGGCATACCCGTCCCACTCGGGGTGACAAATGCAAAAACAACAATTGATGGACAGAATGCAGAACAATGTCATACATTCACCCCAGTGCAGAGATCTGGGCCTAAATACATCGTTTTTTGCTCACCATGCCATTCCAGTTTGAACCCAGCCATATGCAAATCAGTCTTGACCCTGTGCCCAATAGGAACAGTCCAGCCCGAACTGCCAGGCGAGGAGGTCCTCCCTGGACTGGAAACAAGCATCCTAGGACCGGTTTCGGGGTTTCACCCCTCTTCAGCCAGGATAGCTTGACTCCAGTGGCATGGAGAGCACGGGACCCACGTCTGGGCATACCCGTCCCACTCGGGGTGACAAATGCAAAAACAACAATTGATGTACAGAATGCAGAACAATGTCATACATTCACCCCAGTGCAGAGATCTGGGCCTAAATCCATCGTTTTTTTGCTCACCATGCCATTCCAGTTTGAACCCAGCCATATGCAAATCAGTCTTGACCCTGTGCCCAATGGGAACAGTCCAGCCCGAACTGCCAGGCGAGGAGGTCCTCCCTGGACTGGAAACAAGCATCCTAGGACCGGTTTCGGGGTTTCACCCCTCTTCAGCCAGGATAGCTTGACTCCAGTGGCATGGAGAGCACGGGACCCACGTCTGGGCATACCCGTCCCACTCGGGGTGACAAATGCAAAAACAACAATTGATGGACAGAATGCAGAACAATGTCATACATTCACCCCAGTGCAGAGATCTGGGCCTAAATCCATCGTTTTTTGCTCACCATGCCATTCCAGTTTGAACCCAGCCATATGCAAATCAGTCTTGACCCTGTGCCCAATGGGAACAGTCCAGCCCGAACTGCCAGGCGAGGAGGTCCTCCCTGGACTGGAAACAAGCATCCTAGGACCGGTTTCGGGGTTTCACCCCTCTTCAGCCAGGATAGCTTGACTCCAGTGGCATGGAGAGCACGGGACCCACGTCTGGGCATACCCGTCCCACTCAGGGTGACAAATGCAAAAACAACAATTGATGGACAGAATGCAGAACAATGTCATACATTCACCCCAGTGCAGAGATCTGGGCCTAAATCCATCGTTTTTTTGCTCACCATGCCATTCCAGTTTGAACCCAGCCATATGCAAATCAGTCTTGACCCTGTGCCCAATGGGAACAGTCCAGCCCGAACTGCCAGGCGAGGAGGTCCTCCCTGGACTGGAAACAAGCATCCTAGGACCGGTTTCGGGGTTTCACCCCTCTTCAGCCAGGATAGCTTGACTCCAGTGGCATGGAGAGCACGGGACCCACGTCTGGGCATACCCGTCCCACTCGGGGTGACAAATGCAAAAACAACAATTGATGGACAGAATGCAGAACAATGTCATACATTCACCCCAGTGCAGAGAACTGGGCCTAAATCCATCGTTTTTTTGCTCACCGTGCCATTCCAGTTTGAACCCACCAATATGCAAATCAGTCTTGACCCTGTGCCCAATGGGAACAGTCCAGCCCGAACTGCCAGGCGAGGAGGTCCTCCCTGGACTGGAAACAAGCATCCTAGGACCGGTTTCGGGGTTTCACCCCTCTTCAGCCAGGATAGCTTGACTCCAGTGGCATGGAGAGCACGGGACCCACGTCTGGGCATACCCGTCCCACTCGGGGTGACAAATGCAAAAACAACAATTGATGGACAGAATGCAGAACAATGTCATACATTCACCCCAGTGCAGAGAACTGGGCCTAAATCCATCGTTTTTTGCTCACCGTGCCATTCCAGTTTGAACCCACCAATATGCAAATCAGTCTTGACCCTGTGCCCAATGGGAACAGTCCAGCCCGAACTGCCAGGCGAGGAGGTCCTCCCTGGACTGGAAACAAGCATCCTAGGACCGGTTTCGGGGTTTCACCCCTCTTCAGCCAGGATAGCTTGACTCCAGTGGCATGGAGAGCACGGGACCCACGTCTGGGCATACCCGTCCCACTCGGGGTGACAAATGCAAAAACAACAATTGATGGACAGAATGCAGAACAATGTCATACATTCACCCCAGTGCAGAGATCTGGGCCTAAATCCATCGTTTTTTTCTCACCATGCCATTCCAGTTTGAACCCAGCCATATGCAAATCAGTCTTGACCCTGTGCCCAATGGGAACAGTCCAGCCCGAACTGCCAGGCGAGGAGGTCCTCCCTGGACTGGAAACAAGCATCCTAGGACCGGTTTCGGGGTTTCACCCCTCTTCAGCCAGGATAGCTTGACTCCAGTGGCATGGAGAGCACGGGACCCACGTCTGGGCATACCCGTCCCACTCAGGGTGACAAATGCAAAAACAACAATTGATGGACAGAATGCAGAACAATGTCATACATTCACCCCAGTGCAGAGATCTGGGCCTAAATCCATCGTTTTTTGCTCACCATGCCATTCCAGTTTGAACCCAGCCATATGCAAATCAGTCTTGACCCTGTGCCCAATGGGAACAGTCCAGCCCGAACTGCCAGGCGAGGAGGTCCTCCCTGGACTGGAAACAAGCATCCTAGGACCGGTTTTGGGGTTTCACCCCTCTTCAGCCAGGATAGCTTGACTCCAGTGGCATGGAGAGCACGGGACCCACGTCTGGGCATACCCGTCCCACTCGGGGTGACAAATGCAAAAACAACAATTGATGCACAGAATGCAGAACAATGTCATACATTCACCCCAGTGCAGAGATCTGGGCCTAAATACATCGTTTTTTTGCTCACCATGCCATTCCAGTTTGAACCCAGCCATATGCAAATCAGTCTTGACCCTGTGCCCAATAGGAACAGTCCAGCCCGAACTGCCAGGCGAGGAGGTCCTCCCTGGACTGGAAACAAGCATCCTAGGACCGGTTTCGGGGTTTCACCCTCTTCAGCCAGGATAGCTTGACTCCAGTGGCATGGAGAGCACGGGACCCACGTCTGGGCATACCCGTCCCACTCGGGGTGACAAATGCAAAAACAACAATTGATGTACAGAATGCAGAACAATGTCATACATTCACCCCAGTGCAGAGATCTGGGCCTAAATCCATCGTTTTTTGCTCACCATGCCATTCCAGTTTGAACCCAGCCATATGCAAATCAGTCTTGACCCTGTGCCCAATGGGAACAGTCCAGCCCGAACTGCCAGGCGAGGAGGTCCTCCCTGGACTGGAAACAAGCATCCTAGGACCGGTTTCGGGGTTTCACCCCTCTTCAGCCAGGATAGCTTGACTCCAGTGGCATGGAGAGCACGGGACCCACGTCTGGGCATACCCGTCCCACTCGGGGTGACAAATGCAAAAACAACAATTGATGGACAGAATGCAGAACAATGTCATACATTCACCCCAGTGCAGAGATCTGGGCCTAAATCCATCGTTTTTTGCTCACCATGCCATTCCAGTTTGAACCCAGCCATATGCAAATCAGTCTTGACCCTGTGCCCAATGGGAACAGTCCAGCCCGAACTGCCAGGCGAGGAGGTCCTCCCTGGACTGGAAACAAGCATCCTAGGACCGGTTTCGGGGTTTCACCCCTCTTCAGCCAGGATAGCTTGACTCCAGTGGCATGGAGAGCACGGGACCCACGTCTGGGCATACCCGTCCCACTCAGGGTGACAAATGCAAAAACAACAATTGATGGACAGAATGCAGAACAATGTCATACATTCACCCCAGTGCAGAGATCTGGGCCTAAATCCATCGTTTTTTGCTCACCATGCCATTCCAGTTTGAACCCAGCCATATGCAAATCAGTCTTGACCCTGTGCCCAATGGGAACAGTCCAGCCCGAACTGCCAGGCGAGGAGGTCCTCCCTGGACTGGAAACAAGCATCCTAGGACCGGTTTCGGGGTTTCACCCCTCTTCAGCCAGGATAGCTTGACTCCAGTGGCATGGAGAGCACGGGACCCACGTCTGGGCATACCCGTCCCACTCGGGGTGACAAATGCAAAAACAACAATTGATGGACAGAATGCAGAACAATGTCATACATTCACCCCAGTGCAGAGAACTGGGCCTAAATCCATCGTTTTTTGCTCACCGTGCCATTCCAGTTTGAACCCACCAATATGCAAATCAGTCTTGACCCTGTGCCCAATGGGAACAGTCCAGCCCGAACTGCCAGGCGAGGAGGTCCTCCCTGGACTGGAAACAAGCATCCTAGGACCGGTTTCGGGGTTTCACCCCTCTTCAGGCAGGATAGCTTGACTCCAGTGGCATGGAGAGCACGGGACCCACGTCTGGGCATACCCGTCCCACTTGGGGTGACAAATGCAAAAACAACAATTGATGGACAGAATGCAGAACAATGTCATACATTCACCCCAGTGCAGAGATCTGGGCCTAAATCCATCGTTTTTTTGCTCACTATGCCATTCCAGATTGAACCCAGCCATATGCAAATCAGTCTTGACCCTGTGCCCAATGGGAACAGTCCAGCCCGAACTGCCAGGCGAGGAGGTCCTCCCTGGACTGGAAACAAGCATCCTAGGACCGGTTTCGGGGTTTCACCCCTCTTCAGCCAGGATAGCTTGACTCCAGTGGCATGGAGAGCACGGGACCCACATCTGGGCATACCCGTCCCACTCGGGGTGACAAATGCAAAAACTGCATTTGATGGACAGTATGCAGAACAATGTCATACATTCACCCCAGTGCAGAGATCTGGGCCTAAATCCATCGTTTTTTGCTCACCATGCCATTCCAGTTTCAACCCAGCCATATGCAAATCAGTCTTGACCCTGTGCCCAATGGGAACAGTCCAGCCCGAACTGCCAGGCGAGGAGGTCCTCCCTGGACTGGAAACAAGCATCCTAGGACCGGTTTTGGGGTTTCACCCCTCTTCAGCCAGGATAGCTTGACTCCAGTGGCATGGAGAGCACGGGACCCACGTCTGGGCATACCCGTCCCACTCGGGGTGACAAATGCAAAAACAACAATTGATGGACAGAATGCAGAACAATGTCATACATTCACCCCAGTGCAGAGATCTGGGCCTAAATCCATCGTTTTTTGCTCACCATGCCATTCCAGTTTGAACCCAGCCATATGCAAATCAGTCTTGACCCTGTGCCCAATGGGAACAGTCCAGCCCGAACTGCCAGGCGAGGAGGTCCTCCCTGGACTGGAAACAAGCATCCTAGGACCGGTTTCGGGGTTTCACCCCTCTTCAGCCAGGATAGCTTGACTCCAGTGGCATGGAGAGCACGGGACCCACGTCTGGGCATACCCGTCCCACTCGGGGTGACAAATGCAAAAACAACAATTGATGGACAGAATGCAGAACAATGTCATACATTCACCCCAGTGCAGAGATCTGGGCCTAAATCCATCGTTTTTTGCTCACCATGCCATTCCAGTTTGAACCCAGCCATATGCAAATCAGTCTTGACCCTGTGCCCAATGGGAACAGTCCAGCCCGAACTGCCAGGCGAGGAGGTCCTCCCTGGACTGGAAACAAGCATCCTAGGACCGGTTTCGGGGTTTCACCCCTCTTCAGCCAGGATAGCTTGACTCCAGTGGCATGGAGAGCACGGGACCCACGTCTGGGCATACCCGTCCCACTCGGGGTGACAAATGCAAAAACAACAATTGATGGACAGAATGCAGAACAATGTCATACATTCACCCCAGTGCAGAGATCTGGGCCTAAATCCATCGTTTTTTTGCTCACCATGCCATTCCAGTTTGAACCCAGCCATATGCAAATCAGTCTTGACCCTGTGCCCAATGGGAACAGTCCAGCCCGAACTGCCAGGCGAGGAGGTCCTCCCTGGACTGGAAACAAGCATCCTAGGACCGGTTTCGGGGTTTCACCCTCTTCAGCCAGGATAGCTTGACTCCAGTCGCATGGAGGGCACGGGACCCACGTCTGGGCATACCCGTCCCACTCGGGGTGACAAATGCAAAAACAACAATTGATGGACAGAATGCAGAACAATGTCATACATTCACCCCAGTGCAGAGATCTGGGCCTAAATCCATCGTTTTTTGCTCACCATGCCATTCCAGTTTGAATCCAGCCATATGCAAATCAGTCTTGATCCTGTGCCCAATGGGAACAGTCCAGCCCGAACTGCCAGGCGAGGAGGTCCTCCCTGGACTGGAAACAAGCATCCTAGGACCGGTTTCGGGGTTTCACCCCTCTTCAGCCAGGATAGCTTGACTCCAGTGGCATGGAGAGCACGGGACCCACGTCTGGGCATACCCGTCCCACTCGGGGTGCCAAATGCAAAAACAACAATTGTTGGACAGAATGCAGAACAATGTCATACATTCACCCCAGTGCAGGGATCTGGGCCTAAATCCATCGTTTTTTTGCTCACCATGCCATTCCAGTTTGAACCCAGCCATATGCAAATCAGTCTTGACCCTGTGCCCAATGGGAACAGTCCAGCCCGAACTGCCAGGCGAGGAGGTCCTCCCTGGAGGGGAAACAAGCATCCTAGGACCGGTTTCGGGGTTTCACCCCTCTTCAGCCAGGATAGCTTGACTCCAGTGGCATGGAGAGCACGGGACCCACGTCTGGGCATACCCGTCCCACTCGGGGTGACAAATCCAAAAACAACAATTGATGGACAGAATGCAGAACAATGTCATACATTCACCCCAGTGCAGAGATCTGGGCCTAAATCCATCGTTTTTTTGCTCACCATGCCATTCCAGTTTGAACCCAGCCATATGCAAATCAGTCTTGACCCTGTGCCCAATGGGAACAGTCCAGCCCGAACTGCCAGGCGAGGAGGTCCTCCCTGGACTGGAAACAAGCATCCTAGGACCGGTTTCGGGGTTTCACCCCTCTTCAGCCAGGATAGCTTGACTCCAGTGGCATGGAGAGCACGGGACCCACGTCTGGGCATACCCGTCCCACTCGGGGTGACAAATGCAAAAACAACAATTGTTGGACAGAATGCAGAACAATGTCATACATTCACCCCAGTGCAGGGATCTGGGCCTAAATCCATCGTTTTTTTGCTCACCATGCCATTCCAGTTTGAACCCAGCCATATGCAAATCAGTCTTGACCCTGTGCCCAATGGGAACAGTCCAGCCCGAACTGCCAGGCGAGGAGGTCCTCCCTGGACTGGAAACAAGCATCCTAGGACCGGTTTCGGGGTTTCACCCCTCTTCAGCCAGGATAGCTTGACTCCAGTGGCATGGAGAGCACGGGACCCACGTCTGGGCATACCCGTCCCACTTGGGGTGACAAATGCAAAAACAACAATTGATGGACAGAATGCAGAACAATGTCATACATTTACCCCAGTGCAGAGATCTGGGCCTAAATCCATCGTTTTTTTGCTCACCATGCCATTCCAGTTTGAACCCAGCCATATGCAAATCAGTCTTGACCCTGTGCCCAATGGGAACAGTCCAGCCCGAACTGCCAGGCGAGGAGGTCCTCCCTGGACTGGAAACAAGCATCCTAGGACCGGTTTCGGGGTTTCACCCCTCTTCAGGCAGGATAGCTTGACTCCAGTGGCATGGAGAGCACGGGACCCACGTCTGGGCATACCCGTCCCACTCGGGGTGACAAATGCAAAAACAACAATTGATGGACAGAATGCAGAACAATGTCATACATTCACCCCAGTGCAGAGATCTGGGCCTAAATCCATCGTTTTTTGCTCACCATGCCATTCCAGTTTGAACCCAGCCATATGCAAATCAGTCTTGACCCTGTGCCCAATGGGAACAGTCCAGCCCGAACTGCCAGGCGAGGAGGTCCTCCCTGGACTGGAAACAAGCATCCTAGGACCGGTTTTGGGGTTTCACCCCTCTTCAGCCAGGATAGCTTGACTCCAGTGGCATGGAGAGCACGGGACCCACGTCTGGGCATACCCGTCCCACTCGGGGTGACAAATGCAAAAACAACAATTGATGGACAGAATGCAGAACAATGTCATACATTCACCCCAGTGCAGAGATCTGGGCCTAAATACATCGTTTTTTTGCTCACCATGCCATTCCAGTTTGAACCCAGCCATATGCAAATCAGTCTTGACCCTGTGCCCAATAGGAACAGTCCAGCCCGAACTGCCAGGCGAGGAGGTCCTCCCTGGACTGGAAACAAGCATCCTAGGACCGGTTTCGGGGTTTCACCCCTCTTCAGCCAGGATAGCTTGACTCCAGTGGCATGGAGAGCACGGGACCCACGTCTGGGCATACCCGTCCCACTCGGGGTGACAAATGCAAAAACAACAATTGATGTACAGAATGCAGAACAATGTCATACATTCACCCCAGTGCAGAGATCTGGGCCTAAATCCATCGTTTTTTTGCTCACCATGCCATTCCAGTTTGAACCCAGCCATATGCAAATCAGTCTTGACCCTGTGCTCAATGGGAACAGTCCAGCCCGAACTGCAGGCGAGGAGGTCCTCCCTGGACTGGAAACAAGCATCCTAGGACCGGTTTCGGGGTTTCACCCCTCTTCAGCCAGGATAGCTTGACTCCAGTGGCATGGAGAGCACGGGACCCACGTCTGGGCATACCCGTCCCACTCGGGGTGACAAATGCAAAAACAACAATTGATGGACAGAATGCAGAACAATGTCATACATTCACCCCAGTGCTGAGATCTGGGCCTAAATCCATCGTTTTTTTGCTCACCATGCCATTCCAGTTTGAACCCAGCCATATGCAAATCAGTCTTGACCCTGTGCCCAATGGGAACAGTCCAGCCCGAACTGCCAGGCGAGGAGGTCCTCCCTGGACTGGAAACAAGCATCCTAGGACCGGTTTCGGGGTTTCACCCCTCTTCAGCCAGGATAGCTTGACTCCAGTGGCATGGAGAGCACGGGACCCACGTCTGGGCATACCCGTCCCACTCAGGGTGACAAATGCAAAAACAACAATTGATGGACAGAATGCAGAACAATGTCATACATTCACCCCAGTGCAGAGATCTGGGCCTAAATCCATCGTTTTTTGCTCACCATGCCATTCCAGTTTGAACCCAGCCATATGCAAATCAGTCTTGACCCTGTGCCCAATGGGAACAGTCCAGCCCGAACTGCCAGGCGAGGAGGTCCTCCCTGGACTGGAAACAAGCATCCTAGGACCGGTTTCGGGGTTTCACCCCTCTTCAGCCAGGATAGCTTGACTCCAGTGGCATGGAGAGCACGGGACCCACGTCTGGGCATACCCGTCCCACTCGGGGTGACAAATGCAAAAACAACAATTGATGGACAGAATGCAGAACAATGTCATACATTCACCCCAGTGCAGAGAACTGGGCCTAAATCCATCGTTTTTTGCTCACCGTGCCATTCCAGTTTGAACCCACCAATATGCAAATCAGTCTTGACCCTGTGCCCAATGGGAACAGTCCAGCCCGAACTGCCAGGCGAGGAGGTCCTCCCTGGACTGGAAACAAGCATCCTAGGACCGGTTTCGGGGTTTCACCCCTCTTCAGGCAGGATAGCTTGACTCCAGTGGCATGGAGAGCACGGGACCCACGTCTGGGCATACCCGTCCCACTCGGGGTGACAAATGCAAAAACAACAATTGATGGACAGAATGCAGAACAATGTCATACATTCACCCCAGTGCAGAGATCTGGGCCTAAATCCATCGTTTTTTTGCTCACTATGCCATTCCAGATTGAACCCAGCCATATGCAAATCAGTCTTGACCCTGTGCCCAATGGGAACAGTCCAGCCCGAACTGCCAGGCGAGGAGGTCCTCCCTGGACTGGAAACAAGCATCCTAGGACCGGTTTCGGGGTTTCACCCCTCTTCAGCCAGGATAGCTTGACTCCAGTGGCATGGAGAGCACGGGACCCACATCTGGGCATACCCGTCCCACTCGGGGTGACAAATGCAAAAACAACAATTGATGGACAGAATGCAGAACAATGTCATACATTCACCCCAGTGCAGAGATCTGGGCCTAAATCCATCGTTTTTTTGCTCACCATGCCATTCCAGTTTGAACCCAGCCATATGCAAATCAGTCTTGACCCTGTGCCCAATGGGAACAGTCCAGCCCGAACTGCCAGGCGAGGAGGTCCTCCCTGGACTGGAAACAAGCATCCTAGGACCGGTTTTGGGGTTTCACCCCTCTTCAGCCAGGATAGCTTGACTCCAGTGGCATGGAGAGCACGGGACCCACGACTGGGCATACCCGTCCCACTCGGGGTGACAAATGCAAAAACAACAATTGATGGACAGAATGCAGAACAATGTCATACATTCACCCCAGTGCAGAGATCTGGGCCTAAATCCATCGTTTTTTGCTCACCATGCCATTCCAGTTTGAACCCAGCCATATGCAAATCAGTCTTGACCCTGTGCCCAATGGGAACAGTCCAGCCCGAACTGCCAGGCGAGGAGGTCCTCCCTGGACTGGAAACAAGCATCCTAGGACCGGTTTCGGGGTTTCACCCCTCTTCAGCCAGGATAGCTTGACTCCAGTGGCATGGAGAGCACGGGACCCACGTCTGGGCATACCCGTCCCACTCGGGGTGACAAATGCAAAAACAACAATTGATGGACAGAATGCAGAACAATGTCATACATTCACCCCAGTGCAGAGATCTGGGCCTAAATCCATCGTTTTTTGCTCACCATGCCATTCCAGTTTGAACCCAGCCATATGCAAATCAGTCTTGACCCTGTGCCCAATGGGAACAGTCCAGCCCGAACTGCCAGGCGAGGAGGTCCTCCCTGGACTGGAAACAAGCATCCTAGGACCGGTTTCGGGGTTTCACCCTCTTCAGCCAGGATAGCTTGACTCCAGTGGCATGGAGAGCACGGGACCCACGTCTGGGCATACCCGTCCCACTCGGGGTGACAAATGCAAAAACAACAATTGATGGACAGAATGCAGAACAATGTCATACATTCACCCCAGTGCAGAGATCTGGGCCTAAATCCATCGTTTTTTTGCTCACCATGCCATTCCAGTTTGAACCCAGCCATATGCAAATCAGTCTTGACCTTGTGCCCAATGGGAACAGTCCAGCCCGAACTGCCAGGCGAGGAGGTCCTCCCTGGACTGGAAACAAGCATCCTAGGACCGGTTTCGGGGTTTCACCCCTCTTCAGCCAGGATAGCTTGACTCCAGTCGCATGGAGGGCACGGGACCCACGTCTGGGCATACCCGTCCCACTCGGGGTGACAAATGCAAAAACAACAATTGATGGACAGAATGCAGAACAATGTCATACATTCACCCCAGTGCAGAGATCTGGGCCTAAATCCATCGTTTTTTTGCTCACCATGCCATTCCAGTTTGAATCCAGCCATATGCAAATCAGTCTTGATCCTGTGCCCAATGGGAACAGTCCAGCCCGAACTGCCAGGCGAGGAGGTCCTCCCTGGACTGGAAACAAGCATCCTAGGACCGGTTTCGGGGTTTCACCCCTCTTCAGCCAGGATAGCTTGACTCCAGTGGCATGGAGAGCACGGGACCCACGTCTGGGCATACCCGTCCCACTCGGGGTGACAAATGCAAAAACAACAATTGTTGGACAGAATGCAGAACAATGTCATACATTCACCCCAGTGCAGGGATCTGGGCCTAAATCCATCGTTTTTTGCTCACCATGCCATTCCAGTTTGAACCCAGCCATATGCAAATCAGTCTTGACCCTGTGCCCAATGGGAACAGTCCAGCCCGAACTGCCAGGCGAGGAGGTCCTCCCTGGACTGGAAACAAGCATCCTAGGACCGGTTTCGGGGTTTCACCCCTCTTCAGCCAGGATAGCTTGACTCCAGTGGCATGGAGAGCACGGGACCCACGTCTGGGCATACCCGTCCCACTTGGGGTGACAAATGCAAAAACAACAATTGATGGACAGAATGCAGAACAATGTCATACATTTACCCCAGTGCAGAGATCTGGGCCTAAATCCATCGTTTTTTGCTCACCATGCCATTCCAGTTTGAACCCAGCCATATGCAAATCAGTCTTGACCCTGTGCCCAATGGGAACAGTCCAGCCCGAACTGCCAGGCGAGGAGGTCCTCCCTGGACTGGAAACAAGCATCCTAGGACCGGTTTCGGGGTTTCACCCCTCTTCAGGCAGGATAGCTTGACTCCAGTGGCATGGAGAGCACGGGACCCACGTCTGGGCATACCCGTCCCACTCGGGGTGACAAATGCAAAAACAACAATTGATGGACAGAATGCAGAACAATGTCATACATTCACCCCAGTGCAGAGATCTGGGCCTAAATCCATCGTTTTTTTGCTCACCATGCCATTCCAGTTTGAACCCAGCCATATGCAAATCAGTCTTGACCCTGTGCCCAATGGGAACAGTCCAGCCCGAACTGCCAGGCGAGGAGGTCCTCCCTGGACTGGAAACAAGCATCCTAGGACCGGTTTCGGGGTTTCACCCCTCTTCAGCCAGGATAGCTTGACTCCAGTGGCATGGAGAGCACGGGACCCACGTCTGGGCATACCCGTCCCACTCGGGGTGACAAATGCAAAAACAACAATTGATGGACAGAATGCAGAACAATGTCATACATTCAACCCAGTGCAGAGATCTGGGCCTAAATCCATCGTTTTTTTTCTCACCATGCCATTCCAGTTTGAACCCAGCCATATGCAAATCAGTCTTGACCCTGTGCCCAATGGGAACAGTCCAGCCCGAACTGCCAGGCGAGGAGGTCCTCCCTGGACTGGAAACAAGCATCCTAGGACCGGTTTCGGGGTTTCACCCCTCTTCAGCCAGGATAGCTTGACTCCAGTGGCATGGAGAGCACGGGACCCACGTCTGGGCATACCCGTCCCACTCAGGGTGACAAATGCAAAAACAACAATTGATGGACAGAATGCAGAACAATGTCATACATTCACCCCAGTGCAGAGATCTGGGCCTAAATCCATCGTTTTTTTGCTCACCATGCCATTCCAGTTTGAACCCAGCCATATGCAAATCAGTCTTGACCCTGTGCCCAATGGGAACAGTCCAGCCCGAACTGCCAGGCGAGGAGGTCCTCCCTGGACTGGAAACAAGCATCCTAGGACCGGTTTTGGGGTTTCACCCCTCTTCAGCCAGGATAGCTTGACTCCAGTGGCATGGAGAGCACGGGACCCACGTCTGGGCATACCCGTCCCACTCGGGGTGACAAATGCAAAAACAACAATTGATGGACAGAATGCAGAACAATGTCATACATTCACCCCAGTGCAGAGATCTGGGCCTAAATACATCGTTTTTTGCTCACCATGCCATTCCAGTTTGAACCCAGCCATATGCAAATCAGTCTTGACCCTGTGCCCAATAGGAACAGTCCAGCCCGAACTGCCAGGCGAGGAGGTCCTCCCTGGACTGGAAACAAGCATCCTAGGACCGGTTTCGGGGTTTCACCCCTCTTCAGCCAGGATAGCTTGACTCCAGTGGCATGGAGAGCACGGGACCCACGTCTGGGCATACCCGTCCCACTCGGGGTGACAAATGCAAAAACAACAATTGATGGACAGAATGCAGAACAATGTCATACATTCACCCCAGTGCAGAGATCTGGGCCTAAATCCATCGTTTTTTGCTCACCATGCCATTCCAGTTTGAACCCAGCCATATGCAAATCAGTCTTGACCCTGTGCCCAATGGGAACAGTCCAGCCCGAACTGCCAGGCGAGGAGGTCCTCCCTGGACTGGAAACAAGCATCCTAGGACCGGTTTCGGGGTTTCACCCCTCTTCAGCCAGGATAGCTTGACTCCAGTGGCATGGAGAGCACGGGACCCACGTCTGGGCATACCCGTCCCACTCAGGGTGACAAATGCAAAAACAACAATTGATGGACAGAATGCAGAACAATGTCATACATTCACCCCAGTGCAGAGATCTGGGCCTAAATCCATCGTTTTTTGCTCACCATGCCATTCCAGTTTGAACCCAGCCATATGCAAATCAGTCTTGACCCTGTGCCCAATGGGAACAGTCCAGCCCGAACTGCCAGGCGAGGAGGTCCTCCCTGGACTGGAAACAAGCATCCTAGGACCGGTTTCGGGGTTTCACCCCTCTTCAGCCAGGATAGCTTGACTCCAGTGGCATGGAGAGCACGGGACCCACGTCTGGGCATACCCGTCCCACTCGGGGTGACAAATGCAAAAACAACAATTGATGGACAGAATGCAGAACAATGTCATACATTCACCCCAGTGCAGAGAACTGGGCCTAAATCCATCGTTTTTTGCTCACCGTGCCATTCCAGTTTGAACCCACCAATATGCAAATCAGTCTTGACCCTGTGCCCAATGGGAACAGTCCAGCCCGAACTGCCAGGCGAGGAGGTCCTCCCTGGACTGGAAACAAGCATCCTAGGACCAGTTTCGGGGTTTCACCCCTCTTCAGGCAGGATAGCTTGACTCCAGTGGCATGGAGAGCACGGGACCCACGTCTGGGCATACCCGTCCCACTTGGGGTGACAAATGCAAAAACAACAATTGATGGACAGAATGCAGAACAATGTCATACATTCACCCCAGTGCAGAGATCTGGGCCTAAATCCATCGTTTTTGCTCACTATGCCATTCCAGATTGAACCCAGCCATATGCAAATCAGTCTTGACCCTGTGCCCAATGGGAACAGTCCAGCCCGAACTGCCAGGCGAGGAGGTCCTCCCTGGACTGGAAACAAGCATCCTAGGACCGGTTTCGGGGTTTCACCCCTCTTCAGCCAGGATAGCTTGACTCCAGTGGCATGGAGAGCACGGGACCCACATCTGGGCATACCCGTCCCACTCGGGTGACAAATGCAAAAACAACAATTGATGGACAGAATGCAGAACAATGTCATACATTCACCCCAGTGCAGAGATCTGGGCCTAAATCCATCGTTTTTTGCTCACCATGCCATTCCAGTTTGAACCCAGCCATATGCAAATCAGTCTTGACCCTGTGCCCAATGGGAACAGTCCAGCCCGAACTGCCAGGCGAGGAGGTCCTCCCTGGACTGGAAACAAGCATCCTAGGACCGGTTTTGGGGTTTCACCCCTCTTCAGCCAGGATAGCTTGACTCCAGTGGCATGGAGAGCACGGGACCCACGTCTGGGCATACCCGTCCCACTCGGGGTGACAAATGCAAAAACAACAATTGATGGACAGAATGCAGAACAATGTCATACATTCACCCCAGTGCAGAGATCTGGGCCTAAATCCATCGTTTTTTTGCTCACCATGCCATTCCAGTTTGAACCCAGCCATATGCAAATCAGTCTTGACCCTGTGCCCAATGGGAACAGTCCAGCCCGAACTGCCAGGCGAGGAGGTCCTCCCTGGACTGGAAACAAGCATCCTAGGACCGGTTTCGGGGTTTCACCCCTCTTCAGCCAGGATAGCTTGACTCCAGTGGCATGGAGAGCACGGGACCCACGTCTGGGCATACCCGTCCCACTCGGGGTGACAAATGCAAAAACAACAATTGATGGACAGAATGCAGAACAATGTCATACATTCACCCCAGTGCAGAGATCTGGGCCTAAATCCATCGTTTTTTTGCTCACCATGCCATTCCAGTTTGAACCCAGCCATATGCAAATCAGTCTTGACCCTGTGCCCAATGGGAACAGTCCAGCCCGAACTGCCAGGCGAGGAGGTCCTCCCTGGACTGGAAACAAGCATCCTAGGACCGGTTTCGGGGTTTCACCCCTCTTCAGCCAGGATAGCTTGACTCCAGTGGCATGGAGAGCACGGGACCCACGTCTGGGCATACCCGTCCCACTCGGGGTGACAAATGCAAAAACAACAATTGATGGACAGAATGCAGAACAATGTCATACATTCACCCCAGTGCAGAGATCTGGGCCTAAATCCATCGTTTTTTGCTCACCATGCCATTCCAGTTTGAACCCAGCCATATGCAAATCAGTCTTGACCCTGTGCCCAATGGGAACAGTCCAGCCCGAACTGCCAGGCGAGGAGGTCCTCCCTGGACTGGAAACAAGCATCCTAGGACCGGTTTCGGGGTTTCACCCCTCTTCAGCCAGGATAGCTTGACTCCAGTCGCATGGAGGGCACGGGACCCACGTCTGGGCATACCCGTCCCACTCGGGGTGACAAATGCAAAAACAACAATTGATGGACAGAATGCAGAACAATGTCATACATTCACCCCAGTGCAGAGATCTGGGCCTAAATCCATCGTTTTTTGCTCACCATGCCATTCCAGTTTGAATCCAGCCATATGCAAATCAGTCTTGATCCTGTGCCCAATGGGAACAGTCCAGCCCGAACTGCCAGGCGAGGAGGTCCTCCCTGGACTGGAAACAAGCATCCTAGGACTGGTTTCGGGGTTTCACCCCTCTTCAGCCAGGATAGCTTGACTCCAGTGGCATGGAGAGCACGGGACCCACGTCTGGGCATACCCGTCCCACTCGGGGTGACAAATGCAAAAACAA